>VYXC01002312.1:90169-153697 GCA_013397175.1 Platysteira castanea
CCGCCGGTTGGCTGCTGGGATTCGAACCGCGCGGGGCGTGCCCCCTCGCGCGCCGCAGTGCGGCTGAGGCGGCGCCGGGCCCGCGCCGGGAGGGGACCCCGCCGTGAGGCCACAAAACAAAAAAGCCACGGAATGAGTTAGGTTGGAAAAGACCTCTGAGTCCAGTGTGTGACCGAACACCACTTCGCCAACTGCGCCATGGCACTGAGTGACACACGCCGAATCTCGCCTTATCCCGTCACTTGTTTCCCGGGAGCAGAGCCCGACCCCACCCGGCTCCAGCCCCCTTTCATTGATAAGGTCACCCCTGATCTTTCCTCCCGGATAAACACCCCCAGCTCCCTCAGCTGCTCACCACACTTGTGCTCCAGCCCCTTCCCCAGCTCCACTGCCCTCCTCTGGCCTTGCTCCAGCCCCTCAGTGTCCGTTCTGAACTGAGGGGCCCAGACCCGGACACAACACCCGAGGTGTGGCCTCATCAGTGCCCAGCACGGGGCAAATTCTGTTGGTAACATCAAAGCCCAACAACCGTGTTTTATTTCCTTCAGAACTCGTGGCAGCATGGGAATAAATACAGGAGAAAGGCACTGGGATATGAATATTGTTTCTGACTCAGCTTTCTAAATGCTTCAGGCACGTGTGTTAATGAGCTTAATCACTGTGCCCAGGATGCAACGCAAGGCTATAACGAGAGCAAAGAAAACATCTCGGGCACCAAAACTGCTCTGGCAGCAGCTTGACGGACACAAAAAAAAGAGAAGGACTAAGGAGAACACTCTAAAAGCAAATATATGTCCATCCTGAATGGTCTGGTCTTTCACAGGGTACTTCTCACACTCACTCAAGAATGTATGTAAAGAACAGATTCCATACTGTGTAACTTTAAAATTCATTCACATGCCGCTAAAAGCTAACAGTATTTTTGTGTAACATTTTACACTTATAAATGGTGGAGTTCACTCTCAAAATCTGTAATTTTACCATTGCTCCATTGTAATTGCTCCATTTATGTACACAGCAGTAGTTGTAGATAATATCTGTAATTTCAATGACAATCTTTAGCTAAAATGTTAACAGTACACTCCTAACTTTTCCACTAAAGAAAAAAATGCATTTTACAATTTGGAACCACAGATGGCAGGTGTCATCTCAAACTTTTTTCCTAGCCAAATTCTTTAATGCATAATCTGTGTCTGCTAATTTTAGGAAAAGCTTGATGAAAAAAAAAAAAAAAAAAAAAAAGGCAAGCAATGAAACCTTTGAAGTACTTGAATGTACTAAAATAGAAGGGCTAATGTACCAGGCCCAGAACATATTGATGAATGATTGAAGTAAATTAACCTTAAAGACTATAGCATTTAGAAAAACAGAGCTTTAACTTCTCTAGCCCTCTCCTGTATTTCTGAAGGAATATGATTATATGGTGTTTCTGATACAGATATCCCAAAGCATTTAACAGGGTAAATGTTATTTGATCAGTTTACTGGAGAGTAGACAGCACTGACTGTCATCAATGCTTTTACAGATATTTCACTCATTTTTCCTCAGAAAATGAACTCCTTCCCTCTGATTTATGTCCAGTTTATATGGGGGACTTGAGTGTTTTACAGACACTTGAAAAATTAGACAAAACATTACTATTTAAATAGACTAATCCTCCAGGGCAAAACTAATTGTTGCAAAGCAAAACCAGGCCACGAAGTCCCTATAAAGTACGAAACTAATTTATGTTTACTGTATAGATCTGCTGCATTTTCAATTTGTTGTATTGACAGTGCCATTATCCTTCCAAAACAATCTAGGACACCACTAATGACTCCAGTTTAACCCATCCCAGCAACCCACTTGGCAGAGCCCCGTTCACATCCTGGCTTTACACGAGGGGAGAAGGAAGAGAGGCAAACGAGCAACTCGATTTTCAAAGGATCAAGAGCATCTCAACCATGAGCCTGCAGAACTGAGGGGATAACAAAACTGCTGAACGTACGTGGAATTCAGCTTTGAGAAATGAGTTTATAGCACGGTCCCTTGGTTAACATTTACGGCAGGTAAGCAGCAGGCAAAAATTGCCATCAGCTGAACTGTTTGACTTCTACAGCTTCAGCTGGTTTGTCTGTATTTAGAGAGGTGATTCTAGACTTGCATTATTCTAGGTGTGCCTCACTGCAGAGAAAAGTTAACAGCAGTTTTACTGAAAATAAAGGAAATACCCTTCTGTCTTTGTTAGGAGCATCTTTAAAGAGAATGTAACTAGTGCACTCTTATTTACTATGCAGGATGTGTGCGCAGAATCTGAATTTCAGGTTTCACCAAGACTGTACCAACCTCCCATACTGTCACCATTTCCAAGAAAAATGTGTCAGCACACAGTCGACAGTGGCAGTCCCACTAACTCCTGCACATCTCAGCTGTCTCCTTTGCATTAGTTATGCAAATTTAAGTCTCTGGAGAATCCTGCTCTAATTTGGGGTTTGGTTTGTATTTGTTTGTGTCAGGCACTTTATTCTTCCCTGTAATTTTCACAACCACACAGTTTTGCATGCAAGGAAATTAAAAATACATATTCATTTTTATTTTTTAAAACTTTATTAAATTACGCAGTAAGAACCCATCTCCACACAAGTGTTTCATTTCTGGATGGCAGAGGTATAATACATGAGCCACAGGTGAGTGCATTACCCCTCCCTTCCCCCCAGCTTCCAAGAAACAAAACAGCAGGTACAACACACTCCTGTCACTACACTTCTCCAACAGATTGTTCGTAAGGTTATTTTCAACTGGAGAAAAATGAAAAGGACCAACAGTGTCAAGTGTCTTGTTCTGCATACGACTGTTCTTCACTGCACCATTCCAGCAGCTTTTCCTGCGCCGCGCGGGGCAGGGGTCAGGAAGCAGTGGCAGTGGAATGCGTTTGCACGGGTGCTGTTAGATGCAAAGCCTGTGACTTCCCTAGAGGTAATCAGGCAATCAGAGTGCAAGGAAGGCCATATGAATGTTGAAAACTTACACTTCAAAGTGCACGTCCACAGAAAATTGGCAACAGAGGAGAAAGTGAATTCTAAGACCTACTGCGGAGGCAGAGCAGCCAGCATAGTGCAAATACTGAAAGGAACAGAAGTTTGCCTGGCGTTATCCAAAAATCACCAGCCAAGCTTCCTACTCAGATGAACTCCTGCAAACCCTTTCAATTAAATTCATTTTATGCCAGTAGTGGGCTTGGCTCAAATCTTTCAATACTTGGATTTTGACAGAAAAAATGCTGTATTGAAAGTGTGGTTTTACTCTGAAAAGTGACTAAAATGGCATCAAGGATCTTCCCACGTTTTTCAGCAACTGTGCACAATGAATTCACCAAGTTTACAAAAGAGAAACTTTTTATACAGAGCTGCACAGATTTATCTGGGATCAGAATGCCACGGTGCTTTTCTGCTTCAGCTATCAGCACCTTTGTAATTCAGCAGCTGTAACCAAATTCTGTGGGGTTTCTTTGCTCTAAGAAAAGGAAGTTGCCTTTTCCTAAAGCTGTCCCACTTAAAAAATGAAGCAAGAAACCTTTTAGACAACCAGCAGATAAGCAGGACCTTGATCTAAGTAAGATGATGCCATTTTTAGAGAGACTTTTCTGACCATAATCACACTTTGAGAACTGATTAAAAAAAACCTTGGTGGAAGATTCCCTACGGATGCATTACCGAACAACCATCTATAGAAGAAATATGGCAAAGGAAAACTACTTTGCAGAAACCTTTACAGATCTAGTTGAACAAAAATTTGAGAGTCCTTCATTTCTTGGATTATATGTATACCCCTGTGAAGTGAAGCACTAGAATTTACAAGTGTGAACTAAAAGGATTAGGAAAATGAAGTAAAAAGCATATCACTCTACCTCCACCAGAACATCACTTTATTGTTTATCTGTCATCAACAATGTAAAACTCTACTAGATACTCTATCCTGGTTTTTAAAAAGGTAAAGATTACATTGGATTAGCTACGTTGTACGAAAGAAACTACAGCAATCACAGTAGAATGAGATTGGAGGGACAATTGGAATTACAAAAAAGTGTACACTGCAAGCAGAGGGAAGTGCACATTAAATCAAATGCCTGTAGGAATCATTACTTTTAAATGCACAGTGACAATTTTGAGAAACTGTACATAATAGAATCACAAAAATGACTTTAAAATAACCAAAATTACATTTTGCATTTGACCATCCAACTCATAAGTAATCATTGATGTTCTGTATTTTCAGTGCTTTTGGAAAAATTGTTTACCAAACAGAATTTAAGTTGTTAATTTGACTAAACTGTGAAGTAGAAGGATTGAAATAAAAAGTATATTGGAAGTACGCCTAACCTACAAGAATAAGCCAAGAGGGGTGTGTGCAAGGAGAGGCTGGGAGGAAGGAGTGAAAGGAAAGAGGAAAGGGAGAAGAGAACAAAGGCTTTTTCTTCTATCTCAGAAGTTCTTCCAATGCAGCGTGTATCTCATGTACAGCTCTCTGCTTTCAGTCCATTGCTGAAGTTGGCATTTTGTAGCCTTTTCCCGTACTAACTGGTCAACTCAACCAGCACTGCTGCCACGTAACAAGAGGAACAGGAATCTGAATGCATCAAATCTGCCCTTGCTGTGATTTCTTCATGGCCCCATTTTTCCGTTTTTCTTTGAACAGGGTTCGGTGTTTCCTGAATTGTTCACAGGGTCAGGTGGAATTGAGTTCCAAATCACTCTGCGGTTTGTAGCATCCTGATTTCTTTCTGCAGCTGACCCCCAGACACGTTTGCAGTTCTTCCGGAGCAGAAAGACAAACCGTGTTGCTCAAGCGGTGAGCGTTCACCCTTGACCGTGGGGGTTGCAGACCATTGTGTTTAGCGTATCCCTGAGTGCAGCTATCCTGCAGGATTCACTTCCCAGTGCACCGAGATTTCCTAGGTTTCCTCAGATTAAGCCCCAGTATGCATCACCACCGACTGTGGTGCGGCTACGGATGCCTGAGGCCGAGTTGATTCTGGTGGATGTCTGACCTCGCTGAACCAGCCCGATCTGCTGTCTCCCTACTCATACCCAGGCAGTCCAACCTTCATACAGCTGAGCCAAGTTATCTAGATTAGTTGCTTCCTTAATCACAAAGTCAACCTATTAAAAAGGTTAAACAAGGAATTAAAAATAAGCTGGAATTTTAGAAGTGTTTAAGTGATGTCAGAATTTACTGTCAAATGGCACCTGCAAATATTTTGCTGAAAAAAAATCTAAGGTAACTGTAACCTTAACTTTGTGCAGTCCATGTAAGAAACAGGAAGCTGTACTGCAAAAAAAGATCACACATCATCTCATTCACAGCCTCCATCCTGGAAGTAGCCACAACATTCTCAAACAGAGGTGGGCAAGTGTGGCCCCTGACTCAGCGCCCAGAGACAGGAGAGGCTGGGTTATGTTAGTGAACAGACAAGTTCTGTCCCTTGGGCAGCCTCACAGACCTCGTGTTCTCCCTGGCTGTCAGCAGCTGTGCAACAAATGTTAGCTTACTGACAGACAAAAGGCAGTTTTATCTAATTCACAGTTTTACAGAAACCTCACATATGAAAAACAAAAGAATATGACAGCAAAAAAAAAAAAAAAGAACACAGCAATACAAGGCAGCAGCAGCAACCCTGATTTAAATGGGAATAGCTCACACGCCCCAAGGAGCCCCCACTCACAGCAGGATTTCACTCCTGAAGGCACAGTCACACTTCAGCACACACGAAGGTTGGTTACCCTGTGCTTAAAGCAAGGACCAGTACTGGAACTTCATTTTCAACTCACCTGTTCAGCCACAGACATTCTCCTGTTGGGATCCACATCTCGGCCCTCTAACTTGGCTTTGACCCGCTTCCACACGCTAACTGCGTAGGAATTCCTCTCCTGCACAGCTACAGGTGCAAAATAAAGTGAATTTAACCTGACATTCCTGCACTGAAACCCACTGAGGTGGTTTTTTGTTGCTGTCAGTGGTAAGGTTGTTGGTTTTTTCTAGTTGGTTTTTTTTTTAAGGTTTGTATTTACCTTTTCCTGTTTTAGGGTCCCTGGCTGTCTTTTTGGGACTACAAGCAACACTTTTGCCAGTTCCTGGGACTGTGTTTGGAGGAGTATCTGCTGATGTTGCAAGATTTTTCTGAATTAGCTTTCTGGCATTCTGTGACATCACCTCTGGCTGAGTTTTCTGCCCTGTATTGCTACGTACAGCTGTGAAGAAAGTTGAAAAGTGCTTCAAGTCTCCAAAATAATAGCATATTATAGAGGCAAGAAAAAGCACAATTAAATGCATATCAAATAGACCTAACAGTTTTTCAGAATAAATGCATTTTAAATTCTGCACCAGTTTTCAAAGTTTCCATTTTCTGATTTTTCATTTCATAAACAAGAAGTTTTATTCCACTGCTAAGAATTTATTTATATTAAGCAAATTTTTATTACCTCTCAACCTCTATCATTCATAGGACAGTTATGAAAGGCAATTCTTATCCTTGATAGAAATTATAAACCTGCACCTAGTCCAAATACTGGCAGCAGAGGAATCCTTTAAATGGAAAGGATTTCTCATGAGAAACGTTATTCATGTTTTTAAAGTCATGAAAACTTTGCAGACACGAATGCTTTTGTAGGGTTTCTGGATTAATTCCTAAGTCACCATAAATTTTAATTTCAACAGAAATCACAGTTTGGTTGATACACATGACAATGCTTTTTCTGTATTCTGGGTGTTGTGGGGTGAAAGCAAATCTCAAAGCCTATGCTCAAGCAGTCACTGCATGACGAATTACTTCAATTTTATAGGCTTTTATAATCTTATAGCAATTGTCTGCATTTCAGAATTCATTAAGAGCCACGATCCCCTCTCTAATATCATTTCCTGGTGGTTTCACGTTTGTACTTTTCCAAGTGTTACCTGCAGCAAAGGTTGGCTGGTAGGTAGCAGCTGAAGTTGGGCTGGAGCATTCATTTGCTGTGTCCGTGACTAAGGGTGATGCAAACCCCACCAGATTATTGTAGACACTGGGAAACATAACGGAGTGGATAAATGTTCATACAACTACTTGACTTACTGAAAACTCAAAAATTAAATTAATTCAAAATTTTGCAAAAATATTTCTGAGTTCTAATACAATCATCAAGTACGTGCCCCATGATGTGCTCCTGCTACGTGAAAGGAGTTATGCAAAATGCCTCTTCTCACCTGAGGCCAGGTAACTTTCTTACCTTTGGCTCTGTGTTTTTAGTTCTTTCAAGGTGGGAGTTATTTCCTGCAGCATTTCAACATGTTCCTGACTGCGGACTTGACCCATAACCTGAACTAATGTAAACAGAACTGTCTGAATATTATCTTGCCACGATTTATATTCACCCAGGAACTGCCTAACACTATTCTCATAGGGAACATCTTCACCATCCGCCAGAGCCGCCTCTTCATCCTGTAACCAAGACGTGCAGAAATGTCAACTACTGTATTTTGGCTAAGAGAATAAAGCTGAGCATTTCTTAGCCCTTTCAGCCCCTCAGTTTGTCACCTGACTTTTCCAAAGTTACATATCAAGAAAATAAATTTTTGAGTGATAAACTTTTTTACTGAATAAGAACCCAGAGGACTTGTAAACACAATGTTTCTACTGCCAAGAGAGAGAAAAAGTTCAGTTCAACCAAAGCCAGCTAAGACTAATGCTAGAAAGCTTTATGAATTCTTAAACATGAGCTTTATGTCTTGAACTCCATATGCACAAACACGTTTTACTGTTTCTAGATACTTTACAAAGCACAAAGCTACAACTGGTGTTTTTCTTTAACTGTACTGACATTGGCTTGAAGAATAAATTTCAGGATGTTTCAGGTATACCTTTGCCATAGCTTTCAGTAGATGTTTGACATCTCCAAGTTGTCTGTTATGACCCGTGAGCACAGTTTTAATACTATCCACCAAATTCTGAATTGTTTCACAAACTGTTTCTATTTGCTGTTCTCTTTCTGTTTGTACTGTTCTCTGTGTAGATATCTCCTGGGTCAGCTGCTTGTGAGCTGAGTGAAGCCATTCAGAGCTGCCAATAGGATGTTCAAGACCAGTACCCTAAAAACAACAGAAACATTTCTTTATCTGCACCAGAGATAAAAGTCACAGTGTAGACAGCACTGCCAAGCGTTCAGCAGCTGACAGCACAAACTCTGCAGCCACACTCCCTCTGAAGGTACACACACCACTACCTGAGAACCCCCAGCAGTGATTCTGGGCCGTTCCATGTTTTGCTTTGCCCTTGGCTTACCACTCTCTGCAGCAGGCGGAGCTCCAGGTCAGACACGGAGCTGTTGAACTGGGATGCAAAGGAGCACATCTGTTGGCAGCGTTTGAGGAGTTCAAACAATGCAGCATCAAGATTTAAGGCTTCTGCTGTTCTCGTACGTAAGCTTTCAAAATGAATGATATTACTGCAAAGGAAAGTGACCTGAAAATCAAAGAGTGAGAAAAATTATTCCACTTCCACTGTCTATTAGACAAACAGCGTTTTTTTCACGTCCTCTGAAGTGAGAATTTAAAGCACACAGATACTGCTCAGTTACAGTAGCAGTATCATCCCAGGGTCATCCAACCCTGCAGCAATTCCCACAAAGATTATTCCAACTGCTTTCAAGTGAGATTCCCAGAAGTGTTTGGTTATCTATGTTTGCTCTGTAGATGCAGAGCAGAAAAACATCTTCTACATAAACCTCGAGGAGGAAATGAAGAGTGAACACACCTATGGAGTCACACAAGAGTACTGTACTGTCTGTAGTACCTGACTTGCTCTTTGACTTTCTTTCAGCACGAGGTTTCTTCTTTCAGCAATAGTGGCATCAAAATCTTGCAAGACTGGGGCCAGTGCAGGATTAGCACCTCCTGCCCATTTCAAACGCTGCTCAATACTGGCTTCAAGTGCTGCAAGTTTCTCCTGCATTGGGGAAGAAGAAAATCCATCTAGATGATTCGTACTGATATACACCATTCTAACCCTAACTTTAAACCAATTATACACATCTAACACATGCAGACACATTCTTATGCCCATATATGTAAAATACTGTGGTATTCATGATTGACAAAGGTTAGTTTATGCTGTTTAAAAGTTTATTTCCAGTACACATCACAACTGGATTTGATTGTTATAGAAAGTCTACCTGTCTAAATTTTAACTCACCAAAAGAAAAGCAAAAGTAATCAGATTACTAGACTAAGAATTATATAACATCATAGGAGTCCTCCATTATTTTGCAAATAATTCAAGAAATTATTATAAACAGTACCTTCACAACTAAAAAAGGAAATAGAAATTAAGGAAGCTAAGCAGTATCTAATAAACCATTAAACATTCCATATTACAGGCACCAAAGAAATCTAAAGCACTGAGCGAAGCCACAGCACACAAACCTTAACACACAGAATACTTAATGTGCCCAGACCTACAAAGGAAACTTCTGACATTTAGCTCCAAAAACAATGGTAAGGATGATCTAAGGCAGACAAACTTAAAGAAAAGGAGCATTACCAGCCTTCAGAAAGAAAGGTACTTTCACAGATTTGTATTTTTCACCAAAGAGATTTACTGCCATTCCAAAGAGAACACTTTGGATGAGACAGCAAAATCCAACACCGTAACAGCATCCATCAGACAGACTGGAAGAGACCAGTGAGTACCCCCACACTCGTGTAGGACAGCACGCCAGACACCAGGATGTGAGGGTGGCAGAGGATTTTGCAGTTGGTGTCAGTGCCAGCCCCGGGTGCTGTGCAGAGCCCTCCCCAGCACAGCCGTACCTGCACCGTGGCGATGGACGCTTCGATCTGGCTGAGCGTGTGAAGTTTCTTCTTCATGCTGGCTAAGATTGCAGAGCGGGGTGGAGGAGTGACAGAAATCGCCTGGGGGCGACTGATGAGGAGATCTTCATGCTGCCACTTTAAGAAAGTCACAGCAACACTCGATTATCAATATTGCTCAGCACAAAGTACTTTATACCACCAACAGCCATTCCAGTGCTCTGCACTTCACAAGTCAGGGCTGTGTGTCAGATACCAGCACAGCTCAAAGCTCTGAATCATTCCAGAGCATTAAATGACACAAGTAGGTGCAAACCATTTTGCTGGCTTGGATATTTACACCATTAATCAGTCCACTAATTTACTAGAAGTGATTCACACACATTTTTTTATCTAAAGGAAAAGCCATCAATATTCAGAAACAATTCACTTGTGATGCATTAAAACCAAGACAATTTTGCTTACCAGTTTATGAAACGGTTCATTAACAGACAGGGAGAAAGCCTTGTCCCAAACCTACAAATCACTAGAAGATTAAGATCACTGATAGTACAACACAGCTGGATACCAGTGTAAAAGGTACTCAATGGCATTTATCTAAAGCCTCAGAAGAGCGTTTTTCAGGACTGATACTGCTGCTATTTGTATTTTTTAATGAAGCAAAGAGTGGAGCAAGGAGACAGCTAATGCATCAGAACTTTGAAGGAAAGGCACAAGATGACATTCAGCAACTCACACCCTCTGCTCTAAGCCATCTCCTCCCTTAAAGTCATCATCTGTTTGAAAAAAAGGGGGAGAATGGGACAGCATTGCTGGTAAGAAAGTCAGTGAACAAACTATCTTCCAAAAAATGACTTAATGGCTATTGTAAAAAATTACATGTAGTACTGATTCAGAAAAATTTATACACTGCCAAATTTGCTTCTTGTAAAGCAGCCACTCTTCAAAAAAAGCTAGCAATAACACTGTTTGCTTATATATTTACAGCATAATTAAAACCAAAACACTTTACAAAGTCCATTAAAATACCTTAGAACTTATTCAAGAGAACACCACGTTTGCTGTGCTCGGACACTGTAACTCAGGCTCACTCTCCCCAGACCCAATCTGGGAATCCCTGGCTGTTGGAGTGCAGGACCTGCCTCTGGCTGCCCTGGGGGGTCAGAGACCACAGCAAGGGGGTCTCAAACCCTGGCAGAACCCCCAAAATAATACAGTTTTTATTACAGCCCTTGGGAGAAACTACCAACATTACGAGAAGAACTACAAAAACCCGCAGTTTGAAACATATTAGTAGCTTAATTTATCACAGGGTGAAAATGTAGAATTTAGATTTTTAAATGAGGACTGAGGAGCCAAAATGGAAGATTTTGGGTGTGGTCACTCTTTTTCCTTTTTCTTCTCTCTCCTCCACGTTTCTTGGTGACAGTGGCACATTCGGATTGGTAAAGGCAGAAAATGACATGTTAGAATTAGTGAAAATGTATTGGTAAATTACAGTAAATAATAAAACGTTTCAGGCAGAAGTTGGACTGTGATACAGGCACAAAAGAGACAGAACTGCCCGAGCAGGGGCAGTTCCTGCAGGGTTTAGGTGGCACTCAGACTGCAGCTGAAGCTGAGGGCTGGCTGAGAGATAAGAAATAATAAACAACCTTGAAATGGAACCTGCAGGCCTCTCTCATCTTTTCTAGCTCTAGGACAGGACTTCAGAACAGCTACAAACCACCCCGAGCAGATGTGAGGAGTACCAGCTGCCCCAGCCGGGCTGTGCTGCCCCTCACCTGGAACATGGCGATGTGCAGCTGCACTCTCTGCAGGCTGGTCTTGCACGAGGAGATGCTGGTCTCCAGCCTGCGCACCAGGTCGTGCTTCTTCCAGGCCGTGTCGTAGGAGCTGGCCAGGACCGTGGCCCTGTTCATCACCAGCTGAGAGAACTTGCCCACCTGGATGTTGTGCTCCACGGCTTTCTTGCACAGGTCATCCACAGAAACCTTGCTTTCTGCCCCAAAGTCTTTAGCCTCTACCTGAGCAATGATGTCGACACCCAGGGCGCTGATGAAGCTGCACAAGGTCAGTCCCAGAGCTTGATTGGGAAGGCCAATTAAAAGCTGCCTCACAAAATCTGCTGTAAAAGCCTTAATTGGCTTGGCCATTTGATCTTCACTGAAACAAGAGTTCCTGTAAAGGGCTTTCACATTGACAATTTGAACAGGTCCGTTTACTGCATTCTGGTCTTCAAGTGAACTGATTCCTTTTAAAGGGAAAGAAATAGTATTTTTGTTATAAATACAGCATCCAGAAAAATAATACTCGACTTACAAACACAGCAAAAGCACAGGAATTCATTTTTAATTTCTGCTTCCTCACCATATATCAAGGGTAAGTTACAGCAGAAGTGACCATTTTCTGTTCTTCTGAACGGGATGGGAAGTGGATAAAGGCATACTGAATATCTGAGAACCTTTATTTACCTGACAGTGTTTTAGAAAAGGTACCACACAGCCTGAAAAACTCTTTAATTGTTTGCAGTCTCTTCAGGAAGAAAATTTCCTCCAGAACTTGCCGATTATTGTCATCATCAAAGAAGTTCACTTGGGTGCTGCGGGCCTCCCTAATTATGTCAATCTTTCGCCAAGCAAGAGGTATCTCCATCTTGTTTAGCTGAGCAAGGTAAAGGAAATTAATGAGTTTGCTTTATTTTAAAAGTTTCCTAATTCTGACTCAAACAGCACTCCAAAAAGAACAAATCCATACCTTTTCAATCAATAAACCAAATGCAGTTTCCACTTGAGCAAACATTCCATCAAAAGCTACCAAAAGCATCTGACCAGCTGACATTTTGGGAGTTTCATCAACTGAACCGTTTCTTGGCTGAATCAGTTCACCATACTGAGCGTGAAGTACTCTTAAAAGGAAAAAAAAAGAAAATTTACATGTTTTTGCTTAGTCCACAATAAATAGAATTTTCTTAAGCTGCTTCCACAGCCAGATTGGATTTAAGTTGCATCTGGACGAGGTGAAATTTTTGCAGGCTCTTCCCACCCTCTCTGCCCCATTTTCACATGAGTCCCAACACTGGGCTTACAAAGAACAGGGAAGGATATCAAATAAAACAGGACTGTACTAAATGACCAGCTACAGAGCTAGCTTAAAATACAAGTAGAAGACAAAGACTGTACTCTCTGTGAGCATTTGAACAGTTGATGATGTAACCTTTCATTCTTGAGAAGCAAGCACTGGTTTTACCACGTGCACGTTTATAACTGACAGGAGTGAGAGTGAAAGGTGGAGGATGAGGTCTCGGTTATGGCTGAGAGTTTGAAGAGCTGGTTGCTCCTGAAGGGTGGTTTTATCCCCTCCTTCCCTTATGTGACTTTTGACCTTCAGCTACCAGGCTGAGCAGGCTTGTCAATGGGCAAACCAGGAGGAAAACTAATCCAAGAGAAAACAAGTGAATTGTTTTCAACAGGTACAGCAGCCTCCCCTGTACCACTCATGGAGCCACCACAGCTGGCCCAAGGGAAACACCACTGGAAGATTTTGAATTTGTTTGTTTGTGTACCAAGCACTTACCCAGAACGATTCTGCCCCACCTTACAAAATGCACAAGTCTTTGTTTGGTTGGGGGTTTCTTTCATTTTGGTTTTTAATCAAGTCACTGACTCATTAAGCAAAAGCTGCTCATCAAACCTCGTGATGGAGACTGCCATGGTTACAAGCTCTCCCTTTCACAGGTTCCTCCCACAAACTAATGAACTAGTTGCTATTTTTAGCATCCTTTAACTTCAAATATAAAATCACAACTGCATATTTTGGACAAAGTTGACTACCAAAGTCAGCTTTAGGCAGATGTAAGTGTAAATTGCCACACCTCCATACTTCTGTGTATGCACATGGATAAACACACAAACAGAGAGGAAGAGAGTGTACACTTCAGAGCCTGCACTCTGCTTAAGGGTATTCTTGGGCAAGAAAAGCCTCTCTAGCAAACAAAAAATAATTTCAGACAAACTAATGTTCTTCAGTCTTCACTCTCACACACCTAAACTGAAAAAAACAGGTGATTTACCTTGCAACATCAATGTAATGAGTGTGTGTCTCCTCCTCTATACCCATAGCAGCATTTCGTAGGTAGGCTTGAAGCGATTCAACCAACGTTTGCAAAGGCACTCCATCAGTAGTTTGCTCTATAAGATTATCCAATTCATGGAGCATACTCTCTAAAGTATACTCTCCTTTCATTAAGCACCTAAGTGCTTCAGGGAAAATGATCTGTCGGAAGTTTGAGTTCAATTCCTGTTGGGAAGCATGCATGAAAAAGTAAGAAATTTTTCCGTCTGAGAAAGTATCACATGCAACATCTTTTGTCATTTTAGTACTACACCACCATGCAGCACACATTATCTAAAATGTAACATGATGGAGCTCAGCCAGGAGTCCAAAGTCTACTCTTTTATTACCTTTGAAGACATCAGCAATCAAGAGCAAGACTTATGAAAAAATCTCAGCAGCATCATAAACAAACATTTAGCCCATTAAGGAAGAATCTACTAAGAATGACTTAGCTGAAGCCTCGAAGGATGGGGGCAAAAAGTATCACAAAAGAATCACCTGAAGCGAGATGTACACCCCATTGGCTAAGTGAACAGCTTCTGATGCTTCCATGGGGTTTGGGATGTCTAAGTCCTGGGGCACAAGATGACACTGCTTCAGCAGCTGCACGAGGCACGTGACATTGCCGCTCATGCTGCACAGCTCCTCCAGGAACCAGGCTCCATCTCGGGAAGTCAAATCAACCAGCTGCTCTCCAGCACTCGAGGCTGCACCTTCCATCATCAGGTTGCGCCTGGATGGATTGAGACACTCAGACAACGTGCCTGCTGCACTCCTCATGTAATTACAGCACTTGTGTGCTGCAGCCTCCAACGGGAGCTGGGGTGAGACCTCCCAGCAGGGAACTCACCTCGTCAGCGCGCACAGCGCCGAGATGATGACGCTGGCCAAGCTGAGCGAGCCCTCCTCGCCGTTCTCGTGCAGGAAGACCTTGATGCAGCGCTCGATCTCCTTGAGCTGCTCCTCGCACACGGGCACGGTGACGGCCTCCTGCTTGAGGCGCTCCACCTGCCGGAGCAGGCGGCTGTTGATGTCGGCGGCGTAGCGCTGCAGCGTCAGCTCCGTGGCCGTGATGAACTGGCAGGCGCTGGGCGGCGGCTGCGGCGCGTACTGCATCTCGTACCTGGGCACAGAGAGCACAGGCACTGAACTTCCCTTCTCTGGGGGAAACAAACTGCATTCTGCTCTGCAGGTAGGGAAATACCCGTGTTTGAACCATATCCGGTTTGAAAATACCGGTGTTTGAATTCCCGTACCACCTAATCCTTATCAACAAGCAGCTGATGGCTACACTAAAGGTGATTTTATCAAGTCCTGGAATGCAGCGTATTTCACATCTACTTGCAAGGACTTTGATAACTGGCCTTGAGGCAAAGAATGAAGAGAAGACAAAAAGGAAGGAAACGGGTTTTCCCTTCTCTGGTGGAAACAAACTGCATTCTGCTCTGTAGGTAGGGAAAATACCAATGTTTGAACCATTCCCACATCACCTAATCCTTATCAACAAGCAGCTGATGGCTACACTAAAGGTGATTTTATCAAGTCCTGGAATGCAGCGTATTTCACATCTACTTGCAAGGACTTTGATAACTGGCCTTGAGGCAAAGAATGAAGAGAAGACAAAAAGGAAGGAAACGGGTTTCAGAGTAAATGTTTGAATATAATGTAGATCTTCATCTTGAGTATATAAGCCATAATAATGCTCAAACAGCCTCACTTTAGAAGAAAAAAAGAACCAGAAACTGCTTGAAAATCTGCTAGATAAAAAAAAAAAATCTTGCCTTACTTGATTTTTAAATACTAGATGTTTCTAAAACCTGAAATATCACTACCCTGAAGCCACAAACATAAATTCTTCATTTGTTCATTACGGGGCAATGTTACTTCATTTTCACATTGAAGTACACAGAATAAACTCTGGAATGGTATTTTTTAAGCAGTTTTTCATATTTACTCCAAATTTATAGAACTACAACTTAATCTTGGTTTGCTTTATAATTCGATTGGTCCTTGCCAAAGTATCTATTTTAATGATAACATTAGGGTAGTAGCTTGAAAATGACATTCTTTGAACAACTCGTTATTCTGTCAACTTACTTCCTGAAGATATCCTGACAACGCTCTATTGTCATGTTACAAATGAGCTCTTCCATCCAGGTTTTCCACTGCTCTATTCGGTGCTTCTGAAACACAGCTTTGGGATACTGCAGAGCTACTGTTGCATAGTTGTGCAATTGCTCCAGGCAGCCACGCAACACGGATCTTCTCTGCTGCAGAAGAGCACCAACTTCTCCCTCCAGCTGCTCACACTGACTGATGAGATGTGCCTGGCCTGCATTTTGCAGAAATGCTGTTGCTGGGACGTAACTCGGAGGACCTTTCAAGAAAGAAGGTTAAAAATAAAGACATCGCTGAAGCAGACACATTTTATACCAAAGACTGAGCATTAACACCTTTTCAAAAATATTCTTTTACTTGTGATAAAGGAAGCATAGAGAATTCATACTGAGACTTTCGAGCACAAGGTAAGAGAATCTCATGGCCAGGCAGCATAAGACAGACAAGTTCCTTCAGACAGCTTGGCACTGAAACCTTCAAGTGCTCTAAACCACCCTTTGAAGAAGCCCCTTTCTTTTAATTTATTACATACAGATCATTGACTTAAATTAGAGGATACTCATAATGGCTCCTGATATTAAACTCAAGTTATTTTCAAACCATTAAAACCACCCCCAGAAGTACTATTTTGTACCTAGGTCCATTTGTGTGCTGATTTCTTGGAGCAGACTCGCAAGCTGCGTTGCCTCTAAATTACTGAAGGCAGTTTGGTAATGTGTTATCCACTGCTCAAACTCATTCAGCTTCACCTGGATGGCTTCCTGGACAGCTCTCTGCTGAGACTGCAACTGTGTGTGCTCAGAATACCTGAATTATTGAAGCCACAGAATCAAGTCAGTACTACAAGAAAAGAAATACTTCCCACCATAGAACCATATTGAACAATACAACTGTGCTAGCTGAAAAATGAACATGTTCTCACCAATTACATAAAACTAACAATGTTGATTATTAATTAACTCTGTTTTCCTACAGAACAATTAATGCCTGTGCATATTCAAGCAATTCTGAAATACTTGATCAACTTCACATAACTTGAAGAATTAGAAACTTTGATGAAAAGATTTTTGTGCTATTTATCAATAGTTCCCTTACATGGATTATTACGATGAGACACCACGTTCAGAACATTCCCTCTCTTGCCTTGAGGGTCAAGTGTGGAACTTGGACTAGCACAGGTTATATTGATGGAGTATGAGGTGCAGGACATAAGATTATTCAGTAGGAAAAGGTTTCAGTAGTTCTTCTGTACAAGGAGTGACCTGCTTACTGCAAGAATAGGGACCCAGCTGTTCACTTATATACAGATTTCTTAACATTTAACCCGTAAGTACATTGCTAAAAAATGGCATTGAATTGTGAGACTCCTGACAGAATTCCTGGCTCCTCTGTACCTGTGCTGAAGCGTGTGGGAGGGATGATCCACTCCTTCTGCACCTTCCAGAAATTCTATCTCTTCCAGTAGTTTTCCCTGCAACTTTTCTACATCTGTTAACTGCTCTTGCAGGTTCAGATACTCTTCCAAACTACTGTCCAGTTTTGGCAGCACAGCGAGCATTTCATCTCTGTTCTTAAACCAGTTAACCTGCAATCAAGACAGGGATGTTAATGAACTGGACTTAATTCAAACTGGTAATAGAAAGTAAGATAGGGCAGAACTTAACTCAATGGCATCCATCTAGCACTGCTTACAGTGCTAAAAGGGCCAAATATCAACAGACATTCTTTATTTAGACTGCTCTCTAAACATCTATTTTTATTCTCCTAGCCCAAATTCAAGCAAGGCATAAAAACATTTTTTAGAATTGAGCATGCAGAAACTGAAAATCAAATACTGCAAGTTCAATATAAACACTGCCCTTCATACCAACTCAATTTATCCCAATAAATTTCGTGAACTATTGCTAACAAATGACCATATCTTCCCCATCCCCAAAATACAAATAAATGAAATGAAAGCCCAGAGCCTACTTTGGTTAAATGTAAAATTACTGTAGTAAACTCACCTTTATCTCAGCCACCCTGGAGGAAAAGAGACTCCGTGTGATATCCCTTTCCATTTCCCTTTTGCTCTGCTTGTTCTCAGCCTGCTGGCCCCCACCACCATAGACAGCCCCAGCAAAGCCTGCCTCGCCTCCGGCTGTCCAGTCCACCAGCGGATCGTACACAAAGGCCTCCAGCAGGGTCAGCAGGGTCTCCCTCCCACGCCGCATTATATGAAGCACCTGCATGGTGTTTGAAACAGACTCACTCTGATTCTGCATTATCCTTGTAGAGTAGTGGAAATTTAGATGCAAAATATTGTGCTTGAGTGGGTACAGAAATCCATGATGCATCCCTAACCACTACAGAGACAGGGAGAGCACCACAGTGGGTACAAATGCAGCTAAGCCTGTAGGAACATCACCAAGTCAGGACTGCATTCTAGCCTTCCACACAAGCTCTGTGCACGAGTCACAGACACTTAAGGAGGAAAAATCTCCCTTCTTCAGAGCGTTTTTCTTTTTAAAAACATATCTGTCGTGTTTATACAGGATGAGTCCCAAAGGAAAAGGGAAAGCAAAACATCAGGAAAAAAATGCATGAAAAACATAACATTTTAACCTAGAACTAAAAGTCCCCTTCCACCCTAAATTTTAGTTCCACCACTATTTGCACATGCATTTATCAGACAACCTCAGGTTTCTTAAACACATACCATGGGATACAGCTAAAGTAAGCCCAATTAAAATCCCAGCAGAAAGGTGAAGGCTCTATGAACCAGCAGCAGAATGTAGAATAGCAAAGTTCCAAGACAGTATTTGGCCAGTGATGGCCCTCAGTTTGGCAATCTCCCACCATACCTGCTCACAAGAAAGCCTGAACACCCCTTCCACTCCTGTCACTCCCAGAGCTGTTTCAATGTTGTGCGTCATCCGGAACGGAACCTTCTCCGGGACCCTAAGGCTCTTCCCTTTAAGATAAAATATTAAGTTGTTTCTTTTAATTACCAATTGAGGAAACCTTTTATTTGAATAACATAGAGCATTTTTTAAATTACCTTTTTCAAAGCAAACATTATAATCTATGTGGACAACTTCTCCTGTAGTCATATCTATAAGAACATTATCCAGATGTCTGTCTCCAAGACCAATGATGTAGCCAACCATGGACATAACTGCAGTGGATCTTGCATACGACTTAAAAGAGAGTTTCAGGAAAAAATTATTTGTGGGAATCCTCTGCCAACACATTGGACTGACTACCATCTTAAAACATTATTTTACGTGTAAGTGTAAAACAAATCAAACACAACTTATTCCAAGCAGTTTTCTATTTGTCGTTTGATGGTATCTTACAAGAGTTTCCATTTTTTAGGCTGATAATTCTAGAATAACAATGCAGACTTATCTGATCTATACCCATGTTTTAATTCCAGATGGCACAACTACCAACATTTCAGCAAACTCACAGCAGCACAAGCTCTCCAAACTCACACGTATCACACCTCAGGCATTTGTTGCCCCTCATCCCATTAAAACCACAGCCTCTGATGTGTAAAATACAGTTGTTATAACTCACCTGTGTAACTCTCCACCACTCATCTGGTGTGGTACAGGATGACCACAGCTCCTTGGCGAGGAGATTCGGGGGAGTTGCTTCCATCAGTTCCTCCAGAACAGCCCTCATGACATTCAAGGGCCAGTCACGACGTGACACGTCAAGACTGAGCCCGACTGCCTTTAGAGCAGGTCCAATTTTACTGTAGTAAAGTTCACTGGGTCTAGGAACTATTCCAGGATTCTGAGGGGTCTGGTAAGAGTCCTGAGCCTAGGAGAGACAGAAATGGTAGTGGATGTATTACCACAGAAACATAGCCCATATTCGGTTTTGGTGAGAATGAAATACGAAATCAACGCCTCTATTGAGCATGACTTCTACAGCTCACAGAATGCTTTCAAAATTCAGTAGTTAAGGTATAAATAAACTGAAAGCACATTGTTTTGGCCTAATTCTACTCTCAAAGTAGATCTCATCAATATAACTGCAAAAACTGTATTTAGAATGAAATGAGAACGAGTAAACAAGATACAGAATTAAAATAATTTCAGCCAAGGTTAATTCTGTTTGTAAAAAGCAGTCTCTTGAATTATCACGCCAGAACAGCATTTCTATATTACATACTGTAATTACATACAAATACCATACATGCAATTTTATTGACTTCTGGGCAAGTCCCAATATCCATGAATACACAGAACCTTCCTGCATTGCTATGAACAAAACGCAATCCCTGTAAGACCACGTGCCTTAGAACTACCCAGCAAACCAAAATAAGCCTTTCTCCTCCAGAACAGCCCTTACCTTCTGTGCCTGCAGAGCAGCTTCCCGCTGCTGCCAGCGCTTGTAGAGCCCAAACAGAGGGGTGGCTCCATCCACCCACTGGATGAGGCCCGACCTGGTGCCCAGGGGTGTCACCGAGTAGTGCCTGGCGTGGAAGCGCGGCGTCTCCTGCCGGTTGATCGTGGCAAACATGGTGTTCACGATGGATAAGAACTGCATGATTCTTTCATCTAGATGCAAGTCCTCCAAACCTGTGGTAAATTTGTTCAAAATTTAGCTTCTAGGTGAAAAAGGAAATTCTCTTAAAGCCCAAAATTCAGTAAGGTAGTTTAAAATTTTTTTTAAACCTACTACGTTTCAGACTCTGAATACCTTTACAATATGTAGATTAAGGATGAGTTGTTCAGCCGAAACCACAAACTGAAGTGTTTACATGGCATTTATTATGCCAGCTTGCTGTGTGAGCAATACACAGAATAGTTAGCACATAACAAAGAGGTCTTTCCCTTTCAGGGAAAGCAAGAAGTCTCTAAAGTTCTCTTTTAGAGGCTACCTTAAGCTCCTGGAAAATTGCATCCAACTAATCCTATCAATATGCAAGCAGAGCATTGCTTCTGATGAAAGCCTTGTAAAGAGGAATTTGACTTAGTTTCACACGGCAAAATTCTCTGAAAAATATATGGTGAAGTGGGAGGTAGGGAAGAGAGAGAGCAAATGCTTCCAACTCCTCTTTCTCTGTATTATTCAGGCAAATAAAACTAAAGTTGCATCGTGCAATCTTCCTAACTTTAATACAGTCTAATTTATAACAAGAGACAGTACCCGGTAAGAGAAAAATGCAATTACTTACCTTTGAACAGGTAGGGATAGTTCTTCCCATCTGAACCCAGGAAAAGCAGCTTTTTAGGTTTGGTTTTGGTAGGCAGGATGGTGATGGTGCTGCCCACGCTGTGGATGGTGACTGTGTCCCTGGTGGACACCTCTCCAGGAAGGGCTATTTCAGTGTTCATCATGGCAGCCAACCAAGGACTGATTTCCTCAAGCCGTAGGAGGTAACTGGCCCGTTTCTGTGCTCTCTGCTGCAAACTCAGCATTACCTGTTCCAAAGAAATTTTTTTCTTGTAGGTTGACATTCACCTTAGCAGTTAGCATTAAGAAACAAAAACACCATCAAGCTGGACTTAATGGTGGTCATTTTCCAGAAAACAAGTATTTTTCCTAAACTCCCTTTCACCCTTGCTGTGCTGCTACTCCAGATACAGTTTAGGATGAAGATTACAAAAAGTAAACAGCATCCTTTATGCAGCAAATATACCCTGTGCAGTGATAAGCACCAAAGTCACAACAAATCATGCTCCTCAAGAGGTTTGCTCCTGTGTTTATGAGCATTTGAGCTGTGGTTAAAGGCAGCAGCATTCAGCAACCTCCTGTTTATGTATCTGAATGCTTGTTTGTTCTGTAAAGCAGAGGAGGAAGTACAAGGAAAAAAGGCCTATTTGCATGTAAAACCTTGGTTCTGTCTAGCAATACTTTTAAAACACCAGGGTGGCTCTGGATAGCCAAGTGAATATTTTGTTCCTCTTCAGACTCACAAAAAACTAAGAGAAGATGACAAAATTGACAAAGTACCCCGGGAAAGGTTGATCATCTGAAGGTTGCTGCACAGCCCAAGGACTACGCTTGGGTAAACAGAGAATCATCTTGTTAAAATTTAAACCCACTAAACTCAAATACCAGAGTTTCAGAAAGACAGTACTTAAAAGAAATAAAGCCCTCTGCTCCCAAAACTGACAGCAACTGACAGCAGAAGATGAGAGATGTGAAAAATGTAAAATAATTTCAATGGATAGAAATGCAATAACAGACAAACGATAGGACTGGCTAAAGGCAAAAACTACAGTGCTTTAGTGCCCAGTGTGCCTGTGCTGATTGCTGAGCAGACAGAGGTTCAGGCTGCAATTCTGATATGGCAAGAGAACAGCAAGAGAAGGAAATGGCCAAGAACATGGTGCAGCAAGGGCAGCAGGTGTCATTGGACTCTTCATCTGGCATGTAATACCTCTTTAAACGGGAGCCAGCTGCTTCCAGGTTTAGCAGGATTCAAAGGATTCTTCAGTTTCTCCAGTGCATTTTCAATTGCGTCTCCGTAGTTATCCTGAAACCATTTCTCATGAGGAGTCTCTGCAGGAGCTGCAGTGATGCTCCTCACGTGCTCCAAAGCAAACACAATGGGCTTCATCAGAGCTGTGTGCTTCTCACGCATGATTGCTATTTTCTCCTCTCTGTTACAAAAAACACACAACAGCTTCCTCTTAGTGCCATAAAACCAAGTTACCTCATGATCAGAGCATTAAACAACACGAGACACTGAAGAACTCACAAAAATTCTTACTTCTCTAAAATGAGGTCTTCAGTTAAGATCATATTAAAATGAGTATTTCATTCCACATTGAATGCATGTTCCTCTGAACCATATTTCTTTTTTTTTTAAATTTGAAATGCATTGCTCACCACCAGAAACCCTGATTGGAAGCTCTGAGCAGAAATTACTTTAGGCAATTGATTTCCTTTAATAAAGGACCTTTTTACTACTACCTCTTGAGAATGTACCACACTATAAAGAAGGGGAAGAGAGATTCAGATCATTCTGTTCTCCCATTCCATGTCAGTCCTGGCTACAGAATACAAGAGGCATTCCTAAGTTTAGCCAGGTGCCCAGTGAATGGATCTGCTCTTCCACTATTCCATTGACAGGAGAACCCAGCTGAGGGGAAAAGACAGACTTGCTCAACACTGAAAACCAAAAGCAGATTAAGATATTCTGTCTGCTCCAAGTACCTGCATTTACAGTTATCTTCATATAGATTACACCCTCCAACATGCTTACACTCATTTCTGACTTGGAAATGGAGAACTATAGGATCTCATCAACCACAATTCAATATAGATTGGGTTCTAACACATTATTACTAAAGAAATCACAACATGGATGCACAGGTAGACTGTTTCTCTCATTTGATTGCAGTACTAGCTGCAAAATGTTCCTGAAGCAAGGTCCCAGGCTTAAAAAGCAGCAGCTGGGATAGTATGAATTCAGGAGCAACACCACCATCGATGTGTTCGACTGTGCGGCTCCCCAGGAAGAATAATTTAACAAGACAAGTGATGATCATAACAGAGCCATACTTGCGTAGAGTGTTGTTGTTTTGGACCCTCTTCACCTCATCTTCCAGCTGCTGAATCCGCCTGAGGACGTACATGTGCTGCTGCAGCAAAACCCCCAACCAGAGCTCGTCCCAGAGCACCGTGACTCTGCGCAGCTCAGCCACCAGCATCTGCACCTGGACAAAGCAGATTCACTTCTGTCACCAGAACCCAGATTCACACTTCTTTTTGCAGATGAACCAGTTGAAAACAGATAATAACAGCAAGGACACGCAGAACTTTGAGCAGGCCAACACCCAAGATACACAAATTACACATTTGAGGTTCAAGTACCCAAGTCACACAGGTTTGGATTATTTACCTGCAGTACCATTGTTGGATTTGCAGCAGAGAGTTTCTCCACAATTTTGCTGTAGCAGTCTTGCATCATTGCTTGATCTTCATTTAGTCCAGGTTTTGTATCATCTTTACTACTTTCCTGGGAAGCTGGGGTGCTCCCTTCATCACATTCACCACCCAACAGTTCTTCTCCTTGAATGTTACCTAGCAAAGTAGGGATGGCAGAAGGCAACTTGTTTCCTAAATTAAAAACAGATGATAAAATATTAGCTACAGTAAGATATATCACTCCATGGTTTATTTAGAATCAGGTCTCCATTAAGTACTGGTGAAGTATACGAAAAACATGCAAAATGTAAGAATCTGGTAAATCAAGGGTATCAGTAAAGTGCCATAATAAAAATATTCTTAAGATATAAAGGTATCAGAGTTAGCGAGAAAACAAAAAACCACCTCACTATCATTTTATCCAGTATATAAAAATATATTAGCTAAAGTTTATTTGAACACTTCATCTTTTCTCCATACCTGAAGTCTGGGACTCACTGCTAAGTGAGATGGTTCCCACTATTGCAGGATAGAGGATGAGATGAGGAGAATCCTGAGCGACTCGACACAGTAAGTTGCAGATGCTCTGACGAACGTACACCTCTGGGTGATTCAGGCGGGAGAAAAGCTGGGGTATAATACCTGCAGAGAGGGGAGAAGGGAACGGGCTGATTCACTTCATTCCACTTCAAACGAGGTAGAATTTTATTTTTAAAAGCGTGTCTTTTTGTGCATAGAGAGAACGTAAATCAAAGAAGTACAAATTTACTAATTTACAACAAAGTCCAAAAGAAAGTGCAATTTTACAATAGTTGGCCTCCCCTACTTTCCCTCCTACTAACTCCATAACCTTTGAGGGAAAGTCCATGAACAGTCAGAACCTGCAGTGTAGGGACTAACAAGTACTTCTGAAACATGTGGCTTTAGTCACACATCTTTCTCAACTAGAAAAAACCCACCCTGTTTGTTTTTTAAAGTGGTCATATGATGTAACACTTCATAAACCACATCTCCTTTCTCCCTCCCATGTCTTCAAGTGGGGGAAGGAGGGAATCAAAATCTGTACTACTTATCTGCTTTACAATCAGAGTGTAAGGCAGACTTTAACATCTTCAATGACATCATTTAGGAAAAGACAGAGTCTCGTTCCATCACACTTAAACAGAAATTTTATCAAAGTGCAATGAACAGCTTTCTGCATTTAGAGAAAATGCCTCAAAATCAATTTTAACAACTCGATGACATGTACGTACCCCTCCAGGGAGCAGTAGGTGTAGTTTCTAGCCCATGCTCTAGATACTGTCTAAGCTCTCCTGCATGTTTCACAAGCAATCGTAACAGTCTCAGGGTTGCCATCACAATTACATCATCAGTGCTTTGCTCAGAGGTGTTCCTTAAGTGCAGTCTGGGATCTTCTTCATCAAGTGGAACCTCCAAACAAAGAAATACTCCCTTAAGTACATAGCTCACACCATCATTTAGAGAAGTTTGTACCTTGGTTTCCACAGCGCCATGAACACTAACCTGACCAGCATTGAGTTTGAGGAAAGTGAAGTATGCACTGCAGGACAGTTTATAGAGACTGAAGATCCTGTCTACAACTTTCCTCCAGACTTTAATTAATCCTTCTGTTGCATTTTCATCAAGATCTGAAAGCCAGGGACAACTCGTTAATAACTGGCGCCATATCACATCCACCATATCATCCTCCTCATTGTCCTCGTTTTCAGTGATTTGTAGAGTCATATCTTCATCCTAAATGCAAATAAAGGGAAAGCAGATTCGATTAAGTTCTCCAACGATTTCTATAAGCAATCTTAGTTCCTAAGTCAGTTTTTGTCTAGCAACTCATGTATAACTGCATTACTTGATCCCATCACCACAGTTCATCCAGCAGGTGTGTGACCACTCAGCTCACAGATGTTTCTTGTACTGTTTGAATTTTAACTTTGAGACACTTGCAAGAGTTAACATGAATTGCAAGAAGAGGAAAACAAGGTTCATGCTGCAGTTGAACATTTTTTTTAAGCAAGCAAATCTCCACTTACCTGAATCCCAGCTGGCCGACACACTGCCTGCCCGAGAATCCCATAGATTTTCTCTTTATCCTCCTCTGCAATGTTGTCTGGAAGCAACTTCTGAACCTCAGATTTTTCCCGGGGGAGCAGCCGAACACCTTCTCCCTGACTGTAACATTTAATGAATTATTGATCCCCATTACATGAGTATTTGTGGAGCTACTGAAAGTCTATATATCAAAATTTCCAAGGAAGAAATCATCTTTATCTCAGAATTAAACTAGCTTTGTTTTACAGAAGGCAAGTAATCAATAACAACTTCTCTGCTCACACGCAACTTCAGACCACAAACAACAGCAATCACAAGTATATAGCTAAGGTTTATTTAAGAAAACCAACTGTGCTGTATAAATTCAAGCACTAAGCTGAATTTACCTGGCATTATCAACTACTTTGCGGCCCCATCTATAAGCCCAGCTAGCCAGAGCTGCCCAGGACTTGGCTACTTCAGGTGCCTGGACTGAAGACAAGTGATACAGCTGGCCCAAGATGAAGTCTGGTTCTCCAACTCCAATGTTTACTGTGATGGGAGAAATAGAGTAATAGTGTTACAGTATAGAACCCACTTCTGCCTTCTTAACACAGAAAATAACACCAAAAAATAATGGGTATACAGTATTTTTTTTGTAAAATTAGTACCCAACGGTGCAAAAACTTCCAAAATGTCAATTATTTTTCAGTTCTGACACTGCTGCAAAATAAAGCCCAGATTCCATTTGCCAACAACCACTGCTGATACTCTACAATTCCTTCCTCTTCCACAGAAAGGTGGAACTGAGGCAAGGAACTCAATCTCCAAAGGAGCACAGTGCTTCAGAGAGCAGACTTCTCTGAAGTACCCAGGGCACTGTGGTTCTGTTTATTTGCGTTTATATTTCTTTTCTTTGCTATCAAGTCAGAAATCACCTACTGTTTAACATTCACCAACAGCTCTAAAATAATTCTGACTCTGCGAGCGAGGAACTAAGTTATGAAATCCATGTTTAAAGGAAGAGAACTTGTCTTAACATTTAAAGGAAAGTCTGCTGGAAATTAGGAATGAGAACACAGTCTGCGGCAACAGCAGAAGCGTTCAGATTAAGTATAAAGATCATGAAAAAACAAAAAGTACTTTTTATGCTTATGGGGGCCTTAATAACATAAATCCTGTCCATGCTTAAACCTCAAAGATCTAATTCAAACTTAAGCAAACACACAAGCTGAAAGCAAACACACATGACAATAACTGACATCCTCAATACGAAATAAACACATCCCAGTTTCTTCATCAGGCCACCATTATATGAATGAGAAAAACGTGACAGGATTATCATTACTAAGGTGTTTGGGTTTTTTAACTGTGTATAGTTACCCATTGCATAAAATACAAACCCTTGACACATGTATTAGGAAAACAAATATATAAGTGATGGAGCACCTAGCCTTTATCAGTATAGCTGGTGTTATCCCCTCAGGGTAATTATCAGTAACTAATTTTAAAAAAGAATAATGAGAACGACTCTACCTGTAGATTCGCTTTCAATCCTAGGGTATTCATCTTCCAGTGTATTAACAGCTGGCAGATCAATCAAATTATATATGTTTTTAGACAAGGTGGACAGACCAGTGTGATTCTGCTGCTGTCGAGCTCTGTATACTTGTTTCAACTGTCCTGAGATCTCTTTCCATTCTGCTTGAATCCATTTAGCCAGTGTGAGAATGGATTTAGCAACTGCATACTCAGCTTTGGCAGATTTGCAGAAAGATATGGCACAAGAACTCAGCATTTCCATGGCATGTGTTGACTGACCTGCATATCGTGAAAAGCAGATCTTCAGTACACTGTAACATTGCTTAAAACAATTCTGAAATTCAGCACACTCAGATACAGCTTGTAGCAACAGAATTTTACACAGAAAATTCTCTTCTGAAGTTAAAAACAACAAGCATGAAAAAACTTGTGAAAACACGTTCAGACAGACAACAGCTAATGGGATGAATTCAGTTCCTAATGATACTGCCCTGCTGTGACTTCTTCAAGGTGAGGGGAATTAGCCTGGTTTTAAGGAAAAAAAGCTCAAGTCACTACAGCATAACACTCACCTGCAGTGTATAACAACTTTGTTTTCTCAATATCAAGTTCAGGACCCCATTTTTCATCTATCTGCCCTGGTGCAGACAGTTTTTTAAAGTGCTGGACCAAGTCCTGTGCAGTGGTGGTTTTGCCCAGCTGGACCTCACTGCACTGGGCGAGCAGCCGTGTGGCCAGGGCGATGTTCCCTCGCTTCCGTGCAAATTTCGCTGCTGTTAGGCCCAGTTCCATAAGGTGGCTTTTAATTGGGACTGTGGGTTCTAAAGGACAGAGCAAGACATTGCAAACAAAAGTATTAGATCACTGACACACACAGAATTTCTGCCCAGTGTATTCTGTACATGGCCGTCAGTAAAAAATTGCTCAGAAGTTTAGATGACTTCATTTCTGTCTAGAGTATTTATATACCCCATCTCAAGCAAAAATTATCTGCTGGGCAAAAGATTTTTTCCACTATAACCATTCTTGGCTAATAAACCTACTTGTCCCCTGACAGAACTTTTTTATCCCATTACTTCTTATTATAGTACACATTTAAATGGCTTTCATGACCGTTTTTGAAGACCCATTATTCATAATGTTGAAGCATTCAAAAGTGAAAGCAGTTAAAGTACGAAGTGATGAGCAAGTAAGGGGCTACTAGGAGAGGAGTATACAACTACTAAATACTTCAGAATGTTGTTTTACTTTTTGACACTGTCTACATCACAGCAGTAATCAAGACAATGAGTAGGAAAGCAAGATACCTAAAGGAAAAAACCTGGCTTTCAAAAAGTCCTCCATATAAATAACAGAAAAAGACACAACTGCTGCTTTCAGCAGAAGACTGAAGTTCAAATTCTGCATTTACTTTTCGTAGCACCATAATGAGAGCTTACCCACCTTTAAGCTTTTCCATCAGCTGGTTCTGGTACACCGTGTACCTCAGCGCGTGCATCCACGGCCTCACATCGTGCTGCTTGCAGGACCTCAAAGCTTCATTGAAGAGAGGTATGAGGCAGTCCTGGAAGAGGCACACAAGTTGCACAGTTGTCATGAGAGAACTTTACTACAGTGCATTTTCATTAATTAAAACCAAAGACCACTTTAGAGCAAACATTGTTATTGGTATTAGTAGCCACACTTCATCATTAACTGAGAGAAATAGGTTTTATGCTTGATTTTGAGAGGACAACACTAAGAATTGCTCAGAATCAAGCAGAATTCTTTTCTGAATAATGTGACTGGAAATTAGGTCTAGAACATTCATAGTGGTTGAAGTTGATATGCAGTTTTTAACTGCTGAAGTGATTTTTTATTAGAATATTTTAAAGTTGCTTTGAGAGTAAATTACATGCATTGTAGGAATAAGTGTTAAAATGTATTCAGTGAAGAATTACTAACACTAAGAGGCAACTACCAATAACACTTCAAAAATACTGTAAATGTAATTGAAAGAGGCATATTTATAACTACAGAACTAAGTCAATTGAGATGCAAACTTATAAAAACTTGGGTCAAGACACATCAGAAATCTAAATGAGGTCTTTTCCCAGCATGATTAACAGTCAAAACAATTAACGTATGTTTAATATTCAATACTCCACGACATGACATGGCAAAAGACATTATCCCAATTTAGGTTTTGAACAGACAGCATTACCTCTGATGTCAGCCTGTTGCACACAGTGTTTTCCAGAGCAGAAGAACAATACAGCTGCAGAGTGCTCAGCACTGGCAAAGACTGAGACACGGTGAGTGTGGAAAGCCTCAAAGGCCCAATAGCAATGCGGGATGTTTGCTTTAAGTACTTAATGAGATTTCTGAAATAAAAGCATCAGGACAGTAATTTTTCTTAGCTAGACTTTAAGAGTAAATAGTTATATCAAAGTTACTGGAGAAAAACCGAATTCAATATCTTTAAAAAGATATGAAAGTGTTGCAATATCATACAAGTTACACTACAATATTTTATAATTAAACTGACACGCAGAAGTACTTTATCAACTCGTGTACTTTATATTAACTCCAAGTTAAACATCATCTTATTTTTCCTCAGTAAGCTTGTAGCTCACAACAGCTAGAACTGGCAGCAAGCTACCATGGATGCTGAAGCTTTACACAAAGTTATGTTTCACAAACTAACACAGGTTTTCACAGTGTATTACATTAATTCATAGCACATTTCAACTTACTCAGATATTGACTGCCACTTTTGCTCCTGTTCGATGTGGTTTACAGCTGTTGCCAGACATACTGAACTTCTCAAAAGCTGTACTTCAACTGCTTTTTGAAGTTCTCTTGGATCAGGACTTAGCATATTAGGAAGGAGCTTCTTCATGTCTACATGGAGATTAAACAATTGAAACCAACTAGAATTGCCAAATTTTATCAAGTTTCACCATCTGAGAATACATTTTTGACAGTAAGGAAGTTTGGAAAAAACCCTTTAAACAAATACGTATTTTATATATGTACGTATTTATATTAGAAATTCATCACAGATTACTTATTAACAGTCACATTAACTGCAGAAAACACACTTGCATTAACATTTAGGATGCCCACTGCCAAACATTTTGAAGCTCAATTCATAAAGTTTATGGTCAGTCCACTGAACACAGCAAACTGCATTCAGAAGTTTCGGTCTGTCATTTATAGAGAGATACGTGAAGAAATATTTACTTTTGCATTGCAAGTGAATGTTAATTTATGAATTTATACCTATTTTTTCTTTGGATCCCCCTGCAAGCAGGTTGATATTTTCTCCTGGCAATAATTCTAGTTGTTCAGTGCATTCAGAAAGTTGTCCAGACTCAAAGCTGCTCAAAGATCTGCAATTCAACGTTTACAGTTTTATTTTCACATTCCTTACTTCACTCCAGTTGCTAAGTATATTATACAGCAAAAAGAAAAGACTCAGGACTAACTCCAGACCCTACAGAGCACTTATGATTAACTCTAAGCAAAAAATCTCAGTTATCCACACATCAGTACAAGGCACTAGCTCTGCACCAAATGAATGAACCCAGTACCCAAGGGAAAGAAGAGCCCCTTTCCCTGGCAGAAGCAGTCACCTTTTCAGACCTGCAAGATCTTACTTCACTGCTTCCTTCTGGGCTTTTATTTCTAAGTCAAGGAATTTCAGCCAAAAGGATTTTACTATGTTTACTACAATCGTGCAGGAATGGAAAGCAATCAGGTTGTCAAATACAGGATCTTTAAACTCTAAAGGGCTATTCAATGTCACAAGTATTTTGTCATGAACCAGAAAAATATTAAAGGTCAGGAAATAAATGCACAAGCTACAATTCTAAATTCCTTTTTAAAAAGAAGCAAAATTTAAAAATTAAGCAGCCAAGACCACTCTTTCCTACACTTTTTACATTAGATTAATAAATTAAGATATTTTTAAGAACTGTACCACTGAAATACATTTTATTTGAGTTGTGCAAAAGGGTGCATCTTCTGCTGAGTGAAGCAGAATAAATTTGGTATCTTTTTTCTTCAATGAAAGATTTTTTTTTGAATACTAAGCAGCCTCAGCAGCCTGAAAGCTGGATTTGCTGTTTAGAATGATGTTACCTCTTCATTCATCTCCAAGTGTCACAGCCAAGTTCTCACCCTCCCAAGAACACACCTTTCTTCTTTGCATGCCTCATTTAGAAACTGACATCCAGGTTTTAAAATCCATTAAAACTTTGATATTTCAGTTGCAAAATCATGAACTCTAAGGTACTGCTGAATAAATTAATTCCACCCTTACTTTATGTAGTTAAAATCTGCTTTCAGGTTGATGGAGGTGTTGCTGTTGCTTTTCTTCAGCTCGTGGACCATGTTTTGCCACTCCTGAACAGCAGCCCAGTCTGCAATGGAAATGTAGCACTCGCAGGCCTTGTTCCCCAGGTAGTTGATCACTTCAGGTGAAGAGTCACTTGGCTTAGTCAGAACAGTTTTTCTACTTTCTCCTGTGAAATGAAAAGATTTCATATAAATACGCACTTAAATACATATTTTAAAATAGCAGTTCTATCACTCAAACATTATTTCTATGTCTTTTGCAAGAAAAACTCTTAAATAAAAAAAATCAAATAGTTACACAACTCTTACAGTATTCTTCCAATGACACTTTTTCTAAGGGAAAAAAGAACCTTTTCAAAGGAGGTTTTGAAAAAATTTGGTTCATATCTGTAAAGGAGCATCAAAACAGAAAAACAGAACAACTAAATTAGGAACAAAGAAGCTTCATTTCCAAAGATGAAACAGCATACTGCAACCAAGTCTTCACAGTTAAAAATCTCTGAGTAACTAGTGCATTTATGATATAATTATGTCAGAAACACGGAAGGTTGAAGTTAGGATGATCAAAATAAACTAGATTTAAATTAGTAAGTTACAAAATATTTTACCTATTCCCTTTGGTTTCATTCAGCTAGACCTCAGTACTGCAAACCCTCCCACCTACACCTGATGATGGTTTCAAGGGCACTAAGTGGTTCAGTTTAACTGCAGACAAACAGATTTTCAGACCTCAGAGTCAGACATGACCATGTCTGTACCACTGAATGTTCTCATTCCATGCACCCACATTTACATGATTGTATTTCTCTTAAAAAGAAAGCAGACACTGACCATTCAAGGAATGCTTTGGGCTGGCATTATTCACACTGTTTGAATTGGCCAACTTCAGAACTGTCTTGTCAAAGCCTGTTATACAGCAATCCACTCCAGTCATGGAGCACAGGTGCTCCTGGTATTCCGCAGTTGCTTTTTCAAACCTACAACAGTTTAATATTTCAGTCAGCATCATAAAGAACCAGGCTGGGGTTGTTCTGTAAATATACCAGATTCTGAGCATTATTTTACCCCAGTATTCAATAAGCTCATATTACCTTCAGCAAAAGAAAGGGATTAAGATAGGATACAAGTTTACTGGCTGAATTTCCAGGTTATAGCATAGGATAAAAGCTTGTGCATACAAGTTTTTATGTCAACTTCAATTCAAGTAGAGACAGAAGGAAATAAATGAGTTTTATATTTGACTGTCACAGTTTTAACCTGAATAAGTAGAGCTGAATATTGACTAAATACATATAATTTATTAGAAGATTGCAGAACTGGGTTTAGGGCAACAATTCACACCTGAACCTTGACATTGCTGAGAAACTTCTCACCTACTACAACACTGCACGTGATTTTAAGGAACTCTACAAAAATGGGAAAAAGACAGTTATAAATTTAAAACATCTTTTTTGTTTGTTTGGGGATTTTCACATGGAAGTTAATTAATGAAAGGTGTCCTTTTTCATTCCATACAGAAGAAAGGATGCATTTCTTTAAGGAGATGAAAACACCACAGTCTGGAACAATGACCCATTTATTTCTATCTGTATCCGAAGATCCTACTGCAATAGACAGAGAAGCCACTTTTTCAAAGGTGAACTAAAACTGCAAAGCACGTCCCTCTCTTGGCAAAGTGAGGCAGGTAATCAGATCACACAATGATCAGAAACTCCACTAGAAAATATTTAAATTAGTAACATTTTGCAATGGAAAATTAAATACAATATAAAAGCAACATTACTGTGTAGGAAAAACTACAAAAAGCAATTTAAGAACACAATTTATATTCAAATCTTGGTAGTTCAGTTAAAACTAACAGTTAAAATACCTGGAAGTGCTGGATGCATTAGGTATCTCTGAAAAGATACACTGACTATAATTGACACAAATTACATCAGCAGCCTTGACTTCTGCCACAATTTAAAAGACTCAGAAACAGAATTTTCCACAGAAGGAAAAAATGTCCCAAGCTTGTAGCATCCAATTATTTATTTGCCAAGAACTCACCGCCCTTCTGCTTGCTGAGCCACAGAATTGATCCAGGAGAGACTCTTCCCAACCACAGCAGAAGACCAGACAGCAATACCCTGAATAGCTTCAGGACAGTGCAGCTCACATAATGCTTCCACCAGCATCATAATTGTCACTTCCAACTCATTTCCCTAAATCCAAACCAAAAGTGTTGTTTAACAAAACTCATCTGTTGCAAGAGCCACGTGTCTGTGGGTAAATACTCAGAGATGGTGAGGCAGTATTTCATGATATCCAGCTACAAGTGCTGCTCACATCCACCCAGGGCACTGCTTTTGGAAGAGCAGAGGGGCCAAGGGCAGAGTGTGTGCTGTGAATCCACAGCCAGAACATCAGTGGTTAGCAATCACTACGTGGTGGTTTATATTTACATGGGAATTCAGAAAGGAGCAAAAAGTAAAAAACATCCATCAAACCTCCTTTGGTAAAACATTTAAGCAAATTAAGTCATGTACTGAAGAAATATTCATCCTCTTCAAGAAGGCTTGAACTACTTTATCCACCCATCCCACTCGTTTATCTGCTAGTTAGAGGAAGGATGCCCCATGACACAACCCCACTGCTCCTCATACCCCCAGCTAAGCAAAGACATCACACTACCACAAGCTTGGCCTCATTAACTCAACACCAGTTTCACAAGGTTTCCTCTAAATTAGAGATTGCTCAACTGAAACTGTGAATGAACTATAGCATTCATTCCTGTGTAGTATTTGACCACACGTCTACAGTACATCCTACAATCACAATAAAAACATACAAATTAAAAATGTGGCTTTAAATAATCCATTCTTTTACAACCAGTTGGTTTAATACTACTTAGCTTAATTATTCTAGAATATCATGGTGAATATTTTTGCAACAGTCTATAGAGTTTGAAAAGAGAGTACCTGAGAGATACTATTATTAGTTTTCATTTCTGTGAGTAAATCAAACCCATGCCTGACTGTCACGGCAGGCTGGCCAGCCAGCAACCCAACTCTCATGATGGAAAGTCTGATCCGTGTCAGCCAATCCTGGCAGGTCTGACGATTGGTATAAAAGAACGTCCTGATAACCTTCAGAGACAGAAAAGAAGTCTCACAACAACATTCTTCTGTACAAATCAAGATAGTTAAGTACTTGATATTTATATCAATGGCAGGAAGGCTTCTTTTCTCCAATTTTCAACTGAGAGATGAAGAAACAGGTAAAATTCTCTGTCTTTAATTTTATTCATGTAAATGTTCTGAAATCACAGGTAGCATGCAACTGGCCAGGCACACTGGCAAGCCGGAAGTCTTAATACGTCTATAAATTATGTATTACTGTCACATGTCACATTAAAGTCTGGTAATTAAACAGCTTATTTCAAAAGTGAGGAATATTTTGCACTTAGAACTACACAAAAGGGTATGGCTGCTTATAAATAATTACTACACTCCTCAAAAAACAATTTAAACCCTCAAGTAACTGTGTTACTTTATAACAGGATTGCTGACAATCTACAAATAAGTGACTGCTACAAATCAGAGGTACTACAGGCTTGCTGGTTTGTACCAGGATACAAGCTGGTACTCCAGAAACAAAGCCTGGTTTAACGTGTTCTGCAGGAATAAGCCAAAGTCAAAGCCCAAGCATTTTAAGAGTCTCAAACTTTGTTTTTCTGAAGCTCCATGGCTAAGAACTGAACACCCCAGAGAACACTGCTCATTCAACAGACTGTTCCAAGCAGCATCAGCACTGTAAGACACACAAACCTTGGGTGGAGAGGTAAGGGCATTGGCACATCCTTCATATGCATTGTACATCAACTTTTCCAAGTTCTCCAAATACTGCAGAAGGAGAACGAGCCTAAGCTGGTTGCTACTGTGTCCTTCATCATTGTCTGCAGTAGTCCACTGGCTAACATCTTGATCAGGGTTCAACGTGTGGGCTGCAAGGCTCCTAATGATACCTACACATTTTACCAAAACATGGGGAAAAAAGAGTTACCAGATGTTATTTTATTTAAATGTGTCGAGGGATAGCAACGTTATCCCTCAAAATCTATCACAAGTTAACAGTAATTATAGAGCACCTTTAAAATCTATAAGCACTGAAAAATAAAGCCATTGTGCTCCTTGCCTTAGACATGAAGACCTTGGCTTCACAACCTTACCAAAAAACTCATTAAAATAAAGTGTGTTTTTCACTTTACCTTCAATTGTTTGAAATGTATCTTGGGCTCTGCCCAGAGGAGTTCGTAGCTTTGAGAGAACAGTGAACTGAGCTGCTTCCCACACAGCCCACTGCCACAGCACAGCATCAGTCTTCAGCAGGTTCCGAGGGATGGTTGGCTGATCTCTCTTATCCAGTCTTTGACAGCTGTAGAACAACCTTTCTAACCAGTTATCCTTCCTGAAAGAGAACATCAGTGTTAACACAAATCTGTACTGTACATGCTTCATCCCCCTACTGCTCACAAACAAATCTCTCACAAAATTAACTTCCAAGCAGCAACGTACACAGGAAAATAGGCCAAAAGGTGTGGATGTAAAATGTTTATAAATATTTACAAGTATAAAAAAAGATTGAAGGTAAAGCAATGTAGTTTGTAATGATAATTACAGATTTTAAACTAAATATAACTTGGATTTGTTTACTAGAAAGTCAACATTCATAGGTTTCAGTTCTACAAGAAGTTCTTACCCAGTTCGGTGGAGATTCCCATACAAAATAAAACTAATGACATCAGAGAAATCCTGTGGGTGGAATGTATTACTTGGAGCTTTGCTCATGTGACCTCTTATAGCCAAAGAAATTTCTTGTATTTCAGTGTGGGTACGGTTACTGCAGGAAGAAGAGAAGAGGGAAAACAACCCATGCTATAATGTACTTAAATAAATCAAAGACAGTTGTGTAAAAGAGTTACACACACACACTATATATACATATGTAGTGACTAGAACTAAATATACACTTTGGTATTAATACCAACTGCTTTCAGAGTTCAAATCTTCAAGACAGATTATAGGACATAATATTGCCCAAATTGTAGGACATGATACTGCTGAAGCTCTGGATAACATGGACCTTACAGGTATTCAGTTTTAGCTTCAGGAAACGATGCACAGCTTACCAAATTTGCTAATTACTTTGTATACTACATCCTGTTCTTAGACCTGGGAAAGCATAGCAGAGATAGCAAGACAATCACAGAATCACCAGGGTTGGATGAGAACTTTAAGATCATCAAGTCCAACCATCAACCCAGATGTAAGCTCATGCTTTCTGGTTTGAACTAAGACAGTACGAAGACTTTCCAATGGCATTATTCTTCAGGTTAAGTGTCACTGAGAAACAAAACCTTTATTTACACTGAAGGTGATCTGAGCAACTCACCTCAACACAACATCTAAAGGAATTGACTTCAGCAGTTTCCCAAAAGCTTGTCTCACACGAGCACCACTGTGGACTAGTTGAACACGACACACATCGACACACCTGCAACACCACACAGCAAAGAGGTGTTAGCATCTCCATCACCAGAATAGTTCAAATAACACAGAGAACTGTGCAGGTACCTTTGTAAAAGGTCGTCTGGAAGGGAGGAGGACAGCGCATGGAGGCTACTGCACGCTTGGAGACAAATGTTCACATCTTCCAGAAGTGCTGGATTAAGGAGTTGAAAGGAGGACAAAAAAGTTATTCTTGCTGGAATTAGGGAACTTCTGCACTACTCTGCATTTGTCCCCATATTATTGTTTACAGGTTTTGAAATTGAAAACATCACATCATGGAACTGTTCCAGTGCTTTTGATAAAGTAATGATTTGTGACTGGGACACTGATCTACCAAAAACGTCAGTGATGTGTCAAATCTCTTAAGACTGCATTTTATTTTAAGAAAATTAATTGTTTAAGTAACAGGCAGGGATCCACTTTAAAAAAATTCATAAAAAGAGTGTCAGTTCTTGCACAATCCAACCTTGAAGCATCCTTAAAGTAAATGAAACAAGTACAGTTGCTACTATCAGTGGGACAAGGCCATTTATGTACTTTATTTTGAAATATAAAAGACAGGTAAGTAAAGATATGCAACATCTTACTGTTTGCTAGAAGTCCTTTGCAGAACTTATGAAAAGATGGGAGAGAAAATAACGGTGCATATGTTTCTGATTTCTTCATCAGAAGAGCCACTTCCAAAGCCCACGTTGTAAGCAGTTTCCTTCAAAAACCAAGACTATTAGTCACTCTACACAGTCACAGAAAGGTACTTCCTAGTGAACTTAAGCTACTTCACATTGCACATCAGTATTATACCACAGCTCATACTTTTTAAACAAAATATTTCTTAACTTTAAAAATGTCCCCAGCTTTCACAGTATTTTGGTAATACAGGATGGCAACTCTTGCAAAAGGGGACTTTCAGTAAGGAAATCCCTTCTTTCAATAAAGTTTGATAGCTCTGCTTCTACTGGATAGATCTCAGGACAGTTTAAACTTCTCTAGTTTTCATGTATAAAAACAAGTAGCTACTTTTTTCCACAATTTCATTAATAATGTTAAAAAAAAACCAAATATTTGACTGGTTAAATTTACCCCAGGTTTTACCAATTCAAATTACCCTGGTTTCTGCATTAATGTATTCTACTGAACAAAAAACCCCAAACATTTCCAATTTCTAAGAAAATTTTCCTTACCTGGTATCTTGAGTAAGGTTATCCTTCTTAAGCAGTAGCCCCAAAAGGTTCAGTATGATTGAGAAATGTTTTTTTGTTGCTGTAGTTACAGTACTTATAACAGCTCCATCAAACAGGGAGGGAGAGGAAGAACTGAGGCTACTGGATATGAAATGGTCGTGCCTGAAAAGGCAAGGAAAAAAACTGTAAAACTACCCCGAGATTAGGGATACTTCCCTACAGTTCACAGGAGGAGAGAAAACAACAACCAGCAGCAGGAGTTAAACAAACACATACCCACACAAACCACACTGTGTCAAAATCCAAATATTTTGATCCCTAGCCTAAAAGGACAAAGCTACAATTCACCATCAGCCCATGCAGGCCAGGAGCCTGTTCTCAACTGTGTCTGGTATCCAGTGCTTAGTGAAAAATCACCACAACTGAGAGTGGAAAGAGTAACAGTTAAACTGGTATATTCCCTTACTTTGACAACACTTTGCATCAATAAGGTCTGAAATGTGTTTACATCTGTTGTTTACATCTCATTACCTCCCCTAGATCTCTCAGTAAGCAAAATAGTAAATAATCTGTCCTCATTTACTTTCAGTAGAGTTCTCCCTCAGTTATCTCTATTCCAACACAGGATTTCTAATCTGCCTTTGAATAAAAGGCATCTTTAAGCCAGGATATCCTTTCCTGGCTGAGATACAGCTTCCCTGCAATTAATGAAAGTAAAAAGTCATCAGGGAAGTTTGGGCAAAAGCTTGATTGTATCAACCCATTTAAACTAATCCCTCCAACAGTATATTCCATCCAGATCAGTCCATCCTAGGGCTCTTCAAATACTGCTGAATTATTAAAGCTCATACCTGGAGCAGTGTGAGTACAACGTATAGAGCACTGCATACTGGACAGCAGGGAAGTGAACTGCTATGTCCCCATGAACAATCATCAGGTTTTTACTCAGCAGTGCAAACACCGTTGGTGAAAGGGCCCACATCTATAAAACACAGAAACATAAAAAGGAGGATCTACTTTGAACTGTAACTGTCATACCATTAATTAATATCTTTGCCTTTTCCCCCTCAGGAAATAATTTAACTATTATTTTCTGACTGTAACTATTTCCTTTGCCATTTTTCAGAAGTCTGTTAAAAGCAGTTCATGTTTTTATAAGGAAAGATCTGGAAAGTGTTCTCATATAGCCATGAGATACACAACCAAAGGACACACTACAGGTTTTATCTGTCTTGATTTTCAAAAGCAATTACTATGATGATCTTAGCATTAAACCATTAATAACCCTGCTAAGATGCTCTTCCCTAGAAAATGCTTTTCATTATGCACCAGAGATACAATCCACCCACTAAATTTCCCCTAAATTTTAATACTGAAAGTTTTTCTAAACTAGAAAAAAAAGAACTTAGTTTTTCTAAACTTCCTAAAACTTTTAGGAAGTTCAGAGACAAATATGATTATTTTAGTTATACATATGTGCCCTACTGGTGTAATACATTAATTTTAAGTAATAAAGTATTTTTCACACTTATTGAATGAACTGTCTGTAGAGCTTTTACTCACCCCAATTAATGAGTTTTTAGCATTTCCAATAGTACTTAGAGCACTGAGGTCAAATATAACAACAAACTTGGCATTATCCACGTTGGATATCAGCTTCTTGAAAGAGTCATGCTGGATTTCAGAACAGGCCTCAGGAAGATGTAAACTATGGAGAAGACTATTTAAAGCACAGGTCATCTCTCCTAGAATCAACCTGTAAGCAGTCTCCAGAACAGGAATGTTCTTCAGGCTCAATACAGCTTGGTACACAGCAAGGGCTGCTGCAACAACCTTGAGGACGTAATTACAGCAATAAGTGATTAGAACAAATCAGAAAATACACTAATCAGCAACAAAGAATTTAAAATTGCTCTTCTTTATCTATGAATAGCTTAGTCTGATACACAGGCCTATCTTCAGTTTTCTGTGCTTCTTACTTAAAGAATGCACTAATTATTTTCTTGATCACCCACCTAACACACTGAGTATCAGAGCCAGATGAACTAAGGACTTCTCTACGTGGAATGATGGCAAACTTACCAATTTCTTATCAAACCTAAGTGCTAAAAGCAAGAAGTGGCTGTATCTGCCTTTTCAGAAGTTTAGATAATCAGTTAGACTAGAAAACGTATTTAAGATGAGCTAAGTTTTACAGCTTAATATATTCTAGGAAGTGCATGAAGGCTGTTAGAACACCCCTGCAGAAGTTACTCTTACCTCTTTCTCCTTATGATAACGAAGAACAAGTAGTTTAGACTCTGGTATAAATAATTTCTCTACAAATGATGATGGTAGTTTTGTATTTATTTGTTCAACAATCTGGGGATAAAAACCAAAACACGTATCTTTACCTAAACTTTTACTAATTATTAAAGATTAGTCAAAATACGGTTTTTCTAGTCCCCCACAATAATAAAAAACATGTACAAACCAGTGTCAACAGATTGAGGACTGAAATGACGTAGTCAGTGCCACAAGTCTGACAGTTTTCCATCTGATCCAGCCCATAGGTGATGACCATGTCGCAGTGTATGGTCATGCTGGGATCCAGGCTGCCCAGTAAAACCCCAACACACTCATTGGCAGCTGTAAGCACAGCTTCAGAAAAGAACACTTGGTTTGCTGCAGTCACACATCTCATTACTCTGTACAGAACCTGCAAAATTAAAAACACAACTGAGTTCAACTCCTTTGAAAAGAGGTGTTATTTAATTGTGTGCACATCCATTTGATGTCCTGTCCCATCACCTACTCTGCAGCTTGGTCAAGTCTACTCTGAATAATCTTGGCATTACATTTCAGAAGTGTAAGAAAAAACAAACTTCCAACTGCTTGGTTTCCAACTCAGTTCGAGACCTAGAAAACCTAAGTTCATTCTTCACAATTCTGTTCAGTTCCAACTAATGTCAACAGAATTCCCCTTGCAAAAGACAGACTAGTTTTCTTGAGCTTTCCTCACAAGAATCTTCTGCAGATTCAGGCAGAAGTTGCATAACTGTCTTTTCTTCAACTGGGAAATCCATACACTTATTTATCCAAGAAGCTGTGTCCCTCACAAAATTCTCCAGGGGCATCAATTCCAGCTGTGCAGGTCATCCAGCAACCACAAGACTTTGACTGCAGGTATTTTTATCTTATCTCCTCACCTGTTACAGAACTATAGCAGCTACTTAGCATATTATGTAATATTAATTCTGAGTTTACACCACCCCATAGAGCTAGAGAAGTTTGCCAAGATCTAATAGGTACAATTTCAACAGGAATAAAACCCATCACATTTTATAAAATCCAACTCCTAACTAGAATTCAAGTTTCTATAGAGGCATAGTTATCTGAATTAGCAGTAACATGCTTTCAAAGATAACAAGCAAACTTGTCCACATGAACTTAAAATGCTTAAAAAAGCTAGTTTCTGATATGATTCCCATGTGCTACTACCACAATCTATACTTTCATAAAATTATTTCTTCGAAATAATTCAACATATTTCTTCGGAAAAATAGATTTACTCAAAGCTGAGAACATACATATTCATGCAGCACTCATAAAACCTAAACAAACTCAGTGAACGGCCCTCCTATATGGTGACAAATCAGGGAAGCAAATGGAGTTCTTACATCAGTTACGTATGCCTCTGTGATGGGTGGTCCCCGGATGGGGCTGAAGCGCTCCCCGATGCTCCTGACCACGGTGCTGAAGACGCGGAGGAGCGCGGCCAGCTTGGGCAGCGACACCGACGGAGGGGGAATGTCCTCATCCACTGACTCCCCAGAAGCCACGTGGCTGAGGTCCTGCAGCACACCAGGTTAATGGATCACACGCATCATTAACTTACACGGGGGTAAAACACCAAAATATCAGACTGAAAATATTTCATCTCTTTTCCAGATATTAAACTGTACAATCCAATTACAGACGTGTTTATCCAGTACCTCTTAACTACACACACACACATATGGAGATAGGATATAGGCACACAGTGACAATGAGAAGTCACAGAGTAGCAATGAGTTTAGCCACTGAAACAAAGTACTCAGACTATAGCTTGTAAATCAAACCAGAGGCTTATGAAGTTCCTGGCCTCTGGAACATGGTCATCTGTATTGCTGCACTGTTACAACAGTTGTCTGCACACTTCTACCCCTCTCCCAAAAAATTCCCATCCCCAACCTGGAGTCGAGATGTTTGACTGGCCATTCCCATCACACATGCAACCTATGTTGACCTGGAGACTCAGAGTTTACTAACAGACTGCTCCATGCCAGCTGGCACCAGCGCCTGGGAACATTCCCAGAAGTGCTGATCTCATTAGTTTAGCTGTAGCCTTGGTCTACCCCACTGAGATAAGAAACACTGGCTGGAAGCACCTCCTCCGTGTTAGCACACGTTATCTTAAAACTCTTCCGTGACTAAGAATACACACATTGACCAGTGCAGCAGCCAGCTTGATAAGCAGTGATTTACTGCACTGAGAGTCCTACGGCTGCCCCAGCAGGAGCCCTGGTGTACAGAGAAGGACACTGACAAATTATTGATTCTGCTTTCAGTGAAACAAATTATGCTCCAAGTACAATTTTACCTACAGGACCTGCATGTTAACATACACAATACAGCATAATCTACCTGTAAGTATCTATTCATATGAGCACATACACATCAAAAGACAGCACTCCCCCTCTAAATCCCAAAGCTCTTCCTTTAATGAAAGCATCAGATAAACTCTATGCCCTGTTAACTAAACAAAGGTTACAAAGTCAAAATGAGGTATGTGAAATGAATGTAAGCTAGTTTTCCACCAGATCTTGCTGCGTTATCTCCTGCACAACATAATCTGCTGCTTTATTTTGCAAAAGACAGATCTATCATTAGTCTTTTGAAGCATTAAGATTTCCTCTCTACCCACAACAATTACTAGTTCTGAAACACCCTGAGGCTGGACAATTGAAGAAAGCACCAAGGAAAGACCATGAATTGTCTTCTTCTGAATCAGCTCTTTAAAAATGAAGGCATTCCTGTTTGGTCAATTGTTTATAATTTTATTACAACATTATATTCTCCATCAACAGTGGCTGCAGGCCTGGTTGTGATACTAATGAAATAGTTAATGAGTATTTGTGCAGTTGGTCGTTGTACATGACTGAAGTATACTCCTTAATTTGGTCCTCTTTTCCCCAGGAAACCCATGTAATTTTATTCTCTACAAATGTAATACAGCCATAAAAATCACAGCTGTGGATTTATTAAATGGATTTAACCATAACAGTTAACTCTGGTATACACCATGAAGTCTCATTTACCTCAGCATAAGCTTCCATATCTTCCAAAAACTGACCCAAGAGTGTGGTAGAAAAAGTAAGATCAGCCACCCAAAAGGGCTCCAAGCTCTGCAGCCATCCTGTATAAAAATACCAAGCCAATTAATACAGGGCAGCATACAATCATTAAATTTTAGTTGCATATTGCTGAAGGAAAGGTTGCTGAGCTAAGAGAAGCTCATCCACACGGAAATACTAACAATAGATGTTTTTAAAATAAATATAAATTGTATCTTCCGCTTCTGTCCTTTTACAAAAATCATTTTAAGGTTTAGTTCTGCCCCACAGCAGTTAAACACTAAGGGTAGAATCTAGGACTGTGACACAAGAAACACAATAGACTTGCTGTGAATAACACCCAAGAAAACTGATAAAGCTATATGAAAAACTTTCTCCATTTTTTAAATGCCAGTACAGTATCTTTACCACACGGATTTTCTAAAAGTACTTAGGAAAAAAATATATCCTTTCACAGAGGCTATACTAAGACCTATACATTTATTAAAGATTGTTATAAAATTGCACAAAACAATTGGTGTTTAAATGTACCCTGAATAAAGCATCCCATTTTCCCAGAATGAGCAGAAAATGGCAAATGCAAATTTACTAAAAAGTTACCAACAAAGTCTCTTGCTATGTAGCCAGAAACTCAGTTTGCTTTTATGTCAACTTCCACATCCATAGAACCAAACTTGTACAAGTAAACCCACAACATCTGCAAGCCAGAGCAGACTCTGAGACCCTCCAGGAGCTCCTCTGGCCAAACTTACCAGAGACCTGTTGTGTCAAAGAAGGTTTCTGAGTGTGATCTATGTGCCACCCAACCAGTATGTCCACTGTGTCCTGGAAAGCAATTGTGAAAACAGAGTAATTACCCAATTTGCTGCAGCAACACTTCTATTCAAGGAAGAAAACACAGAGGACAAAGGAAGCTTACCCTAAAATTGGTGCTGAAAATGTGTGGGTAGCATCGAGACACCAAAAGGATGCACTTGACACACTTGCACAGTAACTCTGGTGTATCAACATTTTCCAGGATGGACTGCAGGCTGGTCATTACAAGCTGGGAAGTAAAGCAAAGCCACCAGACATTTCACTTCATTAAAACGTGTGAGAGAACACATTGTAACAAACTACTTTGATTCAAACAACAAAACTCAACTCCTTCTGCAAGAACAAAATGTAAAAAGCAACACATATACTGCATGAAAATAATCACTTCAAGGGGGCATTTGCTTGAAATATGGCAGAGCCAGGGAACACTTTTCTTTAGTTCTTTAGCCACAGAACAACTGTGAGTTGTTTTAAGCCCTATTTCACCTGCTGAAGCTTTTTGGCTTTGTAAAGTAACTACTAAATTGGAGCACAGACCCAGCCATAGCTGTTCTACACCCAAGAGACCATGAAACTTGAACAAGGAACCTCATCTTGCCTGCACACATCCTATTCCCTCTCAGATCTAGCCACAATTCAAGTTAGAAACTGTAAATAGGAGGTAGCACAAAACAACCAAAAAATTGGGTTCTGTGTACCATTCCACTTCAGCTCTCTTTTTGGTCTCAACAAGATACTTCTTCTTGGATCTGCCATAAATACTAGAAAGTTGCATCAAAATACGTTATCAACCTCCAAAGACTTGTCATTCTTTTCTAATGTGACCAGAATCAATCCATTCAGTCAGAAAGTCATAATCCAGTCATAATGATATTTACTTATCATGTCAATATAGCATCACTTATTGTTCATTCCAGTTTAAGAAGTTCATTCAGGCATTGCACTGAGAAAATCATTAATAACCCTGTTTCAACTTGTAGTCTTACCTGCATTAAAGATGAAAATGCTTTCTTTTCTCCTACGGTCTCTAGTGCTTTGTAGGTTGCACACAAATAAAGAAGCTTAACTTCATCTTTTGCGGATGAACTGAATTTGCTAAAAATCCATTTAAAGATCTTCTCAGCCTCGTAGCTCAGAGAAGCACAAAGAAGGCCAAGACAGCAAGCTCCTTCCTGTCTCAATTCTTGAAGCAATTTGCTACTACAATTTTCAGAGAGAAAAAAAAGAAACTTGGGATCTTCAGCCATGACAGCAGAACAGAAGGATGAACAAAATAAAGCTTTTTCTAAAGCAAAACAAAATACATGCAGAAATGAAGCTGCTTCTCTCCTACTTAGCAGCAGCAGCGAAGCTAAAATAAAATTCTAAGTATTATTTCTATGGAGTAAGTCAACTTGAAATAAAGTGTGGAACAAATGCACTGTTCTACTTGCAACACACCATCCAACAGAAATAGTTCTTAACATGCAGCTGACTCTGGGTAATAACACTGACCCAAGCACCTAAAAGCCCAGATAAACCTGAGCATCCTCCACACACACTCTTAATTGGATGTAAATGAATCAGCCTGTAAAAAAACTTCAGTTCCTTTTGGAAGCTGCCCCACCACAGCAGTGCACAGCTACCCCAGCTGGCTGAGCACACCAGACAGACTCCACTCCACTCACAACATCAGAGCCTCACTGCTGCCTTCCCATTCTCTCCAGGGGAGTGCACTCTGGACAGCCCAACAGAATTGTTGATATGCCTACGGATCTTTACTCTCCCCTAATTTCATTCTGTTCCTGCAATGGGACGCCCATGCAAAACCAGTGAACTGACTTCTCTCAACCTTTCCCCTCTCTGTTTCAAACCTAATGCTGACATTATTTTTCCCCCTTAAAGCATTTTTCCAGCTCACCTTTCATTGAGTACATCGTGAATGGCAGTCAGGATATTATCCAGTTGTTTAACTAGTACCTGTAATACAAGACACATAAAAGGCATGAGCATAGTAATTGCCCAATGCTGTCTCCACACGAGGTGTTTACACCCACAATAAACACAACACTGCCAGCTCTCCTTGCCAAGAGAATGCCATTATGCTTTCCATGGCCACTCAAGACTAGCACGAGCTATATTAAGCAATACTGCAATATTATTAGATGTTATATTTGATATTTATTTACAGTAGCCATGAAAATGCTGGCAGCCTGCTATCAAGGTCTGGTCTAAGTTTAGTTCTTGCTGATAACATCGCATCACGATGGAAGACTCATCATACAGCTCATGAGTAGCATCTACTGAAGGCCAGATCTCTAATGCTAATAAATCAATTGTATCACCAGAAAATTTAATAGAACACATAATATAATCTGAAGTATTAAGGTTTCTACCTAGGCAACCCTGCTTTTCAGTGAAATGGAATACAATTTTGGGGATGAAGCATTATTGATGAAGCAGTGCTTCTCAGTAAACAACCAGAAAGACTTGTTTTCCTAATATGCACTAACCCCCACCACATCAGTGAGTTGTTTGAAAAATTATATATTAGCTGCAACTGTATAATATATTAACAGGACATTTTCTTGACAAGTTAATAAAAAGGTTTGTTCTCTTTTCTTCAGAAAGATATTAATCTTTAACACAGTGGATGGTAATCAGTTTTTGTTGTAAGTTTTGAGCAAAGTGATGCTTTTGAGGGTGGGGGAACAGAGACATCCACAGGCTTGACCCCTCAGAACTCATAAGGGCATTTTAAAAACGTGTCTGATATCTGCAAAAAAGGCTAGAAAGGAAAAGGCATATATGTAATTTAGAAGCTAAAGCAGGACACCATTAGATGACAAGTGACTACTGACTTTTACTACTTTACTTTGAACTCATATTCTAGCCCTGAAGATGAAAAGAACTCAGTTAAACTTCGCAGTGTCAAGAACTGCAGGAACTACTGCTAGGTTAAACATGGTCCATTATAAAGTTTTGGCCTTGATACCACTTGACATCTGATCTTATTCTCATTAGTGAGCTCAGAGAAGCTTAACCAAAAGTTTCTCGGTGACAGAAACTCTGACCACTAACTAAGTTTGTCACCAATGAGTCAGACAATAGAATGGCAATTTCAGTATGTTCTGAGATACCAATAAACCTAAATAAAGTGCAGTTACAAAATAAAATTTAAAAATGGGGAAAACCTCATGGAGAATAATGGAAGTAACTGGAAAAAATAACCACAGTATAACTGTGGGAAGCAGTTACTTCCTAAACCCTTGGAGTAAAACAAGAGGAAAGCTGAAACATTAACTAGGCTCACGGGGGCTGCTTACACCTGGGTGCACAGACTGGAATACTCCCCATATTCAAGTCTCATGTCCTTTGGAAAAGAGCATTAATTATCACTGGTTAATTAACATACAATGACAAAATGAACCAATTTCTTATAAATAAGGACAGACACAGATCCCACAGCTAAAGTATCAGAGCACTGCTTCCAAATGAGTGGCAGGATATTAAACCATCACTTCCTGCTTTTTACTACTTGGAGAACTCTCAAGCTCTCCAAAACAGTGGAGGAGATGTGTCAGACAAAATGCTCATTAATATTTCATTTCAAAATAAGTAATATTAAAAACGTATACCCACAGTGGGATACTTCCCATCCCCAAATCCTTAAAAAACACTTGAAGACATGAGAGACTTCAACAAACCATCAAAAACCCTAAAGACATAATGAAAACAAACACTTACTTAGTTCCCCTCCCATGAAAGGAAATCCACATACAGAGATGTTTAGTTAGAAAGCTGAGGAGCTCTAAGATGAGCTGTTCACAAGACTAAACACATGTACATTTTCAATTTAAAATACAGAAACAGTTCTTGAACAAGACAACAACACTTTACTTCCTTCTCCCTCTGCCTCCTTGCTGAGGGATCCAGAGGCCATTCCTAAGATCAGGCAAAGAAAGCCACACACGTGGCATGTTAATGCCTACAGTTCAGGCACTCAGGAGCTTGGTCTAAAGCTATACACCATAAGGAAATATTTCCTCAATTTCCTGAAATATTTCCAGACAACCCAGGAATACACTCTCCTTTCTTGTGGAATGAAATTCCTTGAATACAAGATAATCCTTGCAGGTATATCCCAATACTCAGATTTGAAAAAGACAGCTTTATAAAACAAGAAATACCCCAGTGCTCTGGGGAAGGAAGCATTACTGACCAGTTTGTTTTCTGGCTGTTGAATGAATTCTTTCAGTTGCTTTACAGTAGCCAGTCTTCGGTCTCTGTCGTCTTCCCGAGTAATCCTCCGAAGAAGATTTGACAGTCGAGACTCGTCAGAATAAGACAAGGGTCGCTCTGAAAAAAGCAATTATTTCTTTTTCCTACAGCATTTATCAACAGTACCTGTGTTGTCCAATACGTGCATGTGTGAAATCAGTAAGTCATAATAGCAATTTGAGAAAAACATCTAAAATAAATACTGATTGGTTTTAGACTTTCATAAAAAGAGAGTTATATGCAAAACCTAATTTAGCTACCAAAATATTTAATTTCTTCTTGTGAACAGCACAGTACTTGTGTAGAACTCATTCAGAACTAAGCAGAACTGTTTCAGTTCTACACAAAAACTTGGACTTAGTTCCCTTCTACATAAATGGAACTAAAAAGAAAGGGTGTGGGGTAAGGTTAAATCAGACTTCTGATTGAAAAAACAAAAATAATTCAACAATTAATATTTCGAGAAAACCTTGTGGAAAAAACAAGCTGTTTCCTCAAGCAAAGAGCCAGATTTAAGTTCAAGCAACTACGAAGAAACAAGATTTTTCTCTGACAGGTAGCAGGGTTCTGCTTTGGAAAGGAAAATAGATCTGCTCTTCCTTTTCTGAGGAACAGAAGTCCCCAGCATGCAGATGGACTTGGCTGTTCACTTAAGCAGATCATAATGGGAGAGAACCAACATCTTCCTAAGAAAACACTTCATTAAACTTGGCCAATAGCACTCCACAGCAGAGAAGGTCACAATGCAGTTTACCTGATTTAGGGACCAATCACCTACTACTTCATACAAATAATTAATTAATTTCCCTCATTTGCAAAAAGGAAACAACATTTCTTTCAATAAATTTAACATTAGATGCTTCATGGTGGTTCAAATTAGACGATTCATGGAACATGATGAGGTTTTCTTAGTCAACGTGGCTTTAATGAGAAAATCCAAGGCAGCTACAGACAGCTTTTTGCTCTGCTCGACATCAGTCATCTGATGTGACTAAAGCAGCTTTGTCTTCATTCAGTTAATAGCTGATCTGTACTGGCATTACTCCCCAAGAGTGTCAGCTAATTGTCAAGTCACAATCACAACCTTAAAAAAAACCAGAACCAAAAAACACTAACCAAGAACACGACTGAAGCTAAGTTAATCAAAGCACCAGTTAACAAACACCTGTGACATCCACTTCCTGAAAATTCAGCAAGGTCTCAGCCACATGTTAACTCACTCACAGAAGACTGTCTTTAAAATTGTTTAATGAAAATACTAACAAGAAAACATCAAAGAATTTAAAACCCAAAATCTCGTTGCAACATAATCCCATTGTACTTTAAAGAAGATATTAAAAACCAAAATGACTTGCTGAAACCTACAACAATCAAAGACAGCCACGGTCAAAAGGAGAAACTCTTGAAATCTGACATCTCAAGGAGAGAGAACATACAAGTCATAGGCAGCAACTTCAGTCATCCAAAATTATATATCCCAACGTTTTAAGGATTAAAGAGATGCTCACATACTCAGGAGAACAGTCTGAATTTACTATTAGTTAGTACTGGCAGAAAGTTTTTTTATTTAGAGAGTTTTCTATTTCCTCTACACAGACACAAAAAGATACTGAAAGGACTACATAGTTTTTATATCAAGACACCAGAATGGGGTTATAAAGTCCATGTTTAATCCATTCCTAAAATCACCTTTTTGAAACAGTCACGTCACCACTTACTCCTCAACTCTTCTAGACTGAACATTCTTAAGTCTCCTTTGAAATATTAATCCTTGAGAAGAAGCAGCATGTCCTCATGTTTATAACATGCCTGGCATAAAGCAGGCAGTTTTTACCAGTGGCTCAACTACTACTTATACTAAGTGATGCAATAAGTGACAGTGCTTAGTCATAACGTTTCTATTTTCATTCAAAAACGCTTGGAATAACTCTTTTTTGTTTTTTTTAAACTATGACTCAAACCTCAAATAGTGGGAAGAGTGAAGCCTTCTTCCTCAAAAACACAAGCCCAGCATTCCTGCACCTTCTTGCAACTCCAAATTTGTTCTTGCTGCACCTCCCAAGACCTTGCCCACATTCTTAGGATGTTTCCAGTTCCTCCCTGGCCTCTACCCCTCAGCTGAGCAAGAGGGAGCACGAGTAGTGGCAGGCTCAGGAGGACACCCAGTGACTGAGGAATCAGCTGGCAGGATGTGATGACTGCTGGACCTGCAGCCCTGGGAGAACAGGTAACAGCTGAGCTGCTCTTCCCACACTGGGGGCTCATTAATTAACTTTTCACTCAGGCATCAGTTTGCAACACATTCAAAGCAAATTCTCCTTAGAGAGGTCTTTGCCAAATCTGGCTAACCTAAGTAAGGGTTCAAAGGCCATTTAAAGGAAATTGAAAGGTTGACAGCCTAAGCCAGATAGTTGAGAGATCTGCCAAACCTATGGAGGAAGCCTCAACACAAGGAACAGTAAAACAAGATGACAGTTTCCATCAACACCGTCTGATCGTGTATCACAAAAAATAAAATCCATATAGATTGCCTAATCATAGTCAACTTCTTTCATATTCGGAACACGAGAAATGTTGCCAGAAGAGATCCTGAAAATCAGCAGTGTCCTTACCCTGTGATTTCCTCATGTCTTTTGTGGCTAAAGCACGATTCCCATGCGGAACACTGGTAAAATCAGGATTGGTCACATTGTTAACTCTCAGCTCTTGCCCCAACGACTTCCGACCATAAGTATTTTCCCCAGATCCTCCATTGACACTGTAGCCACCTGTGGACAAACAACGTGACATCAAAACAGGCTCTCAGACCATAGATTTAGCAGGGTGGTGAGTTAAGTTATTCAATTCATATGCAAATTAGCAGCCCTATCCTCCAGCAGCTCCTTTAGCTTCCTTTTTCACTTCCACATGCATCGATGTTTTGTTCCACCCTGTAAGTTTCCAGGTCACAGCTTCAGAATCTCATCTGTCTTACTTTTGAAGTACATGAAGAAAACACTGCTGCCATGAAGTTTAACATCAATTTTGTTGCATTTAACGTTTTCTTATTATTACTTTGACATGGAAGGCTTCACAAAATACAAGGTCCAACGGCTAGTACACATGGCTAGATAAGTTCACTTACTTGCTCCTTTATGCACATGAAATCTCCATTCTGTTTTTAATATAAATCCACCACAGACTCAGTAAAATGGCAAAAAAAAAAGAGGAAAATTTTTGAAGAGAAAAATATCTGTTATGCACAGATTGAACAACTCTCCCTAAATATACAAAGGTCAATATTTTCACACACGAATACTGGTATCATCCTTCATTAAACTCAATCTTACATTCTCCCACTTGAGATGCACCTTCAGTAACAATATAAAATGACAGTAAAAGCATCATTTTGAGTAATTCAATTGTCCTTACTCCTAGATCCACAAGAACAGACATACTCAGATGCTGAGACTAGAAATTTTCCCAGTCTGCCACACCACTTCGAAAGGCAGGTTCTTCCCCTCAGTACTACAGAGAAGTGAAACTGTCCCCTGAGCCTGCCCAACACTTCACTCAAGGCATCAGAGCTCACTCCCAAGGCAGATTTCCAAAGTGCCTTCCCTGACCAAGGCAGGGAAGAATCAACTAATAAAATTAAACCCAGAACAACAGAAAATATGCAAGATTTCTTTCAGAAAAGGTATTTCCACAAGTCCACCTGCTTCAGTGTATAACAGGAAGTCTGGGAAAAGGAGAAGTGGCTCCCCATAAGAGGCTGCCTGCTGAGACTAAAGCATTGATAAAAAATTAAGTTTAAGTGCTGAGGTGAACCTGGACCTTAGTAGATGTAAAGAACGTTTCTCTAAGGCAAACTTCACATCAAAAGCAGATGTGGACTACTGCTATACATTTGTACATTTCTATACACATGGGGCTAACCCACCACTGCAGGAAACCCTGTGCAAAGTCTCACTTGTAATTAGTTAACTACAATTACAGTACAGATAGTTCGTGTCTATTTAGATTTACAACATTATTTTTTACAGCTCAGTTTTTAAACATAAACTAGCAGGCATGCCACCTTGACATTACTTTGTCAGAACAAACCAACATTGTCCTATGAAGGATGTAACTTCTAATAGCAATTAATGCATTTGAGACTAAGAGTCACATCCTTGGAGGTTTTCAAACCTGAAAAACTTCCAGAAATTATCAATTTGGAAGTAATTTTTATTAACAACACCAGAAACTGGCAGGAGGTGGGTAGGGGCTGTATGGAAGCCAGGACAGAAAATCTCAAACGAAAATTCCATGCTGGTAGACTCCAACAGATGAACTGGAAAATCTTAGTAAACAAAGAAACTATTGTGCATCTGTAAGCTTACAAATTTCTCCAATAAAAAAATGAACTAGAGATACCTGGAGCTTGGTTTTACAGTCAGAATATCCTAATCACCTCTTTTCATGTCACACCTGAACAGAACAGCTCGAAGTGCTGAGCTAGCAGAGACATGCCCTGCAAGACACAGCACTGGAGGGAGAGCCAGGTACGTTTCTCTTCTCAAATGGCACTGTCCCAGCAACTTCACAAACCACCCTTCTGAATTTGTCCAAAACTCACTATTTCACTATGCTGCCAGCACATTCTTTAAACACTTGCACACTTCAAACTGTAAGAACAACCTACTAAGCCAGTGTGTTAAACACAGTACATCACTCCACGTTAGCATACAGACAAATACACTCACTTCCTAAGTAGTTTCTAACCAGAACTTAAACAAATCTTAAGGCTCTCAAACTATGCAGATAAACATGCTTCATGCTTCTGTCACCTACTAACCCTACCTTCTACTTATAAAAAAATTAATTTGCACCCAGCTGTAACTTCCCCTAAGATACAGCAATTATTTACAGTCAGTAACAGGGCAGAGAAGTAGGGGGAGTTCAAATACTTTTCAGGTTCCTGAACAAGAACTCCCACACTACTATTCCTGTGAGATATTTTTTCGAGTCTGGCCAGCCTGAAGATTTACATAATCTAAAAAGTACCTCTGCAAGTAAGAAATCCCCCCACTTGATACCTGTATTTGGCAATTAAAGAAAGAAAGAAATCAGAATATAGATTTCTGTTTCATAAATACAAAAAAAGACATGATTCTGAATGTTTAGCTATTGTCTAGAGATCGTATTTCCATCCTAAAAATTAAAAAAAACCCAAAACCAGTAAAAATGCATGAATCACACATCACGTGATTTATATGAAATCAGACTGAGGTACATGAAAGTTGAAACTGCCATTAATGATAAAAATATAGATCTGATTACTAATCAAAGATTCCAGTTTGGTGCAGTAAAGCTACAGTAGGCAATAGATCAGCCTAGCAGCCTGTTTAATCCAACACCAGAAGTACTGGAGACTGTTCTGGAAGAAACTGCAGCCTGTAGACCAGACACATCCAGAATATTATTCTGCAGAAAAAAGTGCTTATTCTGTTAACGCATCAAGTCTTCTCTTGCACTCTTCTCCCAATGCAACTGCATATTTTTCCTCAGTATTCCCATCAACCACAACATTTCTTCGAGCCCTGACAAATCTCCCAAAACAGTGATGCTATGGCAATGAGACAAACCAGTTTACTGCCTTTTTTGGGGGAGAGAAAAAAAAACCCGAAACAAAAATTTCTCCACCATTTCCGGTTTACCTACTTTCCCTGAATGTCCCCTCACAATTCATACATGAAACAGCAATCTGTGTACCTTTTTCTTCATTCTGTATGTCAGTGTGGACTCTGATATCATCGTGTCTTTGCCGAGACACCACAGCTGAATTTGAGGGTTGTAATCCATAGGAGGCAGAACTGCCCCGATCTCTGGATGAAGAGTATTTTAAATTGTCCTGGTCAGCTGATGCACTGTCAGTTCTACAAAGAGAAAAATATTTTTTTTATGTAGGGATATAACAGGAGTGGGATTCACATTCACTTATAAATACAACATATTTAAATGACAATCCCAAATGTACTTCTCTGTGTCAAAAAAGTTGTGTGTCTAACCTGCTGCTTAAAGAGTGACCTTAAATTCACACTGGGATGGGAACTGACTAATTATCAGAGCAACATGCAAAGGAAACGCATTCTAATGTGCCGGTGCCTTTTCTTAGGATGTTCTCAAGTCTCTTTTCAGTTGAATGTTCGTACAAAGAAAAAATTACTTCACAGAGGTAACAAATAAAATATAACTGGGTCCAGGTATGTACCACAGCTGGATGATACAGTGCTTGCCATTGGTGAAAATCATCACTTATCCACCTTTACATAATATGCCATGGGCCTTACTGAGCAACATAAACCCTCTCCTTAGATGGAAGCACGTAACTCAGCACAAAAATCACATAGCAAGTTTTTACAAAATAAAAACTGCAAAGAAAGGAAACAGGCTTTACCATGAGAAAACTGAAAGGTAAATTAAGAACTGTGATCCTTTAGCATAAATGTCTGCATATGAAAGGCAAGTTAAAAAAAAAACCTGCATTAGGTTTAAACCACTCTCATATCAGAAAACTGATATAGCCCAGGATAAACTCTTAAGGAAAAAGATTAGAAGTATGAAGCCAACTCTTCTCCCTGGACATACTAAGTGGCTTAATTTTTAAAAATATAGGACTTTAATAAACTTGTGTGCATGAGACTTCAGAACGTAAACTCAATCACTTGAAATGCATTCTTACAAGCAATGGGGGGGTTGATATTAAAACAAATAAAGCAATACCCATCCAAAGGGAGAATCAGCAGAATTTTGCTCAAGTGTACTTGGAATCAGACTATTCTGATTATTTACAGCAAGCTTTCCCTGAGCAAACTCTAAAGATCTACTACTTTACTTAAAGCTTTGGGTAGTTCATTTGATTATTTAACAAAAGAGCAGGACAGATCATTCCTGTAAATTAACTACAATTTGTGTAAGGATAAACACCATATGTTCTTGAGAAAAAGTCTCTCATTTTTCCTTTTCAAGAGAACATTGTGATTAGAAATGGTAGACAAATTCATGGAAAAGGGAGTCAAATACGTCTCAAGGCCAAAAGGGAAAAACACAGGTAAACTTTTTGATAAGCAGTTGTTGCTTGCAACTAACACAGATTGGTCTCAGTACAATTGGACAAGGAATAACATGAGCACTGATACTTGCAAAACCAACTGGAATTAAAGAGATGCGTTTTATTCTCCTGAGAATGTTAAAAGACATTATATTATCAATTTGGAACAATAAGAAAATTGTGCTTTTGCCCTGTTCTCACAGTGCAAGTTGATATTAGATTTGCTTGGCAGGTATTATTCCCTTTTGCATTGTAAGCAAGTTCATTTTTAGACATACACAGTAAGACACTTTTCCTCATTCAGTATTCACTGTGCCACCACATCTACTGCTTTGCTGGGCACTTGCTTGGACTATTTATAAAATAGGCTATGCTACTCTAGAGGCAAAGCCTTAGTAAAAGTCTTTATTCATGACAGTTAACTAGGATTGTAAAAATCTTTATACAATTGGGCCATCATCATTCACCTAAGCTATGCTGAACAAGAAAGTTCTGCACTGTATCTTCACACGGTATGAAATTTAAATGTGCTGATTTCCAGACAGAGACCCCAGATCTTCTCTCTGCCCCAAAACCTCCCAGATACTCTAAGCAATTTCTGTAGCCTTTCAGTAAAACAGGCTGACAAATTTTCAGCTGGCAAATTTAAGTACTGATGGCTTCTTACGTTTACCTTCCCAAAGGGCATTGCTTTTTTTAAGGCAATGCACTGTAAACTGAATCATCTCCAATTGTCAACCATTAAGGCTGAAATTCCTACATCTGAAGAAAAGCTGATCAAATGTACAATTTTTAACACTGCTCCGTGCCTCCCAATCGACCAAAGGACTACACACGTTCTCAGCTAACTCCACTTCCCACAGGACAGTCTTTGAACGTTTTGTAAAATTTTCCATTGTGGTAAAATACACGAGCCTATTGTTTCCCCAGGAAAACCCACACACCCACTTCATTCTGGCTTCTGGAACAGCTATCTGCAAGCTAACCTGCTCACACGTTATCACCAACTGAAAGGTAAGTCCAATTTTAGTAAAAAATATGTAATTGTTCTCCTTCATATCAATTTAAGTGACAATAATGCCCACTGAAAACATTGTTCCCACTACAATAAACGTGTAGCTTAGATAGGATAGAAACTCCTGGCTATCTTTATGAGGCAGAGAAAAAAACCATCCTAGAAAGATGCTGATGTTCCATGACCCAACTGCCTGCTATGGTCCATATTGCTTGGAAAGAGGATTTCAAAGGGGAAGGAGCTTGCAAGGAGAGCCACAGCAGAAGCAGAGCCCAGGACCTGATGGACCTGTGCGTTTCCAGCTGCCCAGCAACACACCATTGCTCAGGTGGAAAGGGAACTCCAGAGCTGTACTGCAGGCCTCTGCAACACCACCCTGGGAACCTGTGGCATGGGCTCTTCAAGACCTGGGGCTGTGACCCCAGTACCTGTCACCTGTCCCTGTACTCCCCGAGGCAGGAGCCCAGACACCAGGGTGACACAGGGCACCGCTGGGCACACTCACTGCATGCACAGGCAGAGACACGGGATTTCCACACCCATTTCTGAAAGATACCATTTCTCATGTCAGGAATGTGGTTATGATTTTGAAAGACAGCTCCTCAGAACTCAAAGGCAGGCACTCTGTGCTCAGACACTTGCCAAAGTCTCACAAAGAATCACTTTTTCTGTCTCACTCCAGCCATTCCACCAGGCAATGGGCAGAACTGCACTGCTGACTACCTCAGCTCCTGCCTGCATTTCAGGAGGGCACTGTTCCTGCTCACATGGTGGGATTTCCACTGAAACTGCATTGCACCAAGCAAATGGCAGGTTACACGACAGACCTGATGCTCAGCATTATCCTGTGTAACAACAAAGTTATGTACACTGACATTGCCACAGACCTAACAAACATCATGTATTAATAGAGACTCAATGTACAAGGTTAGCAACAGATAAGCAAAAGTAAAAATACAAATGTTACATTAGACAAAGTTGAAATGGGAAATTGCAAGGATGAACATGACTATGATTACCTTATCCTGTAGCTTCCAAAGCTTATTAGGCACTTTATGAGAGACTATACTTTTACTTCCACCTGAAAAGTTCACTGACAGAGACTAAGTAAGGTACTTCAGGAGCTCATGTGAGAGTTTTCATCTGTCTGTGTCTGGTTCTGGTGGAAGATTACCCATCACCACCAACTGGCTGCAGACACTGTTTTAGCAATATCATTTAAACAGAAGAGACTGCATTCGGTTTTCTGCAGGGTGATTTTAAACCTGCCTTTGTCCATCAGAAAAAGAAAACAGTTCACCCACCTAAATAAGCAGAAATGGCCACTAGTGTGTCCTCCCTCTCTAAAAAGGCTGCTTATCTTTTTGCCACTGGCATACAAAAGGAAACTTAGATTTTCCAAAAATAAGTCTATTATCTTGTTCTGTCAAAAGTATCAGTATGATTTGACTCGCCAGTTTGTCTCACTGAAGAGAGCATGGCTGAGAGCAACTAGTTTAAAAAAGAAAAGCTTGATCTAGAAAAAAAGGAAAATAGATCAAAAATATATTGCTCCTACAGTTATACAGAAGCCTTAAGAATTTTTATCCAAGAAACTTGCTACAATCTGGTATACACTTATGTGTAGCTTTTTCAGAACAACCCTGCCATATGGACATTATTTTGAGACAAAAATCACTTAATTTTTCTATTTGATTTTACTTCCAAGTAGGGGACCTACATGAAAGATTTAGTCTGAGACAACTCTAGTGTGTGAGCTCTACTATTGATCAGGTCAGTTGATTTTCCTTGCTTATTTGCTCTATTTGCCAAGCTTATTTGCTGTAATGCAGATAAATTCTTCATTACTTAAATTCTTTACCAGTAAAATATTTAAAACTTAGAGGAGTAACTGTATCCACTCAACAGCTTCCCACCAAGTGTCTGACTGTTCTGCCACTGGCATGCAGAGCCTCCTTTTGTCATGGACTTCTCATCACTTGGTCCACCCTGCCAAGCCAGAGCCTGGCTGAGCCCACCCCAAAGCCTCCTTTTGCTTCTACTGTTGTGTTAGGAGAATACAAGTGGCCATGTTTTCTACTCATGAAATAACTAATTAACCATTTTCCTACTGCAATTCTGCAATCTCCACTGCTGGACATCAACCTGCCATCCCAGTAGCATCTCGAATCACCTCTTGATTCTGCATCACTCCTTTCTTAGGCAGCAGCCCATCAATTTCATTCTGTTACACAAAGGGAATGTCAGGGAAAGGTATCACATATACACATCCTCTTCTTTTCCCACAGGTATATTCCAATAGACATTTTGGGGTACGGGGTATTATGCTAGCTAAATCCTTGGTCTGATGTAGTATGGCTGTTCTTGCATGGAATACTATCTGCACTCCAAGTTTCTTCTGCTTCCCACTGACACACTTTCATCTTCTTTCATCTTTCTCACATCTCATTCTCCCATCCTCACATTTAAAACAAAGGTTTTTACATTATAAATTTCAGCTCCTCCATGTTACCAAAAACTCTTTGATCTCACACCTTCCCAACCTTATCAGCATATTTAACATAGATATGAAAGGAGATCAAGAATTATGGCTGCGAGTCCAGAACTGAACCCACTCCTGTTCAGCATCTCCCACATGCTGAATCTCCATTGAATCTCTTCCCAAGGTTTCTATTGATGCTTCCACAATGGCACCTCACAACTGATGCTGCACCTCATTCTTTAAGCTGCCTTCAACATCACTGACTACTTTTCTCTCTCCCTCCTTGTCTTTGCTCTCTCCTCTCTCTCAACTACCCCTAAACAATCTTAGCCACTTTCATCCTACATGACTCTATATCTGTTCTTAGATAATCACAGCAACATCCTCAAACACCTCTATGTTCCCAGCTTTCTGGTCCCTCACCTGTGCAAACTAAGGTTTCAGCCTATTTCTAACAAACGTTTTACAGGTACTTTGTTGTAAATGCAAGCACAGAAGAAAGAGTCTCTGGCTCAACTTTCCTCCTACACAGCACCCGCTACTATCACCTGTTTGTCACTTACTGCATGGACCCAGCATTATGATCAGACAATTTCCACAGCGAGTGCCTGCTTTTTGTAAAAGACACCTCTGCCCTTCACAGCCACGTGAAAAGCACTGCTCTGAACAGCACTTTCCTGGGCCATTTGGTCTAAAGGGTTTCTTTTCTCCCTGCCAGTATCTCCCAGCCTGTCTGTAATTAAAGACAGGGTACCTGTCCTCAGTTACAAACTTCCAGCCAGTGTTCTCCTGCTTAGGCCACAAGCTACCTGGAAGGAGACCATATTTTACTGTCTTGTCTCATCAAGACTAGACCCATGAGGACCGGGCAGTAACCCGGTTTGGCAAGCACCATGCTAACAGAAATTAGTAACCCGTAACACTGACTTACATTGTAGGAGACAGACACAGGCCATTTTCATGATTTCAGTACTAAAAGCTAATAGGACACTTCTGGAAATCTGCTCAGACGTGAAAGATCTCGTTTTACACTTTTTCACATCCTCCCCTGCTAACCTACATTTACGATAGGAGAGACAGAGAGGTCCTGTTAATTAAAATCTTACCTTCCTTTTCACACTTTCACCTAAGAATGGCATGGTGTACCCTGCACTTGCTACCCTGCACTCACACTCCTGCATTTCCTCCCAAAGGGCAGCACTGCTTGTTTCAGTACGTAATTAGCCCTTAGTACTCTAACCAATTAACTCTGTTCACACACAAGGCCTGCACACTGAAACGATTTTATTTTTTGCCCCAAAAGTTGTAACAGGGAAAATGCAGTGAGATCTGTTAAACAACAAGAAAAGAAAGAAGCAAAGGTCGAGACGGATGCAAAGATATGGAGGGGGAACAAGATCTTATCAAGTTTTCTTTAAAAACCCTTCACTGTTCTCTGTCACATACATTCAGCATCTATCTACAAAGTTTTTGTGTAGCTATTAATTCAGTCTGGTACACAGCACTGCACAAACGAATATGCCCCTATATATCAGGACAGCTTCTTCCTCTGTAACACACAGACAGCTCTTTCTGTACACACATTGTTGGAAAACCAGTCCACGTGCATCTGATGTATGACTGCATCCACACACGCACAAAAAAAAAATTTAACTTTAATCAAAAACTATTTTTCCTTAAAAAAAGCATCTGTGATCCAACTTTCAGTTTCACACAGTTTTCACCACAAGCCCCAATGTTGATTAGCATTACTAAAAACTGAGAGGAATCTGGACCTACTAATGTAAATGAATCTAATCATTTTTACACACACAAAAATATGCATTTGAAAACACAATCCATCTGATGATACACCCATGTACGAGCAGTTCCTTTTTCTGCCTCCAGGAACTTGAAACAACTACAATTACTACAGCTTTCACTACTTTGGTCACTTCCTTCACCTCTTCCACGCCCTGCAAGAAAGCATTTACCAGCAACATCACCTGAAGTAAATGAAACAAACAGTCAGCAGAAAGGGGAAGGAAAGAATATGTGTGTATATTTGTGTCGTGGGGTTTGTCCAAGATCATATTTCAAATTATGAAAGAAACACAGACTGTCAGTTTTACATAACAGATCTCCTTTCAACCATGCACGTGAATCACTTTTAAAAATTAGTTAACACCAAATCAACAAAGACTCATTTAATCTCTGCAGTGTTCTTAAGTTTGTAGTGTAGACTCAGGTTCCCATCACCAACCTTTTTGAGACATAAAACAATGGAGTATTGCACGTAGACGAAAATGTGCTGTTTGGGACTGTGTGAGCACTTCTGATTCCTGGTATCCCCCATTATCATTAAAAAAAAAGTAATATTTAAAGGAAAGGATAAAGTTAAATTCTGAGAAGTGGCAGGATCAGTGTAGAGGTTTTGGCTATTTTTTAGCAGATGCTCTTGACCACACAGAGTGATGGAAAATGAACAAGCCCCTGTCCATGCTGAGGCTCCCTTAGGCTGCCACACTTCCTCTGGTGCTCTCACAGCTTTGGTTCTGCTGTGGCTTTGTGGATAATTATTTTAGCAGCCCGGGTTACAGCAGCTGTACTTGAGAGCTAAGGAGGCACCAGACTACAGCACAGGGAACACACGTGGAGGTAACTTCTTAAACCAGCCTGATCACCAGGCAAAGCATTTCTGCAGCTACACTCTTCCTTTCACCCCTAACACTACAGGCAATACTATATTGGATAAAATCAGCTTCCTAATCCTAGTAAGATGTATTTTTTAGACAAAAAAGTAGAACTCAGGATAAATTCATATATCCAACCAGAACGCATTTATAGAAGTCATCCACTGCAAAGACACATCCAATTTCCTCCAGGTGGAAAGGCCAAGAGTTGGGGCCCAGAATTACACACTGCAGCCCAGAAATCTGAAGTGAAGTAGTAGGTAAGGAGCAAGAGACCAGTCTTCTTAATTCTCTCCAAAAAAATCTAGATGCTCTAAGAAAATGTCACCAATGAGGTTCCTAAATTCTTAAGCAAGGAAAAAATAGTAAGTTGACCAAGTATTTCAATTACAGAAGAAATTAGAATTTAAATAACCATGTCCCACACACCATTAAGAATTGAACAGCCTCTAGCACTGGCCCTAGAGGCTGTGCTGCTAGCTGTTCAAGCAAAAGGAAAGTTTCTTTCACAGTAAATGCTGAAGAGACATTTGTGTTTCTTAGGATCTACCTTCACATCCACCCAATTTTTGTAGTCCAAACTGCATGAGACTAGGACCATCATCCATCAACATATTCCCAAGCACATGCCACTCTGTTCTCTACTGGGAAGTTTGTAAGTAGAATCCCATGTTGTGTTAAACTTTCAAAAACACTTTTAAAAGCCTCAAATCCACATATTTTTAAAAACAAGAGAAACACCAAATTTACCTAGTATTTCTACATGACAATTTTGACTCTTAAAACAGCAAGGCTGAGCAGTAAATACACTGGCATGAGATACATTAGAAATAATTGAGCCCTGAAATACACTCTCTACATCTAACTAAAAAAGGGAACAGGCTTTGAATTCCACTAAAAAGTGCCAGGTGTGAACACACCTAAAGCCTTACAACACATTTTAAGTAGGCTGGGGCAAAAGCTTATACAGATGAGCTGTTCTCATCAAATTAAAAAAAAAAAACAAAAAAAACCAAAAAAACCCCAAAATAAACCTATGTAGTATGTTGTCAACCCTCAAAAGACCACGAGTATTCCTGCAGGCTCAGCTCTTGCCCGGCTGCGTTCCAGCTGAAAAACAGGCTGAAAATCCGGGACGCGAGCCCAAGCCCCGCTCCCCCGCCACCGCAGCCCCCGGCCCACCCCAGGGCGCCAGGGAGGGACGCGCTGCCCGCAGCCACACACTGGCCACCGGCCGCACTCG
>VYXC01002312.1:153801-168744 GCA_013397175.1 Platysteira castanea
GCCCGCCCCTCCGCGGGGCACGCCGGGAGGGCGGGCACGGGGCGCGGGGGCGGCGGCTCCGCCTCCGGCCGCCGCAGGACGGGATCCCCGCCCGGGGGCTCCCCGGGGCTCTCCGTCCGCGCCTCCCCCGGGAGCGGGTGCCCGGCGTCGGCGCCGCCGCGGGCGGTGAGAGGGGCGTGAGGCCCTGCGGGGAGTCGGTGACAGCCCCTCAGCTGCGAGGAAAGCCCGTGCGGGAGGGCAGCCGGGGCACCCCAGCGCCACCAGCGTGAAGGGATCACGGAATCACGGAGGTTGGAAGAGACCTCTGAGATCATCGAGTCCAACCTCTGTCCGAACATCACCACGTCAACTGTACCATGACACCCAGTGCCACGTCCAGTCTTTCCTTACACATCTCCTGGGACGGTGACTCCGCCACCTCCCTGGGCAGCCCATTTCAATGCCGAATCTTTTCTGTGAACGCCTTCCTAATAGCCAACCTTAACCTTCCCTGGGTAGAGCTTAAGACGATGTCGTCCCATCCTGCGGAGGAGGGTATCCCGGGCATCCTGGCGCCCTGAGGAGCCCCGGCGTGCCCGGGACAGGGCGGGAGGCGGCGGCCCCCCGGTGCCCAGCCGTGAGAGGAGCGGGAGGAGCCCGGGCCCGCGTCCTGAGGGGCCGAGGCTCCCGGGGCGTGCGGGGAGCCTGAGGCCCCGGGAGGAGCCGGGGCTGGCAGCACCGGAGCGGGGCCTGTGCCCTGCTGCCGTGTCCCCCGTTGCCTGTGCGGCGTGTGCGCTGCCCCACGCCTCGCTGCAGTGCTCAGGGAGCTCTGTGCCTCCGAAGGGATCGGATCCCCGAGCCTGCGCTTGGCCCCGTTCGGACATGTCGCCCGTGGGTGAGTGACAGGGAGTCNCACGGAATCACGGAGGTTGGAAGAGACCTCTGAGATCATCGAGTCCAACCTCTGTCCGAACATCACCACGTCAACTGTACCATGACACCCAGTGCCACGTCCAGTCTTTCCTTACACATCTCCTGGGACGGTGACTCCGCCACCTCCCTGGGCAGCCCATTTCAATGCCGAATCTTTTCTGTGAACGCCTTCCTAATAGCCAACCTTAACCTTCCCTGGGTAGAGCTTAAGACGATGTCGTCCCATCCTGCGGAGGAGGGTATCCCGGGCATCCTGGCGCCCTGAGGAGCCCCGGCGTGCCCGGGACAGGGCGGGAGGCGGCGGCCCCCGGTGCCCAGCCGTGAGGGGAGCGGGAGGAGCCGGGCCCGCGTCCTGAGGGGCCGAGGCTCCCGGGGCGTGCGGGGAGCCTGAGGCCCCGGGCGGAGCCGGGGCTGGCAGCACCGGAGCGGGGCCTGTGCTCTGCTGCCGTGTCCCCCGTTGCCTGTGCGGCGTGTGCGCTGCCCCACGCCTCGCTGCAGTGCTCAGGGAGCTCTGTGCCTCCGAAGGGATCGGATCCCCGAGCCTGCGCTTGGCCCCGTTCGGACATGTCGCCCGTGGGTGAGTGACAGGGAGTCTCATGTCCAGCAGCCATCGGCAGAAAGCTGACCAGGCCCGCACCGAACGCTAACTGAACCCCTAAGGCTCCTCCGTCTTCCTCACAGCAAGTTTCTGAAATGCATTTCAAAAGCAAAACAGTGTCTTTCTAAGCCCGGATACGTTTCCATGTAAAGCTGTCTCTGCAGATGCTGGAAGGGCATTTGGTGCCCACTGTGGGTAAAGCCTGTCTGTTACCAGGAAGGCAGATAAATCTGAGGACAGAAAAAAGTCTCCTCCATCTGGTAGATATTCTAAGGACATTTCCCAAAAATGTGTGTACACTGTCTCTGGTATATGTTTATTTCTCCTGCAAGACCTCGAAACTTACATTAGCTGATTTGGTAAGTCCAATTCCGGACAGCAGAATATTCCTTAGTAATGAAAAACCATAACACTTCGGTCAGATATTCAGCGAAGACACATGAGCAGATCAAAATCTTTTTTTAATTGCAGTATCTGACGCTTGAGACCACTGCAAGACCTGAGGAGACTTTCTGAAATTCTCCTGTGCCTATTTCCATATTAGAAATCCTCCTAATATGCCATGGTTCTGTTGGAGACTTCACTCAGACAGATGGCATCCTGCCGCCTCCCTCGGACTCCGCTGGGCAGCCCTCATCCTGCTGGTCCAGTCCTCTTGGCTTGCCGTCAGTAAGCAATGCCTGCAAGACATGGAGATTTAAAAATCAATTTCAGGACAAAAAGAAAAAAAATTATATCACAAGGCTTCATCACTATAAAACGCCACTTTCATTGACCCCGTGCCCATCGGTCTGAGTTTCAACTGATGTACGTTTGTGTATCTTAAGCGAATTAGTTTTGCAAAACCAATCAATTCCATGAGCCATGACAGGTTTTCCGTCCTTTATAAGTGAGATGGACATCCAGAATTACACAATATGCCACAAAATTATTTTCTGTGAGTATTGCAACAATACCTGCTGCAGATTTGCTGACCCTTCCCAATTAAGTCAAGCAGATCCTCTGCTCCAGTGATGCAGCAGGTGATTCTCTTTGTTTCATTACTCCATAGCATCCCAGTGGTAACAACACGAATCACTCGAGGGACAAGGTAATAGTAGCAGTGTATTTTTAACTACGCTTCAAATAATTTAGTAAGAGGAGGCAAGAAAGCAACTTGGATACTATGACCAACAACTGCCTGTATACACCAAGAGTTTGAGAAGCCCTGATATAGTGTTCAGCAGAGTAAATTTTGTATCAGAAATCCTGTATTCTAGTGGTGAATTTGCAGCAGTCTGTGTGGTCTAGTGCAGATCCCTCTTCAGAGTGCAGTTGTCTCCATTTGTGAAGTGAATCAGTGATGCTCAGCTTTCTGAACTGCTGTTGTGCACAGCCTTAAAACTGTAAAATTTTACATTGCTGCAAAATAAAAGATATTCTAGATTTGTTTCTACAAGGATGATTATATTGTGAAATTTGAATGGTATTATAGATACGAGTTTAAAAGCTCATCAAGATTTGTGAGGTAGAGTAATAATTATTCCTATAGCATTTTCTCAGTAGCAGATCTCAATCAGCCGAAGATGGATAAGACCATTCAGATATCACACTAGGAATTTAGAAGCCCAGGGAAGCTGAGGCCAGGACTGCCTTCTAAATTTCATTTCTCAAGTTTGGACCTTGGCTACTGGATAGCCAGCACAGACATCAGTTGGAGCTGTACATTCTTAAGTCTTGCTAAAAAATAAAGTGTTTAAATCTGGACCTTCTCGAAATAGAAATATATGTACTTAAAAGACCTGCCTTAAATTTCAGAGAGTCAGTGACGCTTGTGGAGATACGTGCCCTGTCTCACTCCTGGGTGTATGCTCAGTCCACTCCATCAAACTGCCCACATCCATCCTAACACACAACTCTGGAGTGACAGACACTATGAACCACACTTTTCCTGCTTTATAATTCATGCTAATGATTTCTCGGTTTAATGTATCAGAGAAAGCTGCATTAATCTGAGTGTTATTTTTAGTTGGAATGGAGTGCAGATTGTATATATTTAATGTGCTGAAATAGGGTGGTAAGAACCATATTGCGTCTTTTACCCCTCGCTAATTTATTTCCTTACTAAGCAGCCAGTACGTCTGGAGAAACCAGCATGTGCTGAGGATTGCAAGTCACTCCTGGCCCTTGGCTCCCTCTGATCCATAACAAAGCTACAGATTGAGAGAAAAACAATCACCAACCATGAGAGGGAAAGAGATGCTGTTTCCTCTTGTGGAAATAGGACAGAAGCCAAGGAGCAAAACAGTATTTAACTAGAGCAGAGAAGGACCAGTCGCCAAGACCTTGCAGTCTGTGTATTTCAGATGGACGCCTCTTAAAAATTATAAAGGATTCTTAGAAGAATTACTCCCTATACCTGTCAATTCCACTGTTTTGATGGCAGAACCCAGTTTCTATCCATAACCAACCGAATTTCCAGTTGAATGGCCCCACAGACTAATTTCTGGGCACAGCAGCCTCGGAGCACATGTGACGTGTGGCCGATCTGTGCAGGCGTTGTGAGCGCGGGGTGTCCAGAACACGCTGTGCTCACAGCACAGGCACGGCCGCCAGCGCCTGCACAGGAGCTCCCCCAGCACTCCCACGGGCTTCTTCATCAAAAACGGGGGCAGCTACAGGGATCTGTGGAGGTTGTACTGCCCAGCAGTCTGTCCATCATACTGTGTCACACCAGCAGTCATCTCTCTGTGATATTGTCTGTCAGAAACAAGTGCTGCAGCCCCTATTGAGGCCTACCTTGTCTCATCCCCAACTGGAATTTTTCCTTATCCTCTGAGGTGTATTAATACAGAAATCCAACATACAAATAATCCTAATGGCAGTGCCTATTGAACCAATAGTTCACCGCCAGTTTTGTGTTGAAAATTACTTTAGTGTCAAAAAGTTCTGGAATTCCAATTTGAATGTTACCAGAAATCATCTTTTACTTTCTTTTCTTCGTGTAAAAGACTAAGGAAAACATTATTTTATTTTTTCTGGGTATTTATAAAGCCATATTGAATTTAAGTGGGATAGCACATGCCACCATCTGCTCCATTTCCTCAAGGTCTTTTAGAGGATATCTTTTCCTGAACAGTATTCCTCTACAACAGTGCAACAAATACAAGACATTAAATTTCTTAGAACTTGCATCTTTGCTCTCCTGAATTTCCTTATGATTGTTACATCTTCTAAGGCATTTTACGTCTCCTGGGTAAGTAGCATTATGTACAATATTTGAGTAAATATCTGAGTTCCTGTCACAGACATCATCCTGTCATAGATTTATTGTATCGTGGGCTACATTAGTCCTTGTTCATGTGTAGAAGCTGTTCCTTCACATTCTGTTTATTAACAGTATGTTTTTCTGTTTAAGTGTATGCTTCCTTAAATGTCCTAGACATCATTTACATATTACCAGCAACACTCATACATAACCTACAAACTGAGCACTTCCATTTCAGTGACAGGTTTCTAAGCAAGTTGTTGTTGCAGTAGTTGTTCAACCTGACAAATACATAACCTCAACCAGTTACAGGCCTTTAAATGTTTAGGTCCTGAAAGTCCAAGGGAAAATAGTAGGAGAGTAATTTTTTATTTTTTTTTTTGGTCAATACAAGCAGTCATATTACATCTGTTAAATTTCAGCCAAGGGAAAAACGGTGAGCTAGCCCAAAGCAGTAGCTTCCACACTGGTTTCAGGAGAGTGGGAACTGCAGCAATCCTTTTCTGAGTTTTGGAATCCACACAGAACTCCTCGGGGGAAAGCCACAGTCTGCCTGCAGTGTGTTACGTAGTTAAATTGACAGCACGGTAACAACTCAGTTACAAAAATTCTTCAACGTCTGCAAAAATCAGACTTTGTGGAACAGCTGAATGTCTGATGCGTAGACAGCGCTGGCTGAGAATCAAGCGTGCTTTTACTCACACTGGCTGGAAGGTGCTCCACGAGCAGCAGCTCCCTCTCCCCTGCTCAGTGAGGCAGAGCCAGGTCTGAGCCAGGTCTGAGCCAGGTCTGAGCCAGGTCTGAGGCAGTGCCCCAGGTGCTGCCCGAGATGTTCTGTCACCTGCACGCCAGGCAGCGTGGCTGCACACCAGCTCCTGCTGCTGCAAGAGCTGGGTGCTCAGGCAGCTGGGGGAGATCCGTGCTGCTCACATTATTCCTGAGAGCCTGGGCAGAAGCCTGGGAAACTCTGCATCCCCCAAGAGGGAGAAGCTGAATCGGGGCTCAGGAGCAGTTGCACATTATGAAATGCTGCACAGTGCTGGAGCAGAGCTGGCGTGTGCTGTGCTGCACTGCAGAGAAAGGCAGAGTTGCAGCAAGCAGCAGTTCTCTCTCGCCGTGGATGCCAATAGTACAAGACTATTATCCTGTGAAGCCCTTTTAACAAATTAATGGTGTACTTGGTGCTTCATCTTTCCAGTGGATCAGAGAATTTCCACCTGTTCAAATAACTGCTCTCGCACATAAATTTTCATGCTCTGCAGACCCAAGTTTATGTCATGTTTGTTGAAAAGGTAATTTGAAAGAGGCTGCCAGGAAAGTTATCAAGCCTTTAAGGCATAATAAGCCCAGGGAAATTTGTTTGAATGGTGTAAATGAATCCAACTTGTTAATTTAGCTCAGTTTGGTGCTTATGCTGATAGTGGAGTGCTATGAAAATGAAAAGAAAAATTGGTCTAAGAGGTGAAGTACAAATAGAAGCGCAACATACAGTAAACTCCCCCAAGGTATTTATCCTTTAATCTTCTTTAATTTTAATTGCTTTTTCTAGGCTTATTTTCCTACCTGTTTTTTTAATGTGTTCCAGATCTCAACATTACCAAGTCCTTATCTCTCCATCTTCCCTTGAAGCCTCTCGAAAAAGACTTTGATGAGATCAGTAGAGATGTCACTTGAGTCATATTTCGTGAGACAGCTCGATAACCAGCCTTTATGAGAAAAAAACATAATATCAGAGCACAAAAGAGAGGAGCCATGAGTCCAGAAAGAGAGATTTAAGCAGCAGGTCCTCACCTCTGAGAGTTCAGTGCCCTGACCCAGACAGTGTTCCATGGCACTAATATTAAGTGTGATGTACAACCAGATTATCTGTCAGTTGTGCACACATTTCTCAAATGCCACTCAGATTTTCTCACAGCCCTTCTGAAGGGCGTTTTTGTGGAAACTCACAAGTTGAGGTGTCCAACCACAAAGCTGGCAATGGGATGAAAAGTAATTCCTAGAGGAGCCATGATGCATCTGCTGACCAAGGGACCGTGTAATCTCTGCTTTCATAAGAAACCAGCTAAAAAGACAAAATCTTTCACATCTCTGGATGTTTGCATGATAACATGCTAACAGGATGGGAGAACACTCATCAGCAGAAAACAAATTGAGTGGGATAGACTTGTGGATAAAGCTGGGGTAAACACAGGGAGCTGCAGCAGTTTCTCTGGTTCTTCTGCAAGCAGGGTGCTGCAGGGGATGGACATCCCTGTGACAGCGGTCACTGGCACTATCTAGAGCAAACCCAGGAGGGTTCAAAGTCTCCCCAGGGGGAATTGAGGCCCCAGGCACTCCTTGGTTGAAATCTCACCCGCGTAGTTGTTATTGCATGTTATTTTTGTGAGAAAGGCTGTGCCCGTGTCTGAATAATGCCACAATTGAATCTGAATCAAAGGAGGATAGATTGCCTTTTACTGCCAGATACATTCAGTGTGAGGACTCAGTATTCATCTGAGCCTATGAAAAGCTCGGTGTGGGAGATCTGTCTAGCATTATGTAAAAGAGAATCTGATTTCCCAAATAACACCCATGCATTGTAACCACCAAATCATCTTCCCGTAGTGCCCTGTGTAAATCACTACAATTTGCAGCTTCTCTAACAACAGCCTTACAAACCACAGCTTCCTTCAAAAGCAGCTTTGACTCATCTCCAAGCCAAGGTGAAAAAATAGCATTTGGCTTTGTGCATGAAGAGCACAAATTATTCCCAGTCAGCCTCATTTCTGACTTTTTCTCCAATTTTCAAGTTTTGCTTTTTTCAGCCTTCATAAAGTTCTCTTAATTCAATTTTTGCATGTTTACAGAGGAAACTCCAAGTATTTACTCAGAAATACACAAAAGAAAGACTTCAGATCTCATTAAGCCCTATTGACATGTTCTTTTAATTTTTTATTTTCTCCTACTCCTTAGTCCCTAGTACTTGTGATTTCTCACATAAAAACATGTTATTCTACAAACTCCTGTATATCTTAAAGCTTTCTAGGCAGAAATTACATTTTTTTCTTATGTTTAGAATAGTCAGACCTTGATTGGATTGGCATCTTGAAGCATAACATAACATAGCATTGTCTAATAATTCTGCTATAGAAGAGCTTCACCATCGGAAGCAGAATGAGGCCTTAAACAGAGCACATCTCTCTCCTTCTCTTTCTCATTGTTTTCCTACATTGTTTTCTCATTTATGCTACACTTTTTCCCAGTTCCCTGTAGCACCACCATCCTCCTTACCCACAGCTGGTGCAGCCAATGCACACAGAGCATTACAGCCCTGTTAACAAGCATGACCAGCCTTGCATTCAGCTAGAAATGTTACATAAACTGACTGGGTTTTTTCACAGAAGTTCCTTTAAATTCTTATTTGATATATTAATTAGGTTGTTTTCAACACATGGTTTGCAATTATTTGGTTCTTTCAGTTCCTTGGACTTGTTCTGCGGTCTTACAGGTATGGCGATCATTCAGAATGAATAAAATTAACCTTGCAATGATCACTAATGCACAAAGATAGTGCTTCATCATGGTGCTTTTTCTTGTTATTTCTGTTCACTGAATATAAAAACAGTCGATGTTTTGTTCTCTCGGCTCATTCATTCCGATGTTTTTGTAGAACACTGACACTAGAAGCTGCCCTGCATTTATTCCATGTCTGATGTGCCATTAGTTAAACACCTACTCTCCAGATAAATGGAATTTAGCTCCAAGCGTGCAGACCCAGTCCACCAACCCCTTAATGATGTGTTTGCAAATCCATAAATCCTGGCTGTAAGCTGTCACCAGCATGCAGCTGAAGAACAAGCCAAGCCTTTGAACACCCAGAAGAAAACCCATGATGAGACAAAAAAGTGACTCTGAGAAATGCAGCCACGTGAACCAGAGCTGCACGTGGAATTGCTGTCTGGGCATAGCTACCCCTGTGAAATGCAGTCCCGTGTGTGGTGTGTACACACCTACATTTCTATGGATACTACCTGGATCAACACAATCGACTTCTTTCAAATCTGGGATCCAAGTTGAAAACAAAAAATCTAAGTTTGAGTGAAATATATCCTTTACCTTCACCAGATTAAAAATGGCACTGAAGCAAATTACAAAGCAGCCCAGCACTGCTGAGATGCACTGAAATGAACTGCTCAGGGAGGATTTCTGATGCATTTCCCTCCTGTTTCCCTTCTCCACTCCCTGTGTGTTGGCTGCAGTGTGCTGGCTCCGTAATGCAGAGGGGGATTTTGGGGTGCACATCCTACACCAGCCCAGCTCTGGGCTGTGCTGAGCCAGCCACAGTGCAGCACATGGAAACGGCCCAATGCACCTCAGGGAGATGCACATCAGCATTTTAAAGCAATTTCACGTGCAGCCAGTTGATTTTATAAATCAGTGAATAGAGAGTGATTTGCATAAGTGACAGGGTCTATGTCCCAGGCACTGTTAGAGTTAGGCACCTTTTTTGGTTTCACACCCGTGTTGAGAACTCAGCAGAATGCCAGCTGAAGAGCTGGAGAACAGGAGGGGTTTGGACTTGAAGAGCCATGCCAAGTAGCCAGGGCATGCACGTGGCCACCTCCCACACACAAGGCTTGTCTCAGCTCCCAAACCATCCCCACTGGAGACACCTTTTTGTAGCCCTGCCCTTAGATCCACGCTGAGCCAGCTCATGAGGGCTCAGCACAGAGAGTCCCTGGCATAGCCAGGCTGGACATGCAGGTGAGAAGACAAAAATTAAACAGCATTGCTTGTTCTGAGGAGTGAGTTATGAAATACGCGTTCCTCGTGGGGCACTGGGAGTTGCTAAATGAGTTTGTGATGGTCTCCATAGCAATGGGAAAGCATACTAAGAGGAGAAACCACGGAGAAGATGTGTGCCAGAGATGTGTCTCCTTGACAACAACCCGGGCATGGGACTGAGAGAGCTGCCTGGAGGAGCTGAAGCTGGATCCTCATGTCTTCCCTCGGAAGTGACTCGGGACATCAGAAGGGGCTGCTCTTAATGAAAGCAACAAGCACCAAGACAAGAATAAATTCAACCACTACCACTGATTTACAGGAATTAGAAATGTATGTCTGGGTATATCAGCTCCTTTACCTCCCTGCATGAATCATGTATGAATTTTATATGTTCATATGCTGTGAAGTCAAATATTCAAAAATTATCAGTCTTACTCTAGGCCATGCAGCTGTCTGCAGTCCTCCTGTCTCTTTGCCTTTCAAGATATTCTTTAATAACACAATCAAGATTTTTCTTATAGGACCCATGCCTTGTTCAGCACAGTGGGCAGATGATGCTCACTGAACTGTTGAGTCAACATTTTGTCTTCTCCTTGTTCTTCAATAGCTTGCCTCCGGCCTTCTTTATTTCATGCAGTGCAAACATACTCACAAAGACAGGATAAAGTCCCTCGTGACAATTCCTGCAGCAGTTATTATAGCAACAAAGTTAAACGCTACCAAACTGGAATAATGCTAAAAATACCAGCAAAAAAAAAAACCAAACCAGAAAACCTGCAACTACAAAGGCAAAACCCCAGGAGACAGCAAGCCAAAACTTCTCCAGCTGTGCCGCTCACCAGCTCACCTGCAGCCATCCAATCCAGCTGTTACTTTTGCTCTCATGTCTCTTTCTCTCTGCCCAGATTTTGATAAGTTACTCCAGCCTGGGACTACTGAAAGATTCCCCTCACATCCTGCTGAGCGCTCAGCCCCTTCAGGGAGAGCCTGAGATAGCTGTGTGCTCTGCAGAGGAACTACAATACTTGGGGAGATCTAAAAAATATTCTTAATAAGTAATACCCAAACAAGCAAAAAACATCAACAACCCTGTACTCGAGCTCTGCACTACAGTCTGGGCTGCATTTCTGTGAAACAGCAGCTGGACCCAGATTTTGCAAATTGTCTAGGTCTTTATAAAAAGCCAAGCCTGTAAGCTTTGTGGCAGACATCTCTTGTCCAAAATGTATCTACTCACACACTGCCGAGTGTGAGGATGTGCCCTGTCACAGAGAGAGAACAAACTTGAATTGTTTCTGGTGAGACAATTGAGAAATGTGAAATGACAAACTGAGTTGGAAAGCAAACAGGCAGAAGTGAATCAATACATTGCCTGTCACATACAGAAGTGATTTTCAAAGTGATGACAGGTGAAAATAAGAAAAATACCTGGTTTTTACAGATGCAATCAGAGTCCCCACCTGACACAAATCCATTGCAGCAGCAGAGTGACCCCAGGGCTGAAGCAGGGACTGGGGGGCTCAGGTGATAACTTCTGACAGATGAGAATTTCCCCTTCTCCCCCAAGAAGAGCAGAGCAGCAGCAAGCACACCCTGAGGACTGCTCTGCATGCCGGAGGCTCTCAGCACTGGCCAGCCCGGGGACCCTGCTGCTATTGAACTCCATCAATTCTGCATCCCTGCAATGCATTTGTCACCTCCTGCCCAATTCTGCCTCTAACTGTGGGACATGTCCTCCCAGCCCGTGCTGTAGAATCAGGGTTGGTACAGGTGGGTACAGATCAACAATTTGGCTGCCTCTGCTGAGGATGGGCTTGCAGGGCAGAACTCTGGCTGTGCTGAGAAAATTCAGGGTGAACTGAGCAGAACGAGATGTAACAAACGTGTTTAGGAAAGACTGAGAGAAAATGGCTGTGTTATTTTTTTATCTGTCTTCTAGAAACTTTCCCTGACTCACTGTGTTTGTGTGGGTTTAAAAGCCACGTCCTCTATTTCCACCACCTAGAACAGCACCTCAGCACCTGCTGTGGGGTGCTAGGGATGAGCCTCTGGGAGCTCCCTGTGATGGGAGGAGCATCAGACACTCAGATGTTGTCAGAGCTCACCGGAGTGCCTTCCTTTGGGCAGGCTGCAAAATCACATCCCCTTACAGAGCTGTTTTCATGAAGCACAATACCAACTTTCCCATTTTCTTTTAACTTGGACCTCTTCCACACTGTGGTTTTGTTCATCTCCCCTTCTTCCTCCTCACACCTCTCCTTTTCCTCTCTCACCCAGATATTGTACCCTGTACAGACATCAGGGAAATGCCTTCCTACAAACACCTCCAGCCACTGAGAGACACAAACTTTCCCCGCAGCCTGGGACAGCTTGCCACGGGCCAGCGGGCTCAGCTGCTGGTTGCCACACACAGATACTTTTACAGACCAAGATGGTGAGCTCCAGCCTGGATTTATGTTTCTTTAGATGCCCAGATGAGGCTGTCGGGCCCCTCTCACCATGTGGAGCAGATCCCAGCACTTCTCAGGGTGTTGGGGCCCCCGGGTCCCCCCTCCTGGCTCCAGCTTCTGCAGGAGCCAGCGTGAAGGGGCTCCCTCCCTCCTGCCATGCCCGTGCAGTTCTTACTGCCAGCAGCAGATGGCCAAACATTACCGTACATACAGAACATTTACATCCAAAAGGGCACATAATTGGGTAGAAATCGCCTTTTCTTGCCAGCATTTATTTATAAAATGGCATATGTACACTTGGCATTTACCTTTCTATAGGCAACATTACTGAATGTGTGACAAATGGTGACACTCACTTCCTTTCCCACTCCTGACATGCTTGCCAAAGTAAAGAGCCTTAAGCAAACAAGTAGTAGGATAAAGCCTTGTCCTAAACCATGTAAATCTTATTTCTTATTTCAAATTGATGCTACAATATAGAAAAAGCCCCCAAGGCCTGGACCCAGCTGCAGCACAGCCCAGGTCAGCGGCAGCTGCTGGCAGGTGGCAGAGCGAGGGGCATCTGGAATTTGAATGCAGAAAGTGTTTCATTAAACACATCAAAAGGCCCAGCAAGGGTTGGGAAACGCACAGGTTCGTGGTTTGAGCTGTTTTGAAGGAGAGCACACAAACCTGTTCCCTCACTGTCTCACAAGGGCGGAGGGAGAGCTTTACCTGCGCCCTGCAGCTTTAGCATTGCACAATCAGTGTCTGAAAATAATCGACAGGGGCACAGCGCTAATGTGACAAACAGGAGCAAAAAGGCAAGGAATTACCTTTCCAGCATCACCTCGGGGCGTGCCTGTGCAGACAGCCGGGTGCTGCTGGGTTGATTCAGCCAGGACACGTGCCAGACACTGAAAACAAGGCTGGGATTGCAGAGGATTGGGAGCACAGACACCACAGCACTGGATTCTCCATCGTTTTTGGGGTCCATGGCAGAAACAGGCACCTGTGTTTCGCTGCTTTGGACAGGACTCTCCAGTCACTGGTGCTGCTGTCTGCCAGATCATCTTTCCCAGGGTTGTTTGGAAAAACAACTTAGTAACTGGGTCCACATCCTTTACTGAACATCAGTTAAAGAGGACAAAGTGAGAGCCAAAAGCTCCATCACTTGAGCACGCATTAAGGGAAGGATTTTCCTGAAATGCTGAGTTTTCAGTAGCTCAGAAATTGCCATTTAATCTTGAAGTTACTAAAGATTACTCCAGAGTGCCAGCCACAACCAAACCAAAACACCTATTTGTGTACTACTTGTGTAGCACTGGGTTTTACTTTTCCTCACACTGTCTGAGCTCTGTGCTAGCTTGCCAGCGAGCTGAGTAGTAGCACAAGCTACTGGGAAGGTCCTTGGAGTCACCATCAACTGCAGGAAATGCATGACTGCCCCATTCTCACACCCTACTTAATTTTTGGCTGACATTTACCAACAGTGGCAGCCTATAACTCTCACTTAACAGGAAGAAAGTAGGATGGCTTTCTGAAAATGCATGCTCTGGGGACTGAGCTGGCAAATAAGGCTGAATTGATATTTGATTTCTGCCTTTTATGCTAAATCAATAAGACTACAGGTATACACAGAGGGCTTTCATGCTGGTTGGTAGTGCTCACACCTCTTATCCCTACCCACAGCCTGGGAGGGGTGTGGAGATGCTCCAGATGGGATCCTGGGTGTAAAACACAGCAGCACAACCTACTCCAAACTAAACAAGGTGTGATATTCAGCGATCACTTCCCTTGAGTAGAAATCCAGTCTCTGGTTCAGATGCTGCTGGACTCCTCCTGGCAGTTTCTGCACCACAGCAGAAACCCTCTCCTGCCATCAGCATTCCAGCCCCGGTGCCTGACAGAGACCTTCTGGCTCACAAGCAGCATCCTCCTGAAATAGCATCTCTCCTGGCAGTAACACATCCCTCCCTGATCACCGGGCAGTGGTTATCAAGGAGCTTCTAGACCTCCAGCTCCTCCCTCAGCTGCCCAGATCACTTTCCCACTCCCACAGCCCTCCCTGCACACCCTTGCTGCCTTCCTCTTCCCAGCGCCTTCTCTGCGTGTGCTCAAAGCCCTGTGGCTCTGCATCACCACTCTCTGGCTTGGACACGCTCCCACAGGTCTGCTCACACAGGATGAGGGGATGCAAGTGCAGGAAGAGGAGCTGCAGCAGTCCCAGAGGGTCCTGGGCAGACAGGAGTAGGACGTGCCCCAAAATGCACAGACAGCCTCAGCCTAATTTTTCAGGTTTATCGGATTAGGGGTCATGCTTACAATTGTGCATCAGCTTGGGCTCCTGCCAGTTTGGAAACCGGTGCCTAAAAGCCCTGTGTATTGTATTTGTACCTGCAGTAACTCATTTCAGGATTTTCTTGCTTTAAAAGGAGCCTGTCAGGACATGGAGACTTAAAAGAAATCTTTCTTCAGCTTAATGTATTTACAGAATTCTCTGTAGCTCAGCAATCTGATTTAATCTATTTGAGCAGATATAGTTTAAGTACCAGAGTTTTGGATTAGAGAAAATAACTCATTTTGTCTTCCAAAAGTCCTAATTCTAACTGAGGGTACCACTGACTTTACAACAAACATGATTCCCCTCTCCGACACCAGCAATCCTGGTAGGCAGCTTTAGACACATGCAACTCTACATTATGTCAGAGAAAACAGTTCACCTGAAAGTGAAATGGCTCACCAAAGAGTAAACAAAGCATCCTGCCAAGGTTTAGTGCACGCCTTTCCTTGGCCGTGGGCTGGGGACTTCCACAGGGGCGCGTTTGGAGCCCAAACCCCTTTTTCGACGCCTGTTCCCAAACAGAGCACACCCAGAGGGAAGGGTCTGCTCGCCAGAGGGGTGGGGGCAGGACGGGGGATGTGGGAGCTGCCCGGGGCTTCGCCACCGCTGCAAGCAGGGGACACCAGCGCCTGGGGCCGGCAGCCGCGGG
>VYXC01002312.1:178211-207688 GCA_013397175.1 Platysteira castanea
ACATCGGAGGGATGTTCTTGTGGCGCGGTAGTACCGAGGCGCTTCGGAGGGATCTTCTTGTGCCCCAGTGCCCAGGCACTTCGGAGGGATGTTCTTTGTAACCCCGGTGCCGAGGCACGGCGGAGGGATGTTCTTGTGGCCCGGTGCCCAGGCACATCGGAGGGATGTTCTTGTGCCCCGGGGCCGAGGCAGGGCGGAGGGATGTTCTGGTGTCCCGGTGCCCAGGCACATCGGAGGGACGTTCTTGCGGCCCGGCCGCTGTCACCCACGTCCAGCCCGGCTTTCGCGGCCGCCTGGGACGGGGCCGGCGCTCGGCGCAGCCCGCGGTGCAGCCGCTGGTCCCCGCCGAGCAGCGGCACCCACGGAGGAATCGCTTTGCACACTCCTGGTCATCCCCGCCGGCCCCGGGCGGGTGATGGGCTGGGCGGAATGCGAGCCAGAAGATCCCCACAGCAAACCACGCATCCTTTGGTAAAAGAGAGGTCGGATTCCACCCTGCCAAAAGTATTTGTGTGGCTCCTTCTCTTGTCCTGGATGGTCTTGCTTCTCCTGAAACACCAAAGGCGATTTAGCCTGGACTGCAGACTGTAGTTCCAACCACTAAGACATAAATCTAGAAGCAATTCCACTGCCATTAATGGTGGTGTTCTGGGTTCATTCCAGCACACTAGAAATGAGAGCCTGGCACAGGTCACAGGCAGGGATAAATGAATTATCAATATATCATTGTCTCTGCCTTCTGGTGGGGTTCAGACAGCCCAAATGGTTTGTTTGGCCTCTTCCTAAAATAAGCCTGACACTGTTCTCTGCCTGTTGGACTCGGCCTTTCCCCTTGTGGGGGGCATCTGTCCCAAGGGTTCATTTTGCCCAGTTTGGTGAGGTCTGTGCAAAAGGCAAGGCAGGGCTTTGGGACACAGCCCAGTGCAGGTGGGGTGGTTCCTCTCCCTGAGCTGCCACCCCACTCCGGGACCACTCTGCACATCTAAAAATACCTCCCTCCTCCTGTTCTGCCTCTCTTCTGTGAGCAGCACCATCTGGGAAGGGGTCCCCTTCTACTTATGAAGAGACTCTCAACACATTTCTAATATGGAAAAAGTGTTAAGCACGAAGGCAATCTCCTTTAAAAGCACACGGACACTAAATCTGCTGCATGAAGCCATTTGGCACGTGCCATCCTTTGTGAGGGTTCCTCGGTGGGCACAGACAAGGCTGCTGCCGCTGCTGGAAAGCTCAGACACGTCCCGCAAATGGCACATTAATAATGAGATCTTTCAAAGGAGGATCCGTGACTCATCCAAGAAGAAAAATGGGTCATTCACTGCGCTGAACTCTCCGAACAAAACAGCAGCTTTTTTTGGGTTCGTCCAGTTTAAACCAGAAAAACAGAGAAAGTAACGGGAGAGAAAATGTGGTGGCTGCAGCTGCCAGACAAGATGAGCAGTGAGAGGCTGCACTGGCATTTTGGGTTAAAAATCCCCCCCTGACAGGTTCTGTGTCTTGTATGGCTGATTGCTGAAACCAGGAGTGCAAGAACTGCAGCACCCTTCACCACCGCCTCACCCCACCCGACCCAAAGCCAAAACCTCTCTAGTCCTTCCCCAAAAATTCACCAGTCCTTTCCCAACAGTCACCTCCTGGGGGTACCCAGGGTTAAAGGGACCCAAGCCACCAGCACTGGGATGCTTTGGGAGCCTGGTGGCTTTTGCCCTGGCAGTGGCCCTGCAAGGGACATCCCTGCAGCACCCAAGGGGCCAGGGCAGCGTGCAGCGAGGGGTGAATTTGCTGTATTTGCAGAATACACCCCAAACCATTAAATCTGACCAAGGATTTTCAGTGCCCAAACTGTGTTACTGCCGGGGCAGGAGCCACTCTGCCTCACCTGTGTGGATTTGGGGCCCTAACACCGAAATCCCCATCGGGCAGGTGTACCTGGGGGATCAGAGGGACCATGGGCAGAGGGACACGCAGCCCCCAGCCAGCCCCACTGATCCCTGATGGAGTCAACGCAGAAGAAAGGGCAGGTTGCAAAGCTGGCATTTGAGATTTCATTAGAGCTGTTAATCTTGTTGCTATTACCACATTATAATCACTATCACAACCCATCCAAGTCCAGGGCAGCTCTCCACACCAGATTATTACATTCATCACTTGCATTCAGCATTTATTTGGGACCATGACTTCGTATAATGCTTTGGAGATTAATAAAGGCCACGGCCCTTTCCTGTAAGCAGCTGCCCTCCACACTGATGAAATACAAAATTTAATTGCTTTAACCCATACTTCTGTTGTTTCCTTCCTCTCCCTCTGCCTGGGATCTCCACGTTCAGTGGCTGCTGAGTGCAGCCCGTGCTGGTGGTGGGAGGGCAGAGGCAGCTGGCCACGATGGGGATGGGGTCCAGCAGCCCCCGTGCTCCACACGGGCACCTGTGCTGGGCAGAATGGGACCCCAGGCAGGTGTGACACCCTCATGTGGGCAAGCTGCACCAAACTTGTGTCTAAAGGCCTGCCAAAACGTTCTGCCTCCTAATTTAATTATCTCAACAAGACAAAAGAGGAGCTCGTGGCAAGCGGCTTTCTGCCGCTAAGCAAACACTTGACAAGGGATGCTGAGTGCTCAAACAGCTGCTGGGCTCTGGGTCAATTGGCTTTCGGGAGCCCAGGGCCACAGAGTCTAAACAGCATCCAAAGCAAATTAATCATTTCTTCAGGATAAAAAGAGACGCCTGCCCTGTCCTCTTCTACAGCCACCTCTGAAGGTTCCAGCCAGCCCCGCAGCATCGGCCCTTCCCACTGCTCCACACAGAGTGCCAGCCTGCAAGACCAAAACCCAGTGAGCATTTCATCCGAGCTGGCATTTCTCCAAGCCTCAAAGCCTCGGTGCACTCTGGAAGCAGAGGGTGGTGGTTATTCCCTGGGAGCAGGATCACACACCCACCCCAGCTGGTGGCTGCTGCTCCTGGGGCCCCTCCAGCTGGGTGGCTCTCACCTCCTGCCTTGAACACAAGGGGACACAGCAATTCCTCAAATTGCCTTCAAGTTAAACCTCTTGCCTTCCTGCCGTGCGGCTGATTCTCAGGAACAGCCAGAGGAGGATATTTTGAGTCCTTTCCACGCAAAAAGACAGCTTCCTGTAAAGCCTTCCCCCGTCCCATCCTGAGCGTGGTCTCCCACGACGAGTCACTGGGATTTTACATCAACCCAAGCAACAGCACGAGTCCAAATGGATGTCAGAGGGGGTGAGCAGAGCAAGCAGCCTTTTCCTAGGCCAGGGGTATGTTCCTGGGTGTCTGTGGGAGGGATGCTGCCACAAGGCACCCACGCTCCAGCAGAGTTCCCATTCAGAAATCTGCTCAGCGACGGCACCGCTCGCTCCCTCACAGCCCTTGGCAAACAGGGATTTGTTGGCGTCCTGACAAAGAGCTTCACAATCCACGCAATCAGCAGCCCGGTATAATTTTCAAGAAATACAAATGAGCAAATACCTAGTTGCCATGGCAACCCTGAGAGCTGGACTCGACTTTTTTTGGTAGATTCCCAAATACAGCCACGTTGTGCCAGCGCAGCAGGAGCGCCGTGCCCAGGACCCTGCCTGGGGACAGCAGCCAGGACTGCCCAGCAGCACCAGCTCTTTCAGTGCTGTCCTGGTTTTTGCTAAGCCTTCTGTTTTTAACCTTGGAGTCAGATTCTTTCTCACAGTTTCATGTAAATAATAGCCAATGTTTACTGAACGCTATTTTCTGTTTTTCATTCCTTTTGTGATAAGAGAAAGTTTGATGAGCATCCCTTTTCTCCAGTGGGATTGAGGAGGAAGTGACATGTCCTCCAATCTCTGGTGGAGTTGAGAAACCTATAAAGTATGATAAATGTAAATAAAGTTTCTCTTTTCCCTCTTTTCTCCTGAACCTAGCAGGTGTGAGCGTGTCCTTTATTGTGTCCTTACTGGCACACTTCAGCACCAGCCCAGAGCAGCCCTGCCCTCTCTGACCAGCTCCAGGTGCTCACGTGAGCCCTGCCAGCTGTGGATCCTTTCTCCCTCACATCCCCTGTGCTTCGGCCCCGTATCCTCCAAGGCTGGCCAGCTTTCCCAGCAGGATCACAGAGGGAACTGGGCTCCCACCAGCTCTGTGCTTTACCTCTGATCTCTGGCAGCTCTGGCAATTTGCATCCAGCAATGAAAGTTTCCAGCCAAGCAAGGCAAAAGTGGTTAATGGAAAACAAAACCATCCTTTTTAAGTGGCCGTGCTGCAGAGCCCTGTGCCAAACAGGGGGACACTGGCCCACTGCCAGCTCTCCCCACCAAGGCAATTTTCTCAGGAACCCTGGAAATCCTTGGCTGTTGCCCTGGTTTTTGTTAAGCCTTCTGTTTTTAACCTTGGAGTCAGATTCTTTCTCACAGTTTCATGTAAATAATAGCCAATGTTTACTGAACGCTATTTTCTGTTTTTCATTCCTTTTGTGCTAAGAGAACTTTGATGAGCATCTTTCTTCTCCAGTGGGATTGAGAAGGAAGTGACATGTCCTCCAATCCCTTGTGGAGTTGGGAATTGTATATGAATGTGACATATGTAAATAATAAACAGTATTATTCCTTCCTTTCTGCTGAACCTGGCAGGTGTGAGAGCGTGTTTATTGTGTCTCCCCAGACACACTTGGCCACAAAAAAGGAGGAGACTTTTGGGGTACCAAAAGGGAACAATCAAAACCACAGTGGGCCCTCATGAGGCAGCTCCTGTGCTGAGCCAGCCCCATCCCAGGGTCCCCCAGGCCAGAGGAGCCCCCGGCAGCTCTGAGCCTCTCTGAGGGGAACTGGTGCTGCTGGAAGTTTCTCTGAGCTTTTGCAGTTAGTTCAGGTGCCCTTACACACCAGCAGCTTCCAGGGTGTATAAATCCAGCTTGATTCATGCCTCTCGATGGCTGCTGCAGCCAGCCAAGCCCTCTGGCTGCCCAGGAGAAACATTTCCCAGCAGGTTCGTCCCCGCTGGCTCCCACTGTCCCCCTCATTCCCTGGCAGCAGCAGGGAGCAGATGGAACGAGGCGGGATGGGAAAGCCCTCCTGCAGAACAGCAGGGGCATCTCAAAGAGGCCAACACCCCCTGGGACCCTCACAGCACGGGGCAGGATCCTTCTCAGTGCCCCACTGCTCGGTCTCTCCCTGCTGGGGACATTTGGGATGTGCTGAAGCTGCAGGATTTAACACCAACCCCATTGCACAGAGCAGTTATTCCAGGGGCTTGTGGATTGGGGTTTTTTTGGTGATGGGCTTACTGTCACAGCCAGTCTCTAATGCACTCTCTGAGCTGCTCAGAGCGTGGTTTTCGTCCCGAGATATTTTTGTTCTCTATCAAAGGGAACCACTCTGCAGCGTCCTGGCCTCAGGGCAGGAGTTGAGCCACTGCTCAGGCAATTGAATCCAAGGGAAATGCACAAGAAAAAGCTCGTGATTCAGCTGTGCAGCCCTTATTCTCCCAGTCATTTATGGGAGAAAGAAATCTTAACTGAATTAACAGAGGAAAGGACAGCCCAGCCCAGCCCAGCCAGGCTCGGAGCAGTCAGGATAATCACCGGGGAGGAAAATCCTCACCAGGCTGTGCCAGGGCAGCACCAGCGTGCCCACCAGCTGTGACACCCCTCTCCCCCATCACAACATCCCACAGCTGTCTCAGGCAATGATCAGAGCAGGAAGAGAAGGAATCAAAAGGCCAGAGGTGCAGGCAGGCCCTTCTCTCCCCACTGCCATGCCAGGGCTGGGGGCAATGTTGCCTCTGCAGCTCAGGGCACAGGAGGGTAAAACTGTCTTGGTTCACTCCCAGGCTCCATCACACGGTGCTCAGGCTTACCCCAGCTTTCATGCCTTACAAGAGGTGTTCAACCCCTAAGAAAATCAGTGTCAAGAAAAGGCCCCCAGGAATCAGTCCCTCGGGAGTGATGTGCAGGAGAGGGGCACAGAGTCCTGCTGCTGCCAGGCTTCCCACTGCCCGCACCACAGAGCGAGCCAGAGGGGAGAAATTCCAGGTAACAAGGGAGTGAGGGGTTTTGGGACAAGGAGAACAGGAAAATAAAGAAGTCCAGCCTGGAGAGCTGAGCTGCTCCAGGCCATGCAGAGTCTGGAACTGTCCATGGGCGCGGCCCAGCTTTCATCAAGCCAGATCCACTAGAAGTTCATTAAGGGAGTGAAAACTCCTGTTGTTTTCTGAATTTTATTTGATTACTGTGAAACAGAAGACACTGGCAAGGACAGAGGGTTGATTTTTAAGTAAGGACCCTGGAGCCAAAGGAGAAAGACAGGGGGGCTGGGAAACAAAGCCCCTATTAACTTTGGTCCTGACTTTCAGGTCACGCATGTTCAGTTCTTTTTACCTGGAAATGAAGATGTTAATTGGAGGTGACAGCTTTCATTGGGCTCCCCATTAGCAATATTTTTAACCACAGTAGGGCCCAGGTCTTCAAACGCTTTCCCAAGGGAAGGTTTTAACCTTTCTTTTGAAACATCTCACACCACTTGCAGGGAAAACAGGCATTGGTTTGGCTCGAGGCATACACGATGAACTCCCAGCTCCTCTGAGCAGGGACACAGGAGGGGCAGGGAAAAGGAGCTGGGGAGTGTTGCCCTGGTTTTTGCTAAAACCTTCTGTTTTAAACTTGGAGACAAAATTCTTTCTCACACAGTTTCATGTAAATAATGGCCAATGTTCACTTAACAGTATTTTCTGTTTTTCATTCCTTTTGTGCTAAGAGAACTTTGATGAGCATCTTTTTTCTCCAGTGGGATGGAGAAGGAAGTGACATGTCCTCCAATCCCTTGTGGAGCTGGGAATTGTATAAGAATGTGAAATCTGTAAATAAAAGGTTTTTCCCTCCTTTCTGCTGAACCTGGCAGGTGTGAGAGCCTCTTTATTGTGTCTTCCCAGACACGGACACTGGCAAGGACTTCGGGAAGAAAAACCATCTCAGGAGGAAACGGGGCTGCAGCAAACACTGCAAGCTCTCCCCACTCAGGACTGGGGGGGTGGGCTGGCCCCCAGCTGGTTGGCACCAGCCCCACACCTGCCCTCCAGCTGATCCAGCCCTCTCAGAGCAGCCAGGCCCAAACCCTGCTCACCTGCGTGCCCAGGGATGCTGGGGGCACTCACTGGCCCCCACCCTCCATGGTGACCCCGTGTTTGCTGGGGCCAGGCACAGGGCAGGGTGAGCTCACAGGCTGCCCCACGGACCCCCAAAAAACAGCCAGGGTTGATGAAACCAACCTTCCCAGGCTGCTGCTTCCCCCCGGCACACCTCTGTAATGCAGAGCAGGCTGGGGAAAAAACAACTTCTTTCCCACAAAACCCCCAGGAAGTCCCCAGGGAGTCGCTGCCACTCCGGTGCAAGAAGGACAAGAAGGACATTGGAGCCTCCAGCTGCTGTTCAATGTTTATTTTAGCAGAGAGAAAAATAACACGGACAAGAGGCATTTGGCATAACTTAACAGAAAACAACGCTTTTCCTCCACTCTTCACAGATCAACAGGCGAAAGCGTTTCCTACACACGGCTATTTTTGGGTGCTAACAGTTTGGTGTATCAGTAAATCCTGGGCTTCCTCTAACACGCTGTGATAGTGGATCTGAAATCCAAAGCCAGGCTCGGGGGCTCCTCTGCTGTTGGATGTGGCTCCTGCCCCCGCTGAGTGCCAGGTTCATGCCAGGTTCATCCCCACCTGGCTCAGCCCAGCAGGGATTTGCAGCCAGGGGATCCCAGCAGCTCCACGGCTCTCCCAGCCCAGGCCGTGTCCTGGCTGCTCTTCCCTGGCACAGCTGCAGAGGTGACCCAGAATGAAGGGGGGTGTGGGCAGCAGCAGCAGCCTCAGTCCAGGGCCAGCGAGGGGATCTTGCAGACGAAGGGGAAGGCTCTGCCACAGGCGTTGTCGTTCCAGGAGCGCAGTGCTACCCCCCGAAAAAACCAAAGCATTAGCTGAAAAAAGGCAAGAGGAGGGAACATTCCCTGCCCTGGGGACCAGGACCTCCTGCACTCCCTGGATGTGCTCCCATTTGTGCCACTCACAGTCGTGCTTCCTTCCAGCATCCCCCTCCCCACCTGGGGGACGTGGGAGGGGAGGCCAGGCCCCAGCTTGGACCTGGTGGTGAAGGGGCAGCTGCAAACGCAGTCCTGTACCCCCAAAATTATCAGCAGGCTGCCTGTGAACAGGACATTTAGGTACATCTGGGGGGTCTGGACACGGGCAGTGAGGGTGTGAAGGGGGATTTTTGCCCAGGCAGGGTCTTATCCCTCTTCAGCGAGAGGCCCTGGCCCAAGCGTGGGAGAGAAAAGCTGGCAAAGCAGTGAGTGTTTGCACTGGTTTCCTGTGTGGGAGGGGGAACAGGAAAATCTGACCTTTGACTAAATTTGGTAATTCTTCAAGGCAGCTGATGCTCCTGTCCTGCTGCTACTGTGAGAGAGGGAGATGGGCTGGGAGCAGAGGGAAAATGAGCATATGTACATGTATGTACAAGGTGAAAGGGAAAATACACCTTTCCACCGTAAAGAAAAAAGAAAATAACACTAAAAAATTAAAATGCAAATCCTCTGCCTGCCAGCAACCTCTTCAGAAAAGCAGGAGCCACGGTGGATTGAATTTATTGCCATGCAAATAGCCCTGCAGGTGCCCTGGGCACTCACCACTGCTGTGCCTGTACCAGATCTGCACGCAGTCCTCCTCCTCGGGGATGGAGTGGATCCCATCGTCCGGCTGGCTGCCATCCCAGTAGTGGTAGTCGTAGGAGGAGCCATCTGTCCACTCAAAGTGACCCTCCTGGCGTGAGGCCAGGGGAGAAAGGCCCTGATCACAGAGCTGTGGAGAGTGGGGGGCCCACTCCCACACTGTCCCCATCCCCAGTGACACAGCCCGGGGACCTGGGGAGAGACTGTCACCCCTCAGCAAAGACCAAACAGCTGGTTCGGGTTCTACAGCTGGGAACTCGCCAAGCACAGCCCCAGATTTTGCAGTGTTCTCACCAGGGGATGCCCAGAAATTAAATCTATATATATTTTTTAACCCCCCCACCCAGTTCTGTGTTCCTTGGCCTCTTCATTTTCCATTCTTTTTCCAGTATCTACAAAAAATTTGCTGACAAGGGACTGTTCTCCTGATGGTCTCCATTTTTCTTCCTAACATATTAGACTATATATTTCCAACAGGTCAGCTTTCAAAAGTCACAGAGTATCACAGGAGAGCAATGGAACTTGGTGATTTTTGACACTGAAGACCTTTTCAGTTTATTTGCTCTTCTTGGACCAGCAGTACAATACTCCTTTTATTAATCCAGTAATAAAATGCGGTATGAGTAATTACTGATTAACCTATTAATTCTAGTAACACTCCTCTTTTAAAAGCAGACTGGAAGGGGTAAAATGACAACTTTCTCTATGTGCAGCCCCACAGACTCCCTGCCACCTCCTGATTAAAGAGCGCTTAAGGGGCAAAGAACAAAACCAAGTGGCTCTCCAGGAGGAGAACACAGAGGTGAATTTTCCCAAGCCATTTCCCACAGGATTACAGGGATTCCCACCTGCCGGAGGTCGTTGAGTCCTGTCCAGATGTCGGTGGGGATGCCGGGCACGCGGCTGTTCACCAGGTCGTACACAAAGACGTTTTCTTCCCAGCTGGCAAACAGAGCAATGTCAGCAAATCTCAGGCGTGTCCCTCTGTTGCCCTGGGTTTTGCTCAGCCTTCTGTTTTTAACCTTGGAGTCAGATTCTTTCTCACAGTTTCATGTAAATAATAGCCAATGTTGACTTAACGGTATTTTCTGTTTTTCATTCCTTTTGTGATAAGAGAACTTTGATGAGCACCTTTCTTCTCCAGTGGGATTGGGAAGGAAGTGCCATGTCCTCCAATCCCTCGTGGAGTTGGGAATTAAATAAGAATGTGAGATATGTCAATAATAAAGGCTTTCCCCTCTTTTCTGCTGAACCTGGCAGGTGTGAGAGCGTCTTTATTGTGTTTTCCCAGACACATCCCTAAGCACTCCCCTGCCACAGGACCCGGGGACAAATGGGACCCCCTCTTACTGCTGCTGATTACTCTGCCAGGTCTGTGCAAGAGGGGAGTAGTGTGGGTGAGAGCTGGGGCAGAGGGAAGAGGGGAAAAAGCCTGTGTGATCATGTTGTACTTCTATCCCTTTCTCAAGAGTAAAAAAACACAGTTTGGGGAAATTTAGGGAATATTATGCCAGTTTTCCTGCCAGTCCAGGAACAGGCACTTCTTTTCTCTGTCAGCTTTGTGTGACCAGTGCACCAGCTGTGACTGGGCTGCTGCTGCACGGGGATGTGCAGGCTGGAACACGAGCCTGCAGCTGACACAGAGGTTGGGAATGGGACTTTGCCCCCAGTTCCCTCCCTCCCCAGGCTGTGCCAGCGTGGGATGACGTTTCTGCACAGCTCACCTGTGGATGGAGGCCAGCTTGGCTGACCTGATGCCAATGGAGAACTCGGCGCAGTAGAGGTCGGCCTCAGCCCAGGTTTTGTTGATGGGGAAGTACCGGTAGCAGTGGCCCTCGTACTCTGTCCAGAAGAGTGGGCAGGAGTAGGCGTGGACAGGCTCGGGCATGGCTGTGGGCAGAGCAGAGGGCATCCAGCAGCTGGTGGTGAGATGGCTTGGCCAGGCAGCTGAGCAGCTGGTGGAGGCAGCAGTGCCCAGCCCGGCTCCCCACCCCAGCCAGGCAAACAACCACCAAACACGCAGGGAAAACCCAGCTGGTGCAGGAGCCGTGCCAAAGTTTGCAGAAGTCAAAACACATTTTGAACAAGTCATGGGTTCCCCAGTTTTAGCATCTGCCCAAATCAGGAGGGACATTCCAAGCCGGCCTGACATCACTTTAGGCAGAGGATGCTTAAAATAAAGGCGCCAACATTGGCTAAAGCTGAGATAAGGGCTCCTCTCGCCTCTATCAGCACTGCTGGAGCCACTGTGCTGGGATGGGGGCTGACAGCCAGGGCTGCAGGGTCGTGGCCATGTTCTGCCCACCTGCAAGGGCAGCCTGCACCTCCTCCCTCCAAGGAACCCCCCAGGGATGCAGCCGGGCACGTAGGCACTGGATGCCAGCCCCATAGCGGTGCCAGCCTATCTGCCTCCCACCCACAGATAAGAGCCAGGGCCACGCAGCTGCTCCCCCTTCCCGGGGGCTTCTCAGCCCAGGGGGAAGTTGCCCCAGAAGAGGCCGTGGTGGGGGCAGGATGTTTTCCTGCAGCCTTCGTGGCTGCCCCTGTCTGAACACGGCACTGACGCCTTGCTCCCACCTCCTCCCCGTCCTGCTCCCCGCCTGTGGGGAGGACGCAGAACTCGCGACCCACAAATCTTGGGGCACATAGACTTAACTCTCTCAGCTGCTGGTTTTTTTGTGGATGTGGGGGCACTGCCAGCTCCCCTGAGCCAGTTCCCACATCCCCACGGAGCCGCGGGCCGGGGTCAGGGCTGCTGTGGAAGCGAGGGGGGCAGCGGGCAGGGTGGGTGAGCAGGGGGTGCTGGCAGATGTCAGATGCCATCAGACTATCCAAGCAGGTAACAGGCTCGAGCCTGGAGAGGTCAGGGTGGTGCCTCTGGTACCGAGGGGCCGGGGGGATGGCTTTCCCCAAGGGTGGGGAGAGCAAAACCCTGCCAGCAGCAGCGAGGGATGTGGCTGTGGCAAGGGAAGCAACAGCGTGGAGAACAAGAGAGGCAAGGTGAATCCAAAGCAGCTGCGTGAGCATTCATGGAGTCAAATCCTTCCCTGAGCCAGTGCTGGCAGCTCCGGGTGGTGATTTCATCTTTCATCAGCTCTTTCCACATGGGCATCTCTGAGTGCTCTACAAACAGCCACCAGCCAGCCCACGGGTCCCTGCTGTCACAGCCCCCTCCCAGGAGACAAACCACACATGTAAAGAGCCTTTTTCTCCTCCTGAGCAAGGCTGTCACCCTATCACCCTGCCTTGGGACCCCCAGCCACCCTTCCAGAGGAGCTGAGACTGGGGGCAGCTCTGCACCCTGCAGCAACAAACCCCTGAGGGGCTCAAGGGGCACTCCCATCCTCATCAGCACTAATTATGGGCTATGGAGGAAAAAAGACAAGGCCTGCTGGGCTGGAAGAGCCAAACAGCTTTTGGGGAGAGTGGGTAAGATGCAGCCAGCTCCGTGGAGGTGCAGAGCTCAGCACTCTGATTCATACCCGGCCATACCTGCACTGGGAAAAACCTTAGAACAGCCCCAGGAGATGCAAATTATTTTACTGTAGCAATAGAGCAGGAGCAGGAGCTCTGAGAGCTGATGTGATTCCTGGGAGCCAAGCCCTCCTTCCCTCAGGATGCTGGCCAGGGTTCCCTGTCTCTACCAGCCCCAAAGTAGAACAAGGGAAGAGTCAAACCCACAGCACGAGGCTGCAGCTTTGCCACCAGGTCACAGGTGAGGCTGTACCCCCAGGAAGGACAGGGCTGGCATTTGCTCCTGGCCTGCAGAGACCCCAGGTTGTCCTTTCTGCCGAGGACAGCCCAGAGGTCTGTGCCAGACAGGCACCACCAGCTGCCCCAGCAACTGGGATTTTATTGTAGTCCCTTGACAAAATCCTCACCTCTGGCGGCGTGGTGGCAAAATTCACAGGGCTCAGCCCAGCAGCACCCCCAGCAAACGGAGCCTTCACTCCTGAGTGCTAATTGCAGTGGGCGTCCCAGTGTCCTGCTCAAAGCTGGCCCACGGGCACCCCGATTTCCAGGGAAAATCACCCTCAGGTTTGTTCAGAGCAGCTGAAACCCAGTCAGAAATTGAGACAGTCCTTCTTTGTTATTCCATACTGGTTCCCATTAGGTAGCATTAATTTGACGAGCTTCAGTGAACCAGAGGTGCCTGAAGGAATTTAAGGTTAAATATACCAAAAAGGGAAATATGGGAGGTCAGCTTTTAATTAGCATCTTTTCTGTTAGGTCAGGATCAGAGGCTTTGGCTGTCTCTTTGGAGGAGAACTACTGGTCCCAGTTCTTCTGGCAGGAACAATTAGGGGAGCTGCTTTATTTGGAATATTTGCAGCAGAAAGACCATGAGAAATCTGATGTAGGGTTGTGAGCATAGGGGCTCACTCATGGCTCTACAGGAAAGCCTCACAACCAAGCCAGCAGCTGTGTGTGGTGTTTTGATCTAGAAGGGGACAGGGGAAGCGTTTGGGGGCTTTTTAGACCCGATCCTCACTTTTAAGCAGACCAGCAGAACATCACCCCAGCACCATCAGCTCCTCCCCGCTGGGCAGGAGCAGCACAGGCAGTGCCTGCAGGATGGGGGCTCCTGCCAACCCCAAGTCAGTCCATCCATTTCTCCAAATTCCTGGTGAAAAACGATGGCAGGAATCCTGTCTCCCTTTGCTTATTTACACTGCAGCAGTTTTAAGGGCAGGAGCACGTTTTAATGCAGCACCAGCAAAATAGATGTCCAGATTTGGCTGAGGGTAAGATTCAGATCAAGCAGCTGTTACTAACTCAGAAAAGCTGGAAAACAAGTATTTGGGGTCACAACTAAAGTTTTGTGCTCTCTGCATTTGTGTCAGTGCCAAATTGGAGCTTTTTTATTTATTTCCTAGCTGAGCCCCGCTGTAGAACCACCAGGAAAATCACTTCTCAAAATCTTACAGAAGCTGGCACCGCTCTGCCAAAAAAGTTTCACTTCCCCAACTGGCCTATTTCCAACTAGAAATAATTAACTGAGAAAATCCTAGCCAGTTTCACAAGGGTTTCTTTTCATTTCAGGATGCTACTGGGAAAAAACCTACCACCAGCTGCATGGCTGCCATGGACTCAGCTGGTGAAGAGCAGGTTTACCCCTGAAAACTTCATCCCAAGGAGCAAGGCTGCCTCACTTCCAGGGATCTGCAGGTTTGAGATGTGAAATCTGGGGCCGGAACAAGGTTGGCAAGAGATGCCCAGGCAGGGAGGGCTCCTGAGGGGCTGCAGCTCCATCACAGGGTTTGGGAGAGCAGACCAGCTCAGGTCAGTGCTGGCAGCAGAAGCTCTTCTTGTTGCAGAGCATCAAAGAGCTCCATTTCATCAACAGCTGACAGCTTTCCTCAAACCTCAGAGGTGCTAGGAGACACCCCCTTGGCACATCCACGGGCTGATGCTGCCATCTGACCTGAAAAGGCAAGTGAACCTCTCCAGCTCCTGGCCAGCAGCCGGGTTTGGAGAGCGTCCATCAACGCCCAAGAGGCTGCTCTGAAATTCACGTCAGCAGAGAAGAGCTGAGGAGATCCCTGTCCTGTGCAAGGCTGGGTCCCTGCCAGGGCAGAGCCCCTCCAGCAGGACCTGAGGGCTGTGGTGGTCAGAGTGAGGGATGGGCAGTGGTCCCGGCTGGCAGGGCTGGGGCTCAGGACCAGGGTCCTGGTGCTCACCAACACTGGCAGCTCTGGCCAGCTCAGGCCACGGGGAGGGCCAGCAGCAGGGCTTTACCCAGGGTCGGCACGGAGGGGTTGGGTGAGACAACAGGGCTGGGACAGGGACCCCCAGAACCCACCCCCATCCTGACTGCAGCAGGAACTGCCTGCGGCTGGGCTGGGGGTGCCAGCTGAGCCAGATGTCCATCCCACCACATCCTCTTTGTTGAGTACACCCACAGAATAACCACTTAAACAGGAGGCTGGTGGGCAGGAGCGTGTGGCACGGGCTGACAGCGCTGTTGTGTGATGCTGGGATGCCTCAGCTCCCCCGTGGCTTTAGCAGCAAGTCCTTAAGCCCTGAATTACAGTCACCACGGACAAACAATGCCACCTTCATGTTACTCGCAGTATTTGTCTTTCATTAACATGAAAGAGTCTCACACTGAGCACCCACCTTCGAAGGAAGTGACGGGGAGGGACTCAGGTCTCAGTGCATCTGGGGGCTGTTTGGAGCTGCAGGGGATGGTATGTCCACTGATGGACATCAGTCCTGTAACTGGGCAATATTTTACACACCCTGAAGTGTTTTTAAGGCCCATGTCAAAAGTTTCCACGTAAAATATTAAACATCAGTTGAAGCACATTGGGAGGGACATTCTCTCACACCGAGGGCTTCACTTTTAAAAATTCTTTAATGAAACCAAGCTGCTTTTACCGCTTCAAATCCTCTGCCAGGTATGTTTGGAGTTATGAGGCTACAGCCAATACTGGCAGCAGCACTCCTGCAGCTGGCACTGACTGATAGGAGTTATCTTGCAGAGGTTTTTTTCCTCCTTAATTAGTTTTGGCAAAGCTCCCACAGATTAGGCGTCTGGCAGGAAAGCCAGGCTTGTATCGATCCCTTTTCTCACGACCTCACCCAACAGCACTTAAGGAGTCCCTTTCCACTCACAGTCCCAATAAACCTAACAGGGCTCAAACAAACTGGGAGCAGCAACTCCCACTTGCACCAACGCCGTGGAAAAGTTTGGAAGAAACTTAAGTGACATAGAGCAGTCAGCAGCAGCTCGGAGCAAAGAAGGGGGAATAAGGGAGAATCCCACATTTGTTTCACATGCAGTTAAGTGTGAATAAATGAGGAGCCCTCGGCCACAACCCTGCACCCTTCCTGTGCGTGCCTCGGGCAGCGATTCCTGCCACCGGACCCTCGCAGCCCCGGCAGCGCCCGGTGGCGAAGGCGAAAGAGCCGACCCTACACGCAGAAACAAAGCCAGCCCTGAGACCTTCGGCATCCCGAAGAGAAGGACCGGAGCTGCCTTTGGCACGTCCCCACGGTGAAGAAGCAAGCCGGTTTCACAGAACCTCGGGGATGTCTGGAGCAGCCGGAGCTGCGGGCCCCGCGGGAGGCACACACGCTCCTTCCCCGCCGCTTCCACCGCCGCGCACTCACCTTGGCTGATCTTGATGTTGGTCTGGGGGAAGGCCTGGGCGGCCAGCAGGGCAGCGGCCAGCAGCGCGCACACCGCCCACCCGCGGCCCATGGCCGGAGCGCCCGGACACGGGGCCCGGCGGCCGCGGGGGTCGCGCCGGGNGCTCAGCGCGTCCCTGACACGATACAGCGCTGTAGCGATATTTTCCAGCGTGTCTCCTTCCTGTGGTCAGCATTTTGTTAGACATTAACGTCAGATTTTTTTAAAATACTGTATAAAGTCCTTTTATAACTGTTGCGCTCATAAGGGAAATCGTACTGGCTCAAATACTATAGAATTTTGTGCTCCATTTCCAATTTATGCCTTAACTCAGAACGGAAGGAACTGCTTAGGAACACTCTCAATGCTGTTCCCTTTTTATTCTTAGCTACAGATTAAAATTTTCAGCATTTTGGACCCATTTTTAGAGATTCAAGTATAAACAGTTTGGGGTGACATCAAGCTTTCAGTAGAGTAAAACATCCAGACTTACTCCAGAGACAGTAACTCATTCAATCAACTTTTCTATATTAAGTTTTCTTTGTATTAAAGAAAGCCTTTTAAGAACACCTCCCCCCTTCCATACATTGATCTGAAATTATTTGTCTCAAGGAAAAGCCAGCTGCTACAGCAGACCACTAAAAATGAAGGAACTGGGATTATTAGAAGCCAAGGCATGCCTCCTCCCTTCTTTCCTGTGTGCCATCCTGAGATAAAGCCAGTGTTACAAACAACTTCCAGCAAACTATGGAACAAAAATCTCTGAGCATATTAATCTACTCCCAAGGCACAAATATTCATATTAGAGAGGGAGCAGAGATCCTGAATAATTTTTATCCTGGTTTCTAACAGCCAGACTCGTGGCAGCAGCATCCCCCCCAGCCCAGCAGAGCCCCTCATGCTGCCCCTGAGCCTGGCACAGCAGCTGGGCACCAGCTTTGCTGCCAGCACGGGGACAGCACAGGCACGCTGAGCACGCAGTGCCAGCTGGAGCTGCAGCTGTGCTTTGGGTTCCCCTCCAACTCCACCAACCGTGAGATGGGCTTCACCTGCCACAGGAGCACGGCCTCAGCTCATCCCTCCTGCTCCTCTGCCTCCCACGCCGCGTTCTGCTTGCTCTGCAGGCCAGGAGCTCCCCAGTGCGCCTCTGTTCTGCTCTTACTGAACTTTCCTCTGGGCTCCCTCACCAGTTCTTGGCAGCCTGCGTGCACGACTGTCCCTCCCTGTGGAACAGACAGCTCATGACTTCAAGGACAGGCTCAGGCAGGAGTGCCTTCTGTTCACGTTTCGTCCCCAGTGTTGAGCAGAGCACGTGGCTGGGCTCAGGCCAGCTCTCACGGATGTCCTGAGCTCATTCTGCTGCCCACAGTACCCACATGGAAGAATATTAATGTCAACCACAGTAATTGCTGAAACCACAGCCCCTTGCCTGAGCCCTCTTGAGTTAGGGGAAGAGATCAGCCTCCTAGGGCACGTGTTTGCCCAGGACTCCCCGCGGGCTCCCTCTCCACTGCGGGTTTTGGTGAGACAAACCAGGAGGAAGCCAGAGAACAGAGATTCGCCATCGACTTCGCTGCAGGGCAGAGAAGAAATTGCACCTTGCAGCGAGGCAGGTTCGAATTGATACCCAGCCCCCCCAGAGTGCTCGGAAAGGGGATGGCCCTGGGCAGCCCTGCAGGCACCACGGCCCTGCTGTGTGTGCTGCTGGCCCAGAGCAGCTCTGCTGGAGAGCCACAGGGAGCCGGGTGCCACGGGCAAAGTGCTCAAGGGGTGCCAGAGTGACAGCACAGACCTTCCCTGGAGCAGGAGCACCTGGACAGCAGCAGGGATTACTGACCCACACGCTGACACCTGCCAAAACAAGCACTGAGCTTTTCTGGTTTGGGTTTTTTTGGTGTGGTTGGGTTTTTGTTTTGTTTTGCTTTGCTTTTTAAGGCTCACCTGTCCCTATCTGTAGCAGCTAAATAACTAACAGGTGAAATAGGCAGATGTGTTGTTTTCCCCTTTTTAAAAATCAAAATATTAAAAGCACAGGAGGTAGTGGGGTTTCATTTTGGGCTTCATTTAATGAATAGAGGAGGGAGATGAGTGCTGCCCATCCTGCCACATGCAGTGTCTGGAGTTGGACAGGTCCAGCCCAGAGGGTGTTTGGGTGGGCTCTGGCTGGGAACCACCATGGCCAGACCAAGGCACCCAGCTTGCTCTCCCACCACCCTCCACCAGCAGGTGCCCAGTTTCTCTCAAACTACTCCCAGCTCATCTGCAGTGAGTAACCATGGGGTAACTGCCAAGATTTTGGCTTTTTTTTCTGCCACAAGCATAACTGAAGGAGCTCAACACAAAGGTGAATTCAACAACTATCACCCCAATCTACGTGGCACAATTAAATAGAATTTTATTTTCAATAAATATACAATCGGCATCATACCAGACAATACGCTGTGGAAAAATAAAATGCACAGAAGCAACCAACAGGACAGCTTGACCGTAGCTAAGTTCACTTGGTGACCTGAAGAACTACCTGGGTAAACACACACAACACAGAAAGAGCCACTGCAGTCTGTGAGAGAATTAAAATTGTGTTTTCTGGGTCTTTTTAACCGCCAAAGTCCCTGGAGCAGGTTTCTTTTGCACAGCACAGGTTTGAAAGGACGCGAGCTGGTTTTCCCAGGACAAATGCTATTGGAAATGGTTTTTTTTGCTATATCATCACTGAATCTACTACGCACACAGACTGCTATCGAGACCAGGTCACCGTGAGGGGACACGGGCTCCGTCCGAGGCGGGGCCACGCGCCTGCCCCGGCACACAGACGCACACACAAACAGCAGCTGAACTCTGTGAGAACTAGCACGAGGACAAAACCGCAGCCAGAATCGATTTCACCACAGGTTCTACCGTTTAAAAAAATACTCTAGCCTAATTACCACGTTCACCAACGCGAGCACACGGGTACTTATATCTCCGAGAGGATGAGCCACGGATTTGGACTGGAAGGGCGGCAGAGGCAGCTCCCAGCTCCTCGGCCCGCTCCGCGCTGAGCCCGGCCCATCCCCGCACAGCCCGGCCCCACGCTCCTCCCGCGGGGTGCGAACAGCTGAGCAGGGCCGGGGGCAAGCAGCCAGAGCTCCAGCCCCGGGGGAACAGCCAGAACCCAGCGGGGCACGGATCCCAGCGCGGCCGCTTGGGCGCTGGCAGCCGCTCCAATCCAACGGAGCTGCGTGCGGGGTGTCAGGTGGGGTGTTTCAGTCGCTGGTTTATCTTTTCTCTCCTCCGCCCGCTCGGCCCGGCCGCCGCGGGTGTCGCGGCTCATGTCACCTCGAGGGAGGCGGGCGAGACGCGGTCGCACTCCTGGCGGGAGCGCAGGCTGTGCCACTGCTCCACGGCCGTGCGGGGCGCGCTCAGCATGCGGCGCCAGTGGTTGGACTCGGGCGCGCCCGTCGAGTACTGCCCGATCACGATCCTCCCGATGAAGTCGTTGCTGCTCTTCACGTTGTGCCCGTACACTGGGGAGAGCAGAAACGGAGAGGGGTCAAGGCAAAAGCGGCGCTCGTCCACCCCGAGCGCTGCCCCAGGAGCTCAGATGTCCCACAAATGTCCCCCCCGTGCCAGATGCCAGCATTTTTGGGATGTAACTCAGTGTCTGATAAACATCAGACACACAGGAGCTTGGAAGGAATAAAATAAGCTGTACTACAGACTGAAATACAATTCAAAGAAACACGACACAAATCCACAGTTGCCACGGTATTTAGCATGAATAGGTAAAGTAGAATCATAAAATGATTTGGGTTGGAAGGGACCTCAAAGATCATCCCGTTCCAACCCCCCTGCCATGGACAGGGACACCTTTCACTGGAGCAGGTTGCTCAAAGTCCCGTCCAGCCTGGCCTTGAAGGAGAATTACACCATGCAAAGAAGAGCCAAAAGCTCTGCCTGGGCATCATGAAATCACAAAAGCAGCCCAGCAGCCTGAGCCTGGGGAAATGCAGATGATCTCAAACTGTCCTCCTCCAAATGCTCATCACACAGCCCACTCCAGAGCTAATGGACAGCCTTCCCTGCTCGGAGACGGGAACTGCACACGTCCAGGCTGTCAGCAGGATGTTTACACAGAAACAATTTGCCATAATTATCACTGCAGCTACTTGTTAAATGTCCAGGAAAGCAACTGAGGGAGAGACATCAACCCAGCACCCTGCCCTTTGGATTCACCCAGTTCCCTGGAACAAAAGATCACAGATAGCAGCAAACCCTAAGGATGGGCCTGACCTGGGAAAGTCTGAACACTCCCTCCAGACAGGAGCAAGAGCACTTGGTGTGTTGCAAACTGAAGCCCTGCCTCCTCATTAGAAAGTTGAAACAAAGTCCTGGCAAGCTGAAGCCAGGATATCCACAGGCACTGCCTGGAATATTAACGATTAAAAACCTCCTCAGGAAAGAGAGGGATTTTTAAGGACAAATGTCTACAGGAGCCCCAAATCCAGCTGGGCTTGTGCAGCAAGAGCATGTTCAGCCCAGCGTGGAGCCCCTGCCAGCAGCACCAGCTCTCCAGGGCTGCTGGAAAGCAGCACTGGCACACAAATCCACATCTGGGCTCCCCCAGGGCATCACCCCGAGGCTGTGCACACCCTCAGAGGCAGGCAGGACACCGGGCACAGCGCGCTCAGCCTCGCTTTTCACCCCACACCTTTGTCCAGGCTGTGCATTTCCCTTTATAACACACCCCCAGCTGATGAGCATTACTTTAACCTGCCCCTCTGCCATCTCCACGCTCTGCAAAGGCTGGTTCCTCACCTCTGCACCAGCCTGGGATCTTGCTCTGGGTGACTCTGGCACCACCTGCCAGTGCAGTGCTAGAATCAAGCAGTGCCAGGTTACATCTCCCTTTATCCCTCCCGACAGCCCTGACACACACAGTTTGTGGGCAGAGATGCTTCTGCTCACCAAATTACCTGTGGGTATTTTAGGTGACAGCAAACCTTCAAATGCCCAAGCAATTTGTTCAAATAATTGCTCTGGAGAACCGACCCTGCGACTCAGAGCCCTGTAAGTCTCTCTTCAAGCGACATCTAGAAATGATTTGGGGTTCACCACCCCACCAGGGAGACTGCATCTCTTCTGCCTGTCACCATCAGTTATCTAGGGCTGATGCCATCAGGACGTGTCGCCAAACAAGTGCCCCTGTCAAGAGGCCAGGCTGGTGTTTTTTGGAAAGGCCACCTTCTGAGGACGCAGTGAGGAATTTGAGCCATCCATCTGCAGCTAGTACACAACTTGTCAGGGTTATTAACGAGCCCTCCTACAAGGCAATGGATCACAAGTGTAGCTAGCAGGACTATGCTAAACGTTTTGCTATGATTTATTAGCCTGCAGAAATAAAATATTGTGATAAAACCACATAAAAATACCCCAAAACCAAAATTTTCAATAGGGTGTTCTTTTCTTTTTTTTTTCCTTTTTTTTTTTTTCCCATTCCTTTTTTTTCAATAAAGAGGCCCGATGAATCCTAATCCTGGGAGACAGTACCAAGTAATTTAAACCAAGAAGTCTTACAGGCCATCAGTTAATCACAGGATAAATTAACAGTGGAGAAGTACCCCAGGCATACAGATCTACAGAAATACTCCATGCCAGGACTGTAAAACAAGCAGGTGTGCTAACTGAGGGCACCTGTTATTCTACTGTTGATCCAAGTATTTTGAATTCTTGTAATGCACTTCGCTAATCTCATTGTGTCAGGTAATTAGCATGCTGAGTCCTTAGGGGTATTAATGGGCTAATTATACAAGCATTGTTGCTTCTGTCATTAACTACTGTAGATAGCACAGGGACACTGCTGAAGAACAGGGAACACATTTTCCAAGGCCAAATGCTTATTCACACACAGACTGTAAGAGGTAGCACCAGGCTGACCTCAGGTTTACAACCTCACAGCTTCACCACAGCAGCTTCCTCAAAAGCTGAGAGGTCTTTGCCTGCCAAAAATTCAGCTTTACCCACCAGCTGGGCAGCCTTTGAAACTCAAGGGCACGCCTTTCTGGGAGGCTACCTGCTGTCCTGCACTGCTGGACAGCCAGGATCTGCTGGGCAATCTGCTGATGGCTGAGTTGCACCATGGACCTCGCCCGAGAAGAGGCTGGAGTTGGCACGGAGGAAATAACCCCCTTCCTTTGCTCACACTCAGGAGCCTTCTCCCTGTTGCTGCCACCAGTACTTCCAGGAAGAGCTTGGAAGAGAGCACTGGAGGAGCCCACAGGTCCAGGTGGGCAGCTGGAAGCAGAGGCTGGTGCTCACCTTGCCTGGGCACCCCTTGGTATGGACCCAGACCCCGGGCACCCTTGGTACTGATCCAGCCCCTGGGCACCCCTCGGTACAGATCCAGAGCCCAGGCACCCCTTGGTACTGATCCAGCCCCTGGGCACCCCTCGGTACAGATCCAGACCCCGGGTACCCCTCAGTACAGATCCAGACGGAACCCACACTCCTGATCTCATGAGCTCTTTCTCCACCGCCGCAGTAATTTACACAACAGCAACATCCATTTCTAGGCCAACACAAAGCAAAAAGCAATTAAGGAAGCAGAGGTCAAACCAATTCCTTCTGCAGCTGCTCTTCACTGAGGGGCACATTCGGAAGCAGAAAGGCTTCTTAAAAAGCCATTCTTTATAATAGAAATGCTGAAATACGGAAGAAAATTGCGTTCACTTATGTCCATTAAAAGGGTCGAATTCTCGAGGACAAGGTACGTGACGGAAATAAAACATTTTCACGTTATGTACTTATTGATGCAGCGCTCCTGAACGATCCACATCCAACTGATGGGGGCCTGGGTGCCACAAGAAATGTTCCTCTGGGGTAGGGGCCCACGTGCCCCACGGGGGTCCTGCACAGGAGGGAAGGCTGAGCCCCCCAGCCTGGCTGCCTGTCCCTGCAGGGCTGGGGGCACGGACTGAAGCAGGACTGAAAACTGCTTGCGAACTGCTTGACATCAATGTTAAAAGGCTGTTTAGCACCAAGAGGTGCTACGAGGAGCAGCAGCAGCGGGGCTAATGATGCACACTGAGAAGGTCACAGGCACTGCCCAAGTCCTGCCACTTGCTCCTCGAGCATGGCCTCTCATATTTAGTAGAGAGGAGAGAAAAGCACGGGAGAAGATGCCGTGGCTTCCCATTTATCAGTTTAACCTCCATCAGGCTCTGATGGGCACGTTAAACTCTCTTTCCAGCTTTTCCTCTGTGCGACTGCTCCCTGCAGGGGCTGCACCTGCCCAGCTCCAGAGGGAACTGGAGCTCCTGGAGTTGGTGGCCACGCACAGACCCAGCTCCAGCTGCTGCTCCACGGGAGAGTGCCACCACACCAGGAGACTCTGGAAACCTCCTGCTGGGGCTGCCAGGGAAGGGGACCCTGCACACGCACCCCAAACCAGGCGTTGGCCTAATCAGGGTCTGTGTCTGGGAAGACACAATAAAGAGGCCCTCACACCTGCCAGGTTCAGCAGAAAGGAGGGGAAAGACTTTATTATTGACATATCTCATATTCTTATTTAATTCCCAACTCCACAAGAGATTGGAGGACATGTCACTTCCTTCTCAATCCCACTGGAGAAAAAAGATGCTCATCAAAGTTCTCTTATCACAAAAGGAATGAAAACCAGAAAATACCGTTAAGTAAACATTGGCTATTATTTACATGAAACTGTGTGAGAAAGAATCTGACTCCAAGGTTAAAAACAGAAGGCTTTAGCAAAAACCAGGGCAACAAGGGTCGCCTCTCAGACAGGGAAAGGAAAGTCCTGCAGCAGGCAGCAGGGATCCAGGGTGCAGGGAAGGTGCAAAGGAACGAGTGTGCCTTGCAGAGATCTCGAGGGCGTGCAGGGGTGACACGCCACGAAATTACCTCATCAGGAGAAGCTGGAATAATGGGCTGGATGCAGCAGCCCAGAAGATACTGAAAAGGAGTCTCTACAGCTGGCTTTTCCCACCTCCAATTCTTCTCTTTTAAAAATTGCATCTTAATTCTCAGCACTCTGAGCCCCAGACCCAGCAAAGCACACGGATGAGCTCACGCCTATTTCCACACCTCACAGGAACAGCTCCAGCCCCAGCACCACACAGCACCTGCAAACAGAGGCAGTGATGCCTTCTCCCAGCCACCCAGAAACAGAGACTGGACAGGAGTAAGGGGATAAAGGCAGGGATTTATTTGAAGGCCTTCAAGGCACACCCTGGGGAGCCAGAGGCTGCTTCCATCAAATGGACCCCAAGGTGGACAGCAGGTCACGAGTTCTTGACACTGATATAGGTTTGGTCCATTTGCATCTCAGCATAAATTCACCAATTAAAACTTCAGCTCTCTTCCATTTCTCCACCTCTCTCATGGTCCCAGTTTACACCTTTGGGCCTAGGACAGCCCGAGTGTCCTTGAACAGCTCAGAGAGGTTTGTTGTGTCTGTCTGGCCTAAGAGAGCAGCTACCGAGCTACAAGGAACTTCAGAGTCACACACTGGGCAGTACAGGATTTGAAAAATATAGAAATTAAAACCTAAGGCATCAGCAGGGACAGCCAGGCAGGGGAGGCAGCCTCTGCCCACAGCACCATCCATCTCCCGGGACAGCCACGGGGCCAGGCACGGGCATCCCACGTCCAGACACTGCCCTGCTGCCCACGGCAGCTCCTGCCACCCAGACTTGGCTTCACTGGATGCACAGGCAGGTTGTGGCCTGGCAAGATGTGTGAACAATTCCTTTCAGTACAGCCTGAGCCAAACAAGGTGAAGGGCTGAGGGCAGGAGAGTCTGCTCTCACTGCTTTCATCGAGGGGCTTGGCAAAAGGAGCAAGCACCCACCAGCAGCCTGGGGAGAGGAGGGTTGGCTGCTTTCTTCTGGAGAAAAAGATTCCCCCAAAATTCCAGAGAACTCCAGGACAGGCAGTTTCTGCCACATCTGATGCAGTACATTTATTAACTAAGTCAGGCCACTTGATGAATCCAATTTTGCCTTCTAAGCAAGCAACAGATCGGATCAGGCAGCATCAGCATCTTGTTGCTCTGGCCCTGATTAATGGTGTTTCACTCCTCCTCCTCCAAGCAGCCAGCCTGCTGCAAAAAGCCAAATCCATCCCCAGAGCACCCTCCCTGAAGCAGGGAGGATGCCGAAGCAGGACTGGGCCTGCAGGACCCCACTCAGCATCTCTGCCCTGTTGTGCTGCTTTTGCTAAAGCCTTCTGTGTATGATATGGAGTCGGAATTCTTCCTCACGGAGTTCCATGTAAACAACAGCCAGTGTTCAGCTAACATATCTTTTCTGTTTTTCATTCCTTTTGTGATAAGAGAAAGTTTGATGAGCATCCTTTTTCTCCAGTGGGGAGACAAATATCCCCTACCTGTGAGTGCTGAAGGTTGTCTTTTTTGTGGTAAGTGATGAAAAGATGCTGAAGGAGTCCCCAGGACACAGTTTGCCCTGGCGTGCTGGTGGTTTTTACTGGGCCATCTGGGCTTTACTGCAGTGCAAACAGCATTACTGATGATTGTTATTAACAATGTGATAATCATTAACAAAACACTGCAGTGCTCAGGTTACAGGTGCTGTCTGCCTTCCTGCTGCACAGCCCAGCTGATGGTTGGGCTGAGATTTAGAGGACAGCCCCAAACCCCTGGGTGGGGAGAGCCCAGCATCGCTGGCTGCCCAGCACCCAGCCCTCCCAAGCACAGAGGCTGCACTCACATCTCAAATACTCTTTTTTTCTTCTTGGAAATGACCTTGAGCAGCTGTCGATGTTTTTCTCTGCAGGAGGTGAGCCCGTGACTTGCCTGCACCCAAGCAGAATTTGGCACATGGGGGATATGTGTCAGGTTGCCAAAAAAATCCAGAAAGTGGAAAAAAGAACCACCCAAAAGAGTGCATTTCTGTATATGGCTGCTCATTGCCTAGACAACATGTCTGATGAAGTAAATGAAAATCAAACATCCTCTCTACCAGCTGTTGCCTCACTCATCATCTTTTTTTTTAATTTTTTTTTTGTCAGGACATTAGATTTGCTATGAGTATCAGTGGCTTTCCTGGTTTCAGCCTCTTTTGGGGAGAAGCTGTGAGCAGACAATACTTGCAGCAGCAATCCTGACCCCGGGTGCCTTTTCCTGGAGGGGATATTTCCACCAGGGCTCATCCCCCCTCACTTCAGGCACTGAACTGGGACATGGGAGTAGTGACAGCTCCAGGCAGCACCTGAGGAAGGAAGACAGGGGAAGGCAGGAAGAGAGCTTGCACAAGGTGTGCAAGGAGAAGCACTTTGGCCTGTAAATACCAATAATTTACAGTATTGAACCCGTGTATGCCTAAGGAGGAGGGAAGATCAAAGAACCAGCCCCATCCTCCAACCCTGGCTAGGGCAGAGCTCTCCCTGTGCCCTCATCCTGGAGGCACCCAGGGCCCTCTCCAAACCCAGCTGTGCTTCAGCCCGAGTTTGCTCTGGAGTTCAGCTCTCCAGGGCCCCTCCAGGAAAGCAGGGATGGTGAAGAAACCCAGACCAGAGTGCACCGAGCACAGCTTGATTCGAGGTGCACAGGAGAAAAACCAAATCAATCTGATTTTATCTGGATAGGGCCTTACCCTGCAGTGTGGTACCAGCCCCAGCAGGAGCCAGGAGCCCCAGCTGATGGGAACTGGCAGAGCTCCAGGGCTTCCCAGGGAAGCCAAGCCAATGTAAAGACAGCTGCGGGCTGGGTCCAAAATACGAAGCCACAATAAAGGTTCCTTTAAATTATTGAAGACAAACTCACTTCTGGCTCCCACGGCTGCTTTTACAGCTCTCTCTCCCCATTCAAAGCAGCATCACCCACCCTTCAAGCAGGGTTATTTTGCTTTTCAGCTGGACTTTGACTCAACAGCAAATTTAATTAACTGACCTAATGGACTAGAGCTGTGGATTAAAAGAGAAAAGAAACAAAAACCACTTCCAAACAAAACACACAACAGAAAGAACCACGCTGTAGCACAAAAGAACCCCAGAGCACCAAAGTTAAAAAACCAACAGAACAAAACCACGCCCCTGCTACAGAGAGATGCAACACAGAGATCCTCACACTGCAAGATACCCAAGCTGCCAAACATTTGTGCTTGATTATCTTTTAACAGACGATCCCAAAGCCCTTCACGAGCCCCTAAGCTGCCTAACACTGCACGGTGCCAGGAAGGAGCTCTGTGGGGAACACCACATCCCCTCCCCAGAACTTCAGACACTCCTTTCAGCAGAAGCCCACATGCACACAGGAATAAAACACAGCTCCACCGACATCAGCAGCAAATCTGTCACTTGGATGAGCACTGGATGTGGCTCAGCATCCTCACCACCACCACGTGCCCTGGCCCAGAGGTCCTCAGGGCAGGACCAGCAGAAGGCCGTGCACACACGAGCAGCAGCTGCACAAACCACACATCTTGTTGCCCTGGTTTTTGCTAAAGCCTTCTGTTTTTAACCTTGGAGTCAGATTCTTTCTCACAGTTTCATGTAAATAATGGCCAATGTTTACTTAACGGTATTTTCTGTTTTTCATTCCTTTTGTGATAAGAGAACTTTGATGAGCACCTTTCTTCTCCAGTGGGATTGAGAAGGAAGTGACATGTCCTCCAATCCCTTGTGGAGTTGGGAATTGTATAAGATGTGACATATGTAAATAAAGTGGGGCTTTCCTTTCCTTTCTGCTGAACCTGGCGGGTGTGAGAGCCTCTTTATTGTGTTTTCCCAGACACAACACCTCCCACCAGAGTGTCCCAGGCACAGCAGGAGCACCAGCCCAGGGAGCTGCTCCTCACCCTCCAGCCCCAGGGCAGCCCGGGGAGCCCGGCCCCACTGCTCCTCCCCAAGCTCTGCACGTTCCCTCCCAGCTTTGGAGCTGCTGGGGAGGTTTCTGGCCTGGGATTATCCACTGGGATGTTCAAAGCAAGCAGTGTGTTGCTCAGGAAGTGGAGCCCCACTGGCCAGGCTCAGCACTGATGTCCAACTCCGTGGCACAGGGTGATGGACCAGCCTCCCACTGGCTCCTTTGGGGATACCTCCCTTTGCACGGGGAGAAAAGCACTCAGAGATGCACTGATCAATCCTAACTTGGTTCACTGTGGTGAGGAGCAGCGTGGGCCCCTCACCCTCCCAGAGCTGCTGCTCTGTTTGCCTTTCCTGCTTCCAGCAGGAGGAGGGGGAAACAAAGAACCCAGGGATCACCTGATGGGAGCTCCCAAGAACAAATCCATCACTGCACATGCAAGGGGCAGTCAGGGTGACAGGCAGGCAAAGCAGTGATTAATTACAGGTGTTTTGCTGAGGAAGTTTCTGAGCATGAAGGGCAAAATTTAAATTGCTGATCTGTTGCCTTGGGCTTTTGCTAAAGTCTGTTTTTCTATAAGCCTTCTAGTTTTAACCTTAGAGTCAGAAATTTTCTCACACAGTTATATAAATAGAGCCAATGTTTACTTAAGTATTGAAATGTGTATAAAAATAATGTCGTGTCAATAAACTCTAGCATTTTGCTTCTTTCTGCTGAACCTAGCAAGTGTAAAAGCCTCGTTATTGTGTCCCCACGGACACACTGATCAGCATCACTTTTTTGTCATAACATGTTTGAAAACAAACTGATGGGTTGGAATAAGGCTCCTTGAACCAGCTTTGACACCTGTATCTTCCACGCAAAAAGTAAAATTCAAAACCACTTCAATCATCCTTTCAGAAGCAGAACCCTTTCTGTTCATCAACAACAACAAAAAAAGGTGGGTAATGGGTGGAAAGTTGTCAAAAGAAGTGTTTGTGAAGCATGGGAGCCCAGCGTGGTAGAAGAGTGTGGCTCCCAGCTTGTCCAGCCCCTCTGACCCTGCAGAGGACAAGAAGGTCAGGCCCTGCTCCTGGTGGTGCCCGAGCTCCTCAGGGTGGGAGAAGTCGTGGCATGGGAGGGAGCCCACCCTTCCCAGGGGTGCCCACAGCCCTGCTCAAGGTTTTTAGGGTGGGAAATGGCAGAGAATGCCACCAGCCTCAGCAGCTCCCTGGCCTAGGACCCCAGCCAGGGACCATCCCCGTGCTCTGCCCCTCCTGCTCCCAGCAGCAAGGCTCCTCATGCCTCAAGAGCAAAAATAGGAGATTCAGAAACTGTTTAAAAATAAAAATTCCTGTCCCAGCCGAGCATCTCCCGAGGTCAGCTCTGAGACTGCTGGTGGCCCCCAGGCTCTGTGGTCTGCATCTGGGCCCGTCCCAGCTGTGCCAGGCAGGGCTTGGCAGAGTCCCAGCCCCTCAGAAACAAAGGCACGGGCAAACCCTGCTCACAGAGCAGGTGAGGCTGCTGTGGAACACCTCCAGCTGCATCCTCTCACCACCAAACCACGCCAAGTACCACGAGTTATTCTGCCAGTGCCTGGGCTCAGGGATCATTCACTGCTGCCCTCTCATCCTCCTCAGTTCTGACTCTATGCCAGGCTGGTTGCCACTGAGAAGGGCAATTAATGCTGCTCCTCTTCCTCTGCCCAGGAGCGTTTGGAATGGGACCAGTTAAGCACAGGACCAACTCCCAGGCAGCCCTGGCTGCTGGGTGGCCGTGCTGGGGACAGCTCCTGCAGAGGACAGAGCTCTGATGCAGCCTCCCCAGAGCCCCCAGTGACGGGCACC
>VYXC01002312.1:208390-230499 GCA_013397175.1 Platysteira castanea
GCTCCTGGTGGTGCCCGAGCTCCTCAGGGTGGGTGAAGTCGTGGCATGGGAGGGAGCCCACCCTTCCCAGGGGTGCCCACAGCCCTGCTCAAGGTTTTTAGGGTGGGAAATGGCAGAGAATGCCACCAGCCTCAGCAGCTCCCTGGCCTAGGACCCCAGCCAGGGACCATCCCCGTGCTCTGCCCCTCCTGCTCCCAGCAGCAAGGCTCCTCACGCCTCAAGAGCAAAAATAGGAGATTCAGAAACTGTTTAAAAATAAAAATTCCTGTCCCAGCCGAGCATCTCCCGAGGTCAGCTCTGAGACTGCTGGTGGCCCCCAGGCTCTGTGGTCTGCATCTGGGCCCGTCCCAGCTGTGCCAGGCAGGGCTTGGCAGAGTCCCAGCCCCTCAGAAACAAAGGCACGGGCAAACCCTGCTCACAGAGCAGGTGAGGCTGCTGTGGAACACCTCCAGCTGCATCCTCTCACCACCAAACCACGCCAAGTACCACGAGTTATTCTGCCAGTGCCTGGGCTCAGGGATCATTCACTGCTGCCCTCTCATCCTCCTCAGTTCTGACTCTATGCCAGGCTGGTTGCCACTGAGAAGGGCAATTAATGCTGCTCCTCTTCCTCTGCCCAGGAGCGTTTGGAATGGGACCAGTTAAGCACAGGACCAACTCCCAGGCAGCCCTGGCTGCTGGGTGGCCGTGCTGGGGACAGCTCCTGCAGAGGACAGAGCTCTGATGAAGCCTCCCCAGAGCCCCCAGTGATGGGCACCCCTGGCAGTGCCCTGCCCAGGCTGCCCTGCCCACCCACAGCTGCTGCTCTGCCCAGCTCAGAGCCAGCCACGGCCACCACCACAGTTACCTGTGAACACCAGGCTGGCGTTCTCCAGCTCCTCCTGGGGAACCTTGAAGCTGAAGGACTCGTTGTAGAAGGGATCTATCGTGCCCCGCATGCAGGAGGTCTTCTTGGTTTTCGTTAACTTTAATCCGTGAACAAGCTGGATTTTCACGAAGGGATCTGGCAAAAAGCACAAAGCACGGGCTCTGTGTCACGGGGGTGGTGGCTCAGCACCCCTGCCAGGGAGGGCTGGGCACCACGGGGAGGGGTCGTGCTGGGAAACAGCCTTTGGAGAGGCCTGGGACTTGTACCCCCACGCTGCCCCCAGGGACTGGCACTGGGGACTAAAGCCAGGCAGCTGCATCAAAAACAGCCCCTGCCAAAACCAGAGTTAGTGCCAGCCTCGGCACAGACCAAGCCTGCTGTTCTGTTTGGAAAATGCCAATACTCGGGCAGCAGCAGAGAACGTGGGAAAACCACCTGGGGACAGGGGCACGGGGCAGCTCCAGGCAGAGTGCCCAGGGCCAGCAGGGAGCAATGCCCAGGGGCCACACAGGGCACAGCACAGGCAGATCACAGCCCCTGGCTCCTCACCTCAGCCCAGCTCAGGGGTTTTTATGTTAAATTTGGCAAACTCTCCGTTGTGTCTGAGGGCAAGCCTTCCAAATGCTTTCATTACTGTTGGCTGTGCACACAAGATGGACATCCAGGGCCTTGTATTTGTAGGAACTGAGCTCAGATCTCCCTGGGCCCCCACAAACTGCAGCCTCACTGATCTGCTCTGAAGGCACACAGGAGCTGTGCATGAGTAATGTGAGAAAGGCACTGCCCTTTACCTGAGCCTTGGCTCATGTCTGTCTGAAGAAGCTGTTTTGCTCTGATGATGTCCACGTTAAGTCTTCCTGCACTTGGTAGGTAGTTCAGTGACAACAGCAGCTCTCCCAGCTCCACCTCATTCTGCAGGGAAAGGAGAATGTGGAAATTCAGAACAGAGCTTGGAGGGGAAGAGAGGAGAAGGGAGAGAAATTAAATAAATCCCGTTTGTCTAAGTGCCTGAAAAATGAGTTTTAGTCACGCTCTGAACTGCAACCAAGAACCATCTGGTGGCACCTCATGCTAAGCAGAAACAAGAAAGAAACTGCCCAAACCAAGCTCTTTCTCTGATCACTGATCCCTCACCAGCTTCCCAGCAGCCGTGCAAGGAGCACCTGTGAGGAGGCACAGGCACAAGGTCAGCAGCTCCAGCAGCTCCATTTTCAATGGTTCCAGGTAGTTCTGATCCTAGCAGTGTGCAGAACACAGACCCACTGCAGAGGACATCCTCCTTCCTCCCCAGCCCCCCCGGACCACACCAGGCACTCGGGGAGGTCAGGCATGCAGGGGTTAATGCAGCCCTGGGTCACGGCAAGGCTGGGCAGAGGAGAGCTTCCCTCTTCCCCTGGCAGCCACCAGAGCCCGTGGCACGGGGTGACTGTGCCCGTGCTCTCACCAGCCACGGCCACAGCTCCACACCAACACAGCTGTTCGGCCGTTCTCTCTTTTCCCTTTATTTAATGAGGCTTAAAACTGGCAATTAAAGAGCTGGAGAGCTCACACCACTGCTCCTCAGGTGTGAGGAGCACACAGAACACGGAACTCCCCCCTTGTGTGACCTGGCTCTGAGAGGTTCCCACTCTCAGATGCCAAATCCACACCCTGGGGCGACTCTGGAGACTGGGAACAGACCCCGACCCCTCTGCCTGGTGCCAGCTCCACGCAGGAGTGCACAGCTACTGCTGCATCCCAAAGGGTCAAACAGCCCAAAGCCAACCTAGATCAGGTGTCAGGGCCCATTCCCAAGAGGAAAAGGAGCTGCAGTGGTACTGCAATCCTAACAAAAGGCTTAAATTCACAGAATTCACAGAATGTCTGGGTTGGAAGAGACCCTCAAGATCATCGAGTCCAACCCATGCCCTACCACCTCAACTAGATCATGGCATCGAGTGCCATATCCAGTCTTTTTTTAAACACATCCTTTAAATACCTTTACTGATGCCCCAAATATTAGATTACAGAAACCAGAGACCTAAGGGCTGGGTAGACACTAAAGGAAAAGGCTCTCAGAACAGTCACAGCCCGAACTGACCCAAAGAACCAGGTGCATCAGCACAAGGGCCAGCACACGAGGCACAATCCCTGGCAGAGACATCAGCAGCTCAGGGAAACTGAGGCTGGGGCTGCTGGGAAACCCAACCAGGAAAAGCATCTGATTTCTTACCCCAAATTCCTCTTGTCACAGCATCTCCTGGGTCACACCCTGGGGCAGTATTGTGCCCAGGCTCACACTCACCACGTGCATTTCCTTTTGCTGCTACAGAGCTTTTGCCTCCCGAGAAGGCACCTCTCCTCTTCCACCAACCTGGGCCAGCTCCCACATCCACTGCTGTTCAGCAGATGATGTTTTAAGTTCTTTCCATCAGAAAGCCACTCCCCAACACAAGCCTGACCCAGTGTGCACAAAATACTCACAACTCTGGCGAGGCCAGGCCGTGCCTACCTACACCCTGGTGCCCTGTGGCTGCACAGTGTAAGGATCCAAGAGTCCCACACCCAAGGTGGTCTAAACACCATTTAGTTAATTTAAGCTATCATCTTTCATTTGATTTGGCCCAAAAATGCTCCTCTCAGGTCTGTGGCTGGAACAGTCTGCACACACATTTGTCACCAAGAACAGCCAGGGCACTGAATGCCAGCAGCCTCTGGTGTTATAAATGCATTACCTCCAGCTTAGCCACGAGGATCTGGGAAACATGCTTCAGGTGCTGCCCCGGAGCCTTAGGGGATGTCAAACACACAGGAGAATGGATCAGTGGCTGGCACTCACCACAGCCAGGCTGGCACTGCCCCCGTGCCCTGCCCAGCAGCTTCCCTGGGCTCCAGCCACCCACCCCCAGCAGCAAACAAGCACAGAGCTCACGGGTTGCTCCCAGAAGCACGAGGCAGGAGGTTCCAGCTCCCTGTGTGTGTCTGGGAAGACACACAAAAGAGGCTCTCACACCTGCCAGGTTCAGCAGAAAGGAGGGAATAATAATGTTTATTATTGACATATCTCACATTTTTATACACGTCCCAACTCCACAAGGGATTGGAGGACATGTCACTTCCTTCTCAATCCCACTGGAGAAGAAAGATGCTCATCAAAGTTCTCTTATCACAAAAGGAAAGAAAAACAGAAAATACGGTTAAGTAAACATTGGCCATTATTTACATGAAACTGTGAGAAAGAATTTGACTCCAAGGTTAAAAACAGAAGGTTTAGCAAAACCCAGGGCAACACCTGTGCTTTTCCCCCAAGCTCCTGCCACGGCTCCCTTTGCTGATGGGACAGTGCTGCTCAGGCACTTGGAAACACTCAGAGACCCCCGAGCCCAGCCCCAAGCCCAGAGGGGATTTTGTGACTCCCTTCATCGTACACCCAGTTGGTGTCTGTTATGTAGGAAACACTGCTCCTATTCATTGGTAAGTGGATTTTTTCTCAGGTTCTGGTCCTTCCTAGCTCCACCTTCCCAAAACAATGGCTGTGTCACAGGATGCTGTAGAAAGCAAACTGTTCTAAACCCTCCGTGTTCTGCTGTGCCTGGAGGTACCAACACACATAACCTTGAGGAGGAAAATCAATCTGAAACCTCATTAGGAGCGATGCATAGCTGTCTGTGCTGATGTAATGTGCTCTGGTTCCTGCTGGGAAGGCTCCTGTGGAGGCACAGAACCATGGCCCTTGTTCCATCTCACGCTCGAGCATCCCCGGAGCCCAGGCTCGTGTCGGGGCTGAGCTGAGAAGAGGGGATGCGAGTTCAGGCACAGAGAGAGGTGCCATCCGCACCGCAGGGTGAGGAAGCGCCTGGATTTTACATTTCCTGGGCCTTTTCATCAGGAAACGACCGTGCTGTTGGCTCTGCCTTCAAGGTTTGGCTGCAGAGGAGCCCCTCAGCAGCGCCTGCCCAGGCATCATCTCTGCTGCCACTGTTATGCTGATGACGCTGCTTGTGCCAGGTCCCAGATGACCCTGGAAAAGCAATTTCCTCTTTGATGAGATGCCGGAGTGACACCAAGCCCGGGATGTCTGAGGCTCTCCCGAAGCTGTGATTAACATTTCACTCCCGGCTGTATTACACTGCCGGGTTGGGTTTGCAGCCTGGGGCTCGCCTGCGATCCAGAACCTTCTCAGTTACTGCCTGGGCTGAACCCGGAAATTCTGAACCAGAGTTTTTTCTGTTCTTTCACGTCATCTCCGAAACACAAAGAGGCTCCCTCAAAGGAAGATGAGCTTTTAATTAACGCCATTCGCACATCTTGTTTGGACCAGGTAATTCCTTCCTCACAGCCCCTCTGACCGTTCCTTGGGCACTGCTACAACACCAGCAGAATTCTGCAGCTGAAAGCCTTCCCAGCAGGAACCAGAGCACATTACATCAGCACAGACAGCTATGCATCGCTCCTAATGAGGTTTCAGATTGATTTTCCTCCTCAAGGTTATGTGTGTTGGTACCTCCAGGCACAGCAGAACACGGAGGGTTTAGAACAGTTTGCTTTCTACAGCATCCTGTGACACAGCCATTGTTTTGGGAAGGTGGAGCTAGGAAGGACCAGAACCTGAGAAAAAATCCACTTACCAATGAATAGGAGCAGTGTTTCCTACATAACAGACACCAACTGGGTGTACGATGAAGGGAGTCACAAAATCCCCTCTAAGTCTGTCCTTGCATCAGTTTGGATGCTCGTGGGAAAACCTCTATTGAGCAGAGAGCTTTGGGAAGAAGATCCCCTGCCCCTGGACCCCTCCAGCCTCTCCTCTGGGCTCCTCCTCAGGAAAATACACCCCACAGCATCCCAGTCCTCTGCAGGAAGGGCAAGGAGTGAACAGCCCTGAGGGGAAAGGAGGAGGTGACCAAGAAGACAGATAAGGATAAAGAGAAAACCATCAAGAAGAAAAAATTTTCAGTGCTGCAGCTTTAAAGGCTGCAAAGGGAAAGGGGGAAAAACCCACTGAAATGGAACTGGGGGAAAATAAACATACAGAGTGAAAGCAAAGAAGATAGAACAACACAAGCCAAAATATGAAAACAAACCACGGGTTAAGTGCTAAAAATGTTGTTATCATGATGGACAAGCACACATCACAGTTCCAACCCCAGTGACCTGCAGGGTGGGTGTATCCTGCCCTCTGCCAGGCTTGGCCCAGGGCATCTCCTCCACTGGCCACAGGTAAATCACTTCCAGGGTGATTTTAACACCCTGCTGCTGAGCAAACACAGCCCCATGTCAGCATCTCGTGCCACCCTGAGCATCAGAACTGCCAGCTCGTTCCTGTGCACTCATAGTATGAAGCTAAAAAAGCAAGTCCAATACATACTCCCTCTACTATAAACACGGCTTAATTTGAGGGAAGAAGGAATTTCATGCTGTTTTCCCACCACAACCAGACAATTTTTTTTTTTTCATTTGCGGAATGATCTCCAAGCTCGCATTACTGCTGGTCTACAACATTTATTCCTGCCCACTCAAATCTGCCAAAAGAGAAATGAATCATATGTCAATAAAACTCGGGGTCCTGAACATGTGCTTCGGAATGAGTTTTAGCAAACCCGAGCCCAGCTACAGCAAGGCCTGCCAACTTCATCCATGGTAATTAAGCAAAGCCACGCACATTTCGGGGGATGTTTAAGGAGTGTGGAGTGTTCCTCTGGGGGCTGGACTCCAGAGCCTTTCCACGAGCAGCTTCAGAAAGGCATTAATTACCCTGCAGGAGGAAGCCTCCCAGAACCACCAAGGACAGAGGAGTTGGCAATACCTGCACTGACATTTCCACATGGAATAAATCCTTCTGCTCAGCTGCTGGCTCTGATGAGGCATCGGGCTGCAGCTCCCCCGTGCCTCTGCTTTGGGCTCGATCCCCCTGAACAAGTGTGTTGCCCTGGTTTTTGCTAAAGCCTTCTGTATAACCTTGAAGTCGGAATTGTTTCTCTCACAGTTTCATGTAAATAATGGCCAATGTTTACTTAATGGTATTTTCTGTTTTTCATTCCTTTTGTGATAAGAGAACTTTGATGAGCATCTTTCTTCTCCAGTGGGATTGAGAAGGAAGTGACATGTCCTCCAATCCCTTGTGGAGTTGGGAATTGGATAAGAATGTGACATATGTCAATAAAGTGGGGCTTTCCCCTCCTTTCTACTGAACCTAGCAGGTGTGAGAACATCTTTATTGTGTTTTCTCAGACACACAAGTGCGTGATCCAAGCTCAAAAAGGGCTGATGTGCAGGTCCAACCCTCTGCCCGAGGCCTGGCACTGAGCACTTTGCTGTGCTGGCTCCTGGGGCTGAGAGGACAGCGCGCTGCTGGCCCCTGCTCGGGCTCTGTGGCACTGCTGGCAGCCAGCAGGACAGCACTGCACGGCCCTGTCACACCCCAGGGAAGCTCGCTCACCAGCAGCTCCCTGAGCTGCTCATGAAGATATTTCTCCAGAAATGAGGAGCTGTACCTCCCCTCCACGGGCTGAGGAGCTGATCTCGGTCCAGCTCGTGGTGGAGCCAACAGAGCCCTGCTGGCTGCAGGAGCTGGGCCGTGCCTCTGATGCCTTAGGTTTTAATTTCTGTATTTTTCAAATCCTGTACTGCCCAGTGTGTAACTCTGAAGTTTCCTGTAGCTCGTGAGCTGCTCTCTTAGGCCAGACAGACACAACAAAGCCTCTCTGAGCTGTTCAAGGACACTCGGGCTGGCCTAGGCCCAAAGGTGTAAACTGGGACCATGAGAGAGGTGGAGAAATGGAAGAGAGCTGAAGTTTTAATTGGTGAATTTATGCTGAGATGCAAATGGACCAAACCTATATCAGTGTCAAGAACTCGTGACTCGTTGTCCACCTTGGGGTCCATTTGATGGAAGCAGCCTCTGGCTCCCCAGGGTGTGCCTTGAAGGCCTTCAAATAAATCCCTGCCTTTATTCCCTTACTCCTGTCTGGTCTCTGTTTCTGGGTGCCTGGGAGAAGGCATCACCTCACCTGGGAGAAGCTCGCTGTCCCTGCTGATGCTGCACACACCAAAAGATTCCTGGCTTTCCCCACCTTCTGCAGCTCACTGGTGCTGGCACAGCTCTGTATGAGGGCAGTGTTCCAGCTCTGGGGTGAGGGAACTCTGTGTGATGGTGGGATGAGGACTGGGCACCTGGCTTTATCAGCACAGGCTGTGTCAGTGGCTTCCAGGTGGAGGCAGCAAGTGCAGAACAGATGTTCACCTTAACTCGTGTCATTTGGCCACTTTCTCTGCTCTTCCACAAAGCCTGCACCCTCCCATCCCACCAGTCTGAAGAGAAAACTTCTCCACAGCTCCTGCCATCTGGATTCACTTTCCTCCATCCCTCTCCAGCTCATGATGTTTCTGTCTATAAATTCCAGATTAAAAAAAAAAAAAATCCATGTATTTTGTGTCTTTCATCTTCGCGTATCACGTCTATGACTGTCTGTGTTTCTCTCCCTCCTGTTCCTGCTTTTCCAAGCACCTGTTTCAGCCTTTTCTCCCGTGGCTGTGGGGTGTGCCAGCTGCTGCTCCGTGTCCCAGCCCCGGGGCAGCCAACCCAGACTGGCCAATTTTCCTCAGCTGACAACCAGAACTGCACCACAGCACCACGGTGGTTCGTGCTGCTCGCCAGGATCCAAGGACACCTTCTGCAAACTAAAATGCAACTGCATGTTGGTATTTTTTTTGTCCCTGTCATCATCTCTCAACACAAAGCACGCTTCAGCAGGCTCACGTTCAATCCAGCAAGAAACTGATAAAGGCTGTCTGTCCCTCAGCTAATCAAGCAAAAGAGTGAAAGTATAAAAAAAAAATAGTCAACATGTCCATCATTGCACAGGCAGAAGGTTCCAACTAGTTAATAAAAAAAACCTCAGAAATTTCTAGCACAAACATCACCGTTATCGAAAGACATTAAAATGTATTTTTTCAAAGCAATAAGCTTTATGTTTTTACTTCTTCCAGGATTTATCTGGACCCTTTGATCAAATAATTTAATCACCACTAGGATGAAACATGCCTTACTCAACGAACTTTAAAAATGTTATCATTGAGAAAATATGGGAAGATGATGATGCCAAGCATCATCCCTGGATGTCCTGTACAAGCACTGCTGTTCCCTTTACAGTTGCAGTCTGAGGTAAAAACAGCAGAAAGGTATGAAAGGACCACTTTACTGACCAAAGTGTGGAGGACCCCAAGTTTTTCCATGTGATAGCACGGGGATAAATGCAAAGGCTTCTAAGCCTGCCCATTCAAATAGAGTTTTGTCTTTCTCCTTCCTTTTATAAATACCAGAAATGCCAACTTCTGCATAAATAATTTATCTGGAACGCTGGTGAAGCAGACAGCACTGCTGAAAACAGCAGCAGCTTCCAATGAAACTTTGGAGAGGGGAAAAGGAAGAGCTGGCTCCGAGCTTGGCACACGAAGGCAGAGATGATCTTCTCTAATCAAGGTCTGTATTGGCTGTGGAACGAGTCCATGTGACTCGAAGAGATGCCAAACACAGAGAAGTATTTCTCATGCAAAAGCAGGGAGCAGGGGGGAGAAGCAAATCGGCACGGTGGGAATCACAGGAGGATACTGGGATGCAAAGAGGAGGGCTCTGCCCTCAGATCCACAACACAGAGCCCGTGATGAGCTGCTGATACCAAAAAAAGAGAAGAAAACATCTCGTTGCAGAGATCTGTAAATGAACATTCGGGGAGAAGCTGTGACAGTGAGAGGAGGCCGGGGACACGGTTCAGTGCTGGCCTTGGCAGTGCTGGGTTAAGGGCTGGACTTGACCCTCTTAAGGCCTTTTCCAACCTAAACAATTCTATGATTTTCCTTACAAATCGCTCTGTAACAGCTGCCCCCTTGCCCCCACTGCCACACCACAGAACCAGGCAGATCCCAGTGACACACGGACGTGCCCTGCACAGACACACGGCCAGGGACCCCACGGTTTTGCCTCGTGCACAGCTTTCAAAGCTTCCCCTTCTTGCCCGAACATTGTTCAAGCTAATCCCACAACGCTCCTACTTCTGTGGCAGGAAATCCAGCTGGATAATCCTGCAGTTCCCTGGGGCCCTGATCTTCCTGCCCCTCGTGCAGTGCAGCAGCTCTGAGCAAGGGAAGAAGGGCTCCCAGCCCCTCTGCACACACCGAGGGGGCAAAGCAGAGCCTGAGCCCCAGCTGGCTTCACTTACAAACACTGCCCGGGCTATTTCCCTTCCACAAGTGCCCCATCACAAGTTTCCACTCCAAATCAGACTCTTGAACCCATAACATAACACAGCGGTGAGGCCACTGATTTACTGCTCATGTGACACCTGGCTATGGCACCCTTTTGTGAACACCTAAAAGTCAAAGAAACAGTGAACCATCCAGCAGGGTTTAATTCAGCAAAGACTCCTCGGAAACTGCAATTGCAGAGCTGGAATGGAAGTGGGAGAGGCAAGCTTGTGTGACACTCTGGTCCTCAGCACAAACATCTGAGATGCTGCTCACACTGTGTTCTTCTCTTGGTTTTTCACAGGGCTCTGTGCCTCTAGCTATGTGGGTGACACCACCAGTGGCAAATTTGGTAGGTAAGCCCCATTCCTGGCTGCAAAGCTCAGATCTTTCCACTGAAAAGCCCTTAACCTGGCAGGCAAGGAGGCAGCCCTCTCCTGGGAACAGAGATGAGAGCACACAGACCCTCTGCATCTCCTCCTCCCACCCCACTGGATGGCTGAAATGCCCAAAATGCATGCAACATTCCACTCGGGTTAGACAAATATTTGTGGCACATTTAGTTCCTTCAGGGATCTGATGAAAATAAATCTGCCACTCCCGTGCAGAATTTTGCTCATGCACTATGCCACAAGTCTGTGTAGATTTCATCTTCTACATGTTTTATTGAACCAAATCACGACTGAGCTGGCACCAGTGGTTCCCCTCAGGTCCTCAGAAATGGTCCTCAGGTCCACAGGAATGACCGGGGTGGGACAGTGTCACTGCATCCCTGAGAACAGATGCAGGTCACTGATGCAGGACAAGAAACACCTCCCCAAAGGTGCAGACTTCCAGAGCAGCCTTGAGTTGTTCTCATTTGAGCTGACACAGAACCTTTGGTGATGACTATTAAAGAGAGCTCCTCTACCTCATGCTGTCAGTTATGACACCACTCCTAGGCCCTCATTATTCCAACCCAGCAGATGCTGTGTTAACAAGATGACAATTACTAATTAGAAACAGCATTACTTGCCAACAGGCAAAGGAACCACACATACACAAACCCCCAAAAAGCCCCAGAACAGCGAGAAAAAGGGTGGCAATAATCTGATAAATTCTGTTACCTGAGAACTAGGCACAAGGGCTTTCCACCAGTGTCCACCTTTCACAAGGTCTACATCGCTCAAGGGCATTGACACCTTGCCAATAACACAGTGGCGTGAGAATTTGTCAAAATCCACTACAGTTAAAAGCAGAGTTCTTCTCTGGGCTTCTAAAAAGGGGATTTCAAATGTGTACCTCTCCTCAAACACCGGGTTCTGCGTTTTGCGCTTCACCCCGGTCTGCTTGGAGTTCTTCTGGTCAGGAAGAAGGCAGATCTTCACGTAGGGGTTGGAGTGAGCCATGTCCTGCCTTGAGCCGTCGTAGGAGATTGGAGGAGGCAGATCTTTAGCCTCGATGACTCGCACTATTAGATAATTATGCAGCAGATCATACTGTGTGCTGAAGTGCAGCATGCCCAGCTGGTACTTGGACAAGATCTCCTCGTCCGTCAAGGAGTCCATATCATCTCCGTTTGAGTCTAGAGAGTACAGCCTGGGCTCAAATTTTCTAAAATAGTCATCGGGGGTGTAGGTTTTCCGCAGGATAGTTGGCTGAACTATTTCTTTCTTGGCTCCTATTACTCCAAACTCGATGGGTTTGATGTCGATCAGTGGAGAACTCGGCCTCCTCGACTCCAGACCTGAAGGAGAGAAACGCACAAATCAGGTTGTCAGGAAGTCCACTAAAGCAATTGGAGGTGAACATTCAGCTTTGGGTGCTTCTTTGGGTACAGCTACAGGCTCCACAGTGGGGCTTTTCCCCTGGCAATGCCAACAACTAAAGCCCCCTCAGCTGTGCTGAAGCACCAGCTCTGCCCTTTTCCCTCCCTGTCCATTCTCACGTGCATTACCACGCCCACGCTCCGGCAACAAGAACAGGGCTGGCCCCTTCCAGTGTGCTCCTGCAGAACAGGAGGGGACTTTAACCAACGTGACTCGGTTCCCTGTCTAAAAGATGCAAGAGCAAGCACCACAGGTTGGTTTTCTCCCCCCAAGAATTGCATTAATGCTGGAAGGATGGCCTTACTTGAGATGCGCCGCGTGAGGCTGTAAGAGGACCGGGATGTATCCGAGGACGAGCGCCTTCTGTCAGGGGAAACATCCTGCAGAGTGGGAGGCAGCTCGCTGACTGCATTATCAGAGTCTCCATCTTTGTCCTCGTTCTGGCTGCTTATCCTGTGAGAATGAGAGACCTTTGGATGATTCAAGGCAGCACAAGGAGTTTATACAGAATAACAGCGTGTTCTGGCGTGCTGGGGCTGCGCTCGGGTGCCTCGGTGCTGGGGGGTATCTCCTGATCCATCTGGCCAGCAAAGGGCTGAGCAACTCACTCCAGATCTATGTAAAATACAGATTCCTCATCTTTCTGCCTGTCTTTCAAGCAGATCTTTATCAGTATTAGAGCACGACACAGGTCACCAAGGCACACATAACTCAGATGTTGATCAGAAATATTATACTTCTCTCTAAGGAAAAAAAAAAGAAAAACAAAACCCCACAAAGAGCAGCTTCCTGCTGTAATTCACAGCTACACTTTGGAAGCACAGGCTTCACTAGGAATGAACCAGCACAGAAAAACCACCATGCTCAGCTATCCCAAACCTACCACACACCTCCTGGCAAAATACTGCAGGTTTGCCAGCAAAGTTTCCAAACTTGATCTTACAAACACAATTCATTATTTGCTACTTATTGGAATGCCTTTTTAAATAACTGGCTGGTTTTTACCCGTTTCTATAAACCAGATGTGATTCTCACCAGACAACACCTTTGCTGTCCAGGGGTCTTGGTGGGAGCAGGGAAGCTGGCAGGATCTAAATGCCAAAGTTTTGTAGCACCTTTGAGAAGACTCCACAGAAGAAGGCAGCCCTCACAGGGAAGCCCCCACGCAAGGCCCTTTTCAGTTTGTTCAGATGCAGACGTGTACACACACGTTGTTTTGAAATAAAACAACATCCTGGTTGCAAACCCCAACACGTCACAGCTGCAGTGGCTCCTGAAAGAAGTGAGGGTCTCCCAGCTCTGGCTGGAAGAGGGGCAGGAGCAGGCAGTAAAAACTACAGGGGAAGGTCCATGCTCGAAGGGGAGAGCTGCTGATGGAAGGGGAATCACACAGTGGGTACGTGACCCCTGGTGCATCCTGCAAAGCAGCCAATCCACCAGGCAGAGTGTTGCCCTGGTTTTCGTAAGCCTTCTGTTTTTAACCTTGGAGTCAGATTCTTTTCACACAGTTCATGTAAATAATAGCCAATGTTTACTTAACGGTATTTTCTGTTTTTCATTCCTTTTGTGATATGACAACTTTGATGAGCACCTTTCTTCTCCAGTGGGATGGAGAAGGAAGTGACATGTCCTCCAATCCCTTGTGGAGTTGGGACGTGTATAAGAATGAGATAATGTAAATAAATCCATTCCATTTTCCTCCTTTCTGCTGAACCTGGCAGGTGTAAGAGCCTCTTTATTGTGTCTCCGCAGACACAGCAGAGAACAGCAGCAGAGCACAAGGAAAGCATCAAAACCAGCAAAGCAAAGGGGAATTCTGTGTGGATTCTGCTTCCAATCCACCCTTTGTGTATGCATGGCTCAGCTGGGTGTAAATGAAATATATTGAATCATTTTCATTAGTAACCAGTGACTGGGGAAGAGCAGTTGATGTATTCTGCAAAAAGCAGTGAACTTGCAGAAAAGCCCGACAAGCATTAAAACAAATAAACAACCCCCCTCCCAAACCAACTGGAAATTTCTATCCGAGCCCACAAAGTTCACAGCAGGATCCATGCAAATCTCACCAATTCACACTCACACAACTCATCCACACTAAAAAAAAAAATTCTGTTAATAACCAGAACCAAACCCTCTGCTAGAAGGGGCGCAGGATATCTGCACAGCTCTGCAGCCCATTAAGGGCAGCCCAGTTTGATGTATAATCAGTGCTTGGAGCACAAATGGCTTTTTCATGCCTAAGTGCAGGTCCCCACCATCACAGGTGGCATTTGGGCATGCCTGTGTTTGAGAAGCAAATGCAGAGAACGAGGCAGGGGAAAAGGGAATCAGGAAGGGAGGCACTCAGGATGTTCTACGATGGGCAAAATGGGTAATAGTGAGTTAATAACATACAGATGACCTTTAGTAAGGAAATTGCTGCTGAGCCACAATAATTTTTCCTCAAATAAACTTTGGCTCTGGTTGAAGCAGCTCTGTTTCTGTTTAATCCAAGCCTTTGGGAAGAGGAGCCATGTTCCTGATTTCTATTCAGGCTCACGGCGTGCCCTGTTTGTCTTTGGGGTTTGTGCAGAATATTCCACAGCAGGCAGCTCAAACCTTCCCCCTCATTCCCAGAGCATTTCTGCAAGGACCAGGATGTGCTCCTCAGGAAGTAACAGGAGTTTCCATGCACTCAGCTCAATGCAGCTGGGCTCATGGCAGGAATGGGTTTTTTTTTTCCCTCAGCTGCCACTACAGAAAACTCAGAAAGTGAGAAAAATCCGTATTTTTTCAAGAGGAAGGGCTCAAACTCGCAGCTTCATCGTCCACTCCTGAGTCTGCAGGACAATGAGGTGTCTCAGAGCTGCCAAAGGGAAAACCTAGGGCCAGAAAATAAAGGATGGGCCATTAACCACGGGCATTTCGATGTTTGCTCCTTCACCAATGAGGACCATAAAAACAGTTTTCCCCCGGGGCGTGGGTAGGAAGGTGAGGAAGGAACAAATTGCACTGTGCATGACACCAGTGTCTCAGGCCCGTGAAAAAGAGGCAAGATGGAAAGATCTCAGCTGAAAACTTAGATCTATTTTTAAAGCACTTTCAGGCTGCAAGCAGGGAATACAATAAATTGATTTGTTCCCAAATTCAGTGCATGCATCTAAAGGCACAATATGGTGATGTGAAATCTGCTTTTCATTGTAGGGGTTTCCACTGAATCCAAAAGCCCTTTTTTTAAAAATAAGAGAAAGAAGAAAAAAAGAATGAGGGGTCAAGTGGCATACACAGATCTCTGAGCACTTAAAAACACACCCATTAAACTCCTTATTTTAAGACCAAGTCCAAACTCTTACTCTGCTCACACATCTAACTCCACAGATCGTTCCCTACGTCCAAAAATGATATAGGGATATAAAAACATAAGATCAACACAGTGAAAACAGAATTCTTCTTTGGTTTTTCTGACTCAGCGTGGGATTATTTCCACCTTGAACATGCATACACAAAGCTTGGCTCTCACATTCATCAGCAAACAAAACACACCAAATCTGGCTCCTGCCTTTCACTTTCTTTTCCTCTTCATCTTCCAGACCCTTGCTCCTCCACAGGCTCATTTTCTCCCCCTCTCCTCTCCATCACATCCCTTTGGGTCCTCTATTTCTCCCTATCTCCTCTGTTCTCATTGCCCTCCTCACTTAAATAATTTCTGTGCTCCCTCACCATTTTCCAACAAACTCACCCCAGAACCACGAAGCACTGGCACCACTCTGGGTCCACGCCAGCTCAGGAGGAGCCCAGAGCATTTTCAGGCAGGCAAAGCCTGGTGCGCAGCCTGTGCATCAGTGTGTGCTAACAGGCATCCCCAGAGATCAGGGGTGTGCAGCTGTGTCACAGGAGATGGGCACCTCAGGGACCCCAAGGCCTGGCAGTGCCCAGGTCTCCTGGCAGAGCAAAGCTCCTTCTCCCCTGTGCTGCCCTGGTTTTTGCTAAAGCCTTCTGTTTTAACTTTGGAGTCGGAATTCTTTCTCACAGTTTCATGTAAATAATGGCCAATGTTTACTTAACGGTATTTTCTGGTTTTCATTCCTTTTGTGATAAGAGAACTTTGATGAGCACCTTTCTTCTCCAGTGGGATTGAGAAGGAAGTGACATGTCCTCCAATCCCTGGTGGAGTTGGGAATTGTGTAAGAATGTGAGATATGTCAATAATAAAGTCTTTTCCTTTCCTTTCTGCTGAACCTGGCAGGTGTGAGAGCCTCTTTGTTGTGTTTTCCCAGACACACAGCCCCTGTGCCCTCCTCTCTGGTGCCTCCTGCCCCTGTCCAGCATCACCTCTGGGAACTCAGCTTCTCCCAGCACCAGAGCAGGACAGGGAGACCCTGCCTGCACCAAACCACACAGAGCTGGCTGGAAAGATGGATAAATGGCCTGGGCTGGGGTGCCAGGGACCCTCCCCAGGGCTGTGAGCATCCACAGGTGAAGCACAAAGTGCAACAGGGTTGAAGAACTGGGTTGTTTTCTTTTCCAGAGCGTGTTGCCCCCTGCTTATGGCCATTGCAAGGAGTTATTGTTGGGGCTTTCAGAGGGAGCAGGGCCAGGGGGAAGCAGCACAGGCTGGAGAGAGCATTTTATGAGTCCAAAGTCTCCATGTTCTGTGCCTGTGGCAAAGTCCAACTCATCTGCAAAGCCACTGCTGCCCTGGTTTTTGCTAAAGCCTTCTGTTTTAACTTTGGAGTCGGACTTCTTTCTCCCAGTTTCATGTAAATAATGGCCAGTGTTCACTTAACGGTATTTTCTGGTTTTCATTCCTTCTGTGATAAGAGAACTTTGATGAGCACCTTTCTTCTCCAGTGGGATTGAGGAGGAAGTGACATGTCCTCCAATCCCCTGTGCAGTTGAAATTTGTATAAAAATGTGACATATGTAAATAAAGTGGTCTTTCCCCTCCTTTCTGCTGAACCTGGCAGGTGTGAGAGCCTCTTTGTTGTGTTTTCCCAAGCACAAGCCACCCTGCATCTGAGACTGGGGATAACAAGAACAGGGCCTCAGTGCTCACACGGCCCCTTCAGCCAGACAGAGGAGTCCCAGAGTCAAAACCCACACCCTGGTACAGTCACTCTGCACCCCAAAACACACAGGGTGTCCCTTCAGCTCCTCAGCACACCCCATGAGCTCTGAATCACCCTCTCACCACGAGCCCTGCTGCCTGTTCCCAAGATGTAACTGCTCCTGCACCAATCCTTCCCCGTCCAGTACTGCAGCCTCATCCCTGCGCTCTCCTGTGCATGATGCTCTCCTATTTAGCATTGATTTAGTTTCCATTCCCCATTAATTGCAGGTGAATCCATTTCTGAGCGTATATCAGCCTCTTAAATATGCTGCTCCACACTTTAAAACCACTCTAACACATCTTGAACGGCTCTATTTTTATTGCTTCAGCATTAATTACCACTCTGTTCTACCTGAATTCAGAAGAGTACGTGGACAAGACTGCGATTTAAACACCAGAAAATTTATTTCATACAGCACCAAGGCATGAACCTTCCAGAGCTGACACAGAACAGCAGCACATGCTCACAGGAGTAAATAAAATAACCCAAGTGTCTCAGTGCCCAGGTACCAAAGTCTGAGCATCATCTGGGGCACTGAAAGGGCCCCTCCTGTGCCCCAGGTTCTGCACACACTGAAGCCGTGCCCATCCAATGGTTTGCTCCACAAAGACAGCCCAGCCCAGCTGAGAAGGCAGCCACTGAAACACCAGAGAGCTCTGCTCCCCTCTGGGTTTCCCTGATGCCTCCACGGGGTCACCTCTGTGCTGCAGATCCCTGACTGAGAGGGAGTAGAAGAGGGAAGACTTCACCGACTTGCTCTGTAATGGATTTGCAAATATTCTCATCAAAACTCCAGATAAAACCTGGCGCTGTGGTTCTTTAATGATTTGAGAAGAAATTCTGAAGAGTACTATGGTGACGCAGGAGATCAAGTCCTGCTAAATGAAACTTGAAATGAATTTCCCCTTCAGGGCACGTAGGAGCTGTGCCTTTCATCTGCCTGTATGATAACCACCTTCACGCTAGGATAGGAAAGTATTCCCAAACAACCTCATCAGCATTTCAGCCAAGTTGAAGTGCTCCAAAGGGTTGGTCCATTTGAAGAGGAAACAGGACTGAAGATGAAAGGCATCTTTAGAGAACAGGGCACAGCTAAACTGGTTATCAGCTTGTTATGCCAGCTTACAAAACAACTGTTTTACCCATCAGAAAAGGTTTTTACAAAGACTAACCTTGCTGTTTGAGTTAACAGAGCTGCCCTTTTCCACCATGCCAGGAGCAGCCTGCATTCCCACCCCCGGGGGGCTCCTGCTCTCTCAGAGGCATCCTCTGATGTCCCACTGCAACTCACATCAACGCTCCCATCACAGCCCAGCACTCCTGCTCCTCGGTCAAAACCAGGAGATCGTGCATCTAAACTTACAGCCAGGCTGGGGTTTGAGCAGGAAAAGGTCCCAGGATTTCAACTTCATCTTCATTTGTTTGACAACAGCTGCACTCGAAACACTTCTGACAACAATTCCTGCAAGTCCAGCGGCACAGCAAGAGATCCGAGATCCGAGCCAGCAGGCCCTGGAGCCATTGGAAACCAAAGTACAAGATTACAACCCATCAATAGCTCTTGAGAAAAGACATTCAGCTGTATTTGTGTTTGTGTTTCTGCAGCAGAACATGAAGAACTGTATTTATTTCATCTATACCAACTGACAAGTGCTATGCAGTTACCAGCCCAACGCCACTGATGCCATAACAAGGCAGGAAAATAAGCATTCTCTGCAGGTATTTTCCCCTCTAGTAGCAATGTATCATTATGTAGGTTGGCAAGAGGGTGATTTACAAAGCACTGTGGCACAGCAATATGCTGGAGTGGAAACGTGTATTTCTCCACACACATCAACAATCCAATAGATCAGCAAACATACAACAGAAGAAATTAAAAACAGAAGTGAAAGCTTCAATTTAATCCAGCGAGGACCTATTTAATTAACACAGCAATGAACACACTTCACCCCTGTAGGTGTACCAGCAATATTTGTACAATCCATACACACAGAGCATCACAGCCCAACAAACTCACCACTGAAGTGGATTAGCCAGAGCACACTATCCTCATGCTTCCCTCTACTACAATGATTAATTCAATGAAGAACCTTCAAGGATATCTTTTAGAAGAATAGTTGACCCAGAAAAGTCTTTAATTTCTTAGGTTTCCGTGGTGGCACTGGCAGCACCACTTCTAACAGTGCTGTGCCAGCTCCACGTGAGTGGCATCACCCTGCTGCCCCATTTCCGTGCCATCCCCACAGCCTTCCCCACTTCAAATCTCTGCTTTGAGAGGAGCAGAGCCAAACCTCAGCTCATTTCCCACCCACCCCAGCCCCAGGTTGGTGAGAGGGCTCACTGAGCAGCACAAGGGCACTGCTCTGTGGGCACGGTGGTGGGCACGGCTGCAAGGGCACAGCACCTGCACCCGGGCTGGAACTGCTTTACAGCTGTGTGTGACCTCAAAGTGTTCCTGAGAAACTGGAGAAATAAAGGGTATGAGGGATTCTCTGTAGTTATCTCCCCAGAATGCTGGAGACATTTGCAGTATTCATGAGTGTGGGCCCTGAGGAGGGGTTTCCTCAGAGGAACCTGATCTGCAGAGAAGGCTTCACAGGAACATGGCTTTTTGCTACAGTAAAACACACTTTTTTTTTTCCATAAACAAAATCTGGGCATTGCAAACCAAAAAATTACCAGTCCAAAATGCAGTGCATTACTTATATCTAGGACATCAGTAAAGAGTCAGAAAATACGACACAATCCCCTCAGGATGGAGCGAGGAGACAGAGCGGGGAGTGAATCATCAGATTAACTCACCTCATTTATTGGTTCCAACTGTCCTTTTAGACACCCAGGATGAAGCAAAGGGGAACAAAATGAAAAAGACAAAAACAAGTTAGCAATGCTCAAACAACTTTAAATCTTCTGCCATGACATGCCCCAGCCTGGGATGAGCTTGGATTTCTGGCAGGACAGTGCCTCGTGGATGTTAGAGGCAGGAGAGGTCTGACCAGGCATCAGCTTCTGCCATTTCCAGTCCTGCCCCACAAAGCCCCCTCTGCTCCTCCTTTCCCAGGAGCAAAACTCCCAAACCCATTCTGAAGACTCAAAATCCTGCTCCTTTCTAATGGGTATCACATGCAACCACTTGTTTTGTTTTCTTTAGTAACCTGCCCCTAATTGCAGCAACTACTTGCTGCTGCTGACAGCAAACCACATCCAAATTTTTCAGTGGGGAAAACAGGCTTTTCTCCATGTTCAGCCCATGTCAGTGCAGTTCCAATGCCAACTCATTAAAGCAACATTTCTAGGAAGGGGCACAGACTGAATACTCTCCATTGCATGCACATCACTGGGCTCCTTCAGCCCCATCCTCAGATGTGACTTGAAGAACACAGAAGAAGGATGTTAAAGGCTGGAGTCCCACACTCCCATTCAAAAATCTGCACTGCAGCCACCTCCCCCAAGCCACGGAGGAAATCTACAGCAAAGGAAGAACGCTTCGCAAACCAGTTCTTGATTCACAAAGCCGCCCTTGGAACATCACACCCGACCCATTATCCTACTCTTCCAACTGCAGAAATTGGTTCCTGGCTTTAGGCTCATGACAGGACAAGAGCAGCCTTTTCTAAAGAACCTGGGAGGCAGAAGTTGCCTTTGGTTCCAAGAACTCTCCCATGGACCATGTTTTGGTGCAAGCCTTCCTTTGGAACCTCTTGGAAGATTCTCAAAAAGGCCACCACCTGCTGGAAGCAGTGAAAAGACTGGAAGAGCTGCGGGGCGATGAGACAAGACAGTGATTACAGACGCCCATGGGCCAACTGTTTAAGAAAATTCTAAACGGTTAAAAGGGCTTTATCATTCCTTATTAATGCAGAGTTGCAGCCAAAGCGACAGTGGTTTAGCAGAGCTGCAAGGAGGAGATCTGAGCTGCTCTAACACCAAGCGGCTGGATCGGTGCCACGCGATCGAACGCTGGAGCACGCGTCACGGGAAGAGAGGGCTTGGACAAACGGCCCCCAGGGACACACGGCAGGCTCATAGCAACCAGCCCTCCTGTCACCATCGTCACAGGGATGGGAGCCCACCCCTGTGTGCCACCAGCCCCGAGGGCACACGCTGCCATCCCCCAGAACGGTGACAGAGCGAGGCTGTGACCACCCACAAGTGGGAGGGCAGGGATAAAAACTGAGTATTACAGTGCTGAAGGGGTAAACAAGTCACCAGCACCACACAGGGCTGAAATGCAGGGGCCCATGGAAGGAAAGCAAACACGATCACCTGCTCACCCACCTCGCTTGCACCTGGCACGAGCAGGGGCAGGGCTGGGGAAGGGCAGGGGTTTAGGGGAGGCTGCAGCAGCGGGCTGGCTCGGGGGGTCCCCGGGAGCACAGCTCTCTGCTACGATGTGCTCAGCAGCCCCTGGAGAAGGGCTCAGCCCCCACGGTCGGGGAGGCACCATCGCGCTGTGCCACGTCATCCCAGCCGGCCGAGCGGAGAGCAGCCCAGATGGGATCTCCAGCCACGAGTGAACCCTCACCAAGGGCGAGGCTGGGGGCTGGGCTCCATCTCCACGACCTGCTGCAGGGCCCCTGGGTGGGGGTTACCTGCTCCGAGTGAGCCAGGTCCGCAGGCCGGTGACAACAAACCACCGTGGCTGTATCCCCGGGGATGCTGCAGCAGGGTGGGGTCCCCACCGGTCACAGGCCGTGTTTTGCCCCCGCAGTTACAGCCCAGGAAAGGCTCACAAGCTCCAGCGGCAGCGGACACGGCAGCCTGGGGACAGTGCGGTCCCCTCAGCCACACATCCCCCACCATGACCGGGAGGCCGGCGCGGGGATAACGGGATGTCGCTGCTGTCTTGGTCCGCACCCGGGTACCCCACCTCGTACCCGCGGTCCCCGACGGCCGTGCTGCTGAAGGGCTGCCCGGCCCCACTCGAGACCCGCCGAGCCGGGAGCCCCGAGCCCCGCAGGACACCTCGGGCGGGGTCCACCCGCGGCTGTTCCAGCCCGATGCCCGGGGCAGCTCCCTCAGCATCCCCGCTCCCACCCGCCGGGCGCGGCGGCTCAGGCGGCAGCGGGAGGGGACGGCGGGGGCACGGCGGGGCGGGTGGAGGGGACACGGCCCCGCGGG
>VYXC01002312.1:231091-245935 GCA_013397175.1 Platysteira castanea
TCCCACGTCCCCGGGGCCATCCCTCTCCCCCCGCAAAGAGAGGCCCGAGGGCTGCTCGCCAGCCCCGCGGGGATCCTCCCCTGCCCCGGTGTCTCGCTAGCAGCAGCTGCCGGCCCCGCTCCTGCCCCGGCCCCTCGCCGGGGGCTGCTGTCGCCGCCGGCAACTCCTCCCCAGAAGTTAACCCGAAGTTGCGCACCCGCACCGGGCGCGGAGCACGGGGCGGAGCCTCCGCGGGCCCGCAACAGGTCCGCCGCAGCGCGGGCGAACACTGACCTCCAGAGGGCCCGGCGCGGAAATTCAGGGATGCGAACCCCTCCTGGCCCCCGGGACGCGGCGCGGGAGGTGCGAGCGGGGGCCGTGGCTGACTGAGCGATTTCACGGCAGCGCTTTCCCGGGAAGAGTTCGCTGGATGAGGAGACGCACCTGAGTTTCAAGAGAGATGCAGCTGCTTTGTGAGCTTGAATGAACAAAGTCAAAGCGTACAAACTCACAGCTTCCCCAGCCGGGATGAGGAGCTGGAGCGAGCTTGTGACCCACAGACCACAGAGAGCATCGCGTCCCTGCGCTGATGTGTTGGGTCCGGCCAGAGGCAGGGTGGGAGGGAACGTGGTCCAGCAATGGGCAAATCCCACCACGTGGGTGGTTGGACATGGAGAACTCAAGTAGCAAAACACTCTCGAGGTCAAGCTCTTGGAAGGGAAAGCGCAGGAGAAGTGGAGCTTTTGGCCGTTCTCTTGATCACTTGGTGCCACAAAAATTGCAGGGATCCCAGCATCCTGGTGTAAACAACGGCTTCTGCCCTCGGTTTTGGAGGAAGCTCTCAGGCTACACTCCAGGCACCTTCCTGGTGCATGGATTCACGCTAAACCCTGGGTAGAGGGGCAGCAGCTGCAGCTCAGCCCAGCTGGACGGCCAGGGCCTCCCTGACTCACACAGCTCTGACTCACCACATCTCAGTTTGCTGTGGTGGATGGTGAAAACATCTCCTGCTCTGGAGAAGGGGACACTACAGCTTCAGATATTGGCCAGCCTAAGAACACTGGTGGCTGCTGCTCCTTGTGGTAAGGAGGGAGCATCTGGGGCAGGATGTCTTTGGAAAGCTCTTCCATTACTGATCTCGTTTAATGGCCCATTTAAATTCTCATTGAATTCAATGAAAAACTGGCCCTGACTTCCGTGGGAAGGGCCATACTCTGAATTAAAAAAAACCCCAACTTTCTTTTTCCCCAGGGAGAGCAGCTACTGCTTTAGAAGAATAATTATCATAGTGGAGATAAGCAAGAAAAAGCCTATATTGCTTACTTGTTTCAGGCAGTTTTGAGCACATGATTAAGTGGTGGTACAAGTTATTTGTCAATTTCTGCCCTGCAATTCTTTTTAATTCCGCTTCTTTCCAAGTGCCAGCGTTTAAAATGTCAACCTTTACTTTGAATATTGTTGCTCTTTTCACAACCGCCTTGGTGCAGCTTGCAATAACCAAACGTACAGATTTTCTATTTTTTTTTTTTGTTCATGTTCAAATGTAGTGGAGACAGGCTTAAGCTTTCGGGCAGATTTTTTTGACTCCTTAAAGGCAGAATGCTGTGAGTCACAAAACTGTGGCAGGCACTACACAAACATTATGTGTTTGTACTTATTCCTTTAAAAACTTTTAGGGAACAGAAAGATCAAATGCTGCCTCCCTTCACAGCGACTTCTTTGGCTGACACATATAAGGATTATGAGCCAAAAAAAAAAAGAGCAAAAGAATGGGGGGGTCGCCACTACTATTGATTTTTACACGGAAGGAATGCCCTCTTTTCCCCTTCCCATGCTTTGGCAGCAGCTTCTAGCACAAAGCCATGAGATGCGTGTGCTGCCCTTGCACACTCACACACATTTAAGTGCCTTTTACACCGTGGCATGAAGGCTTTAAATGATGTTCTCCCAGCACACGTATCCACTGAGCAAGCACAGCTCTAACCCAGGGAACATGACGGATTCAAAGCAGTAGACAGGTGGTTATTGTAAAATCTAATTTCCAATCTGCATATGGCTGATGCTCTGATTAAGTTCTGCTTCTCCAGCACTCAGAATAAACAGATCCATTTGACATGATGACAACATAACCTTTGGATGTCCTTTGCTGTGCACGCTCTGGGGCTGATAAGACACATTCCATGCTTCCCACATGTAATGGCTGGGATGCAGATGGCGAGGCTTGCAAATGCAGAATTTTTGAGCAGAAAACAAGGAAATGAATCCTGCTTTTGCAGAACATGATTTGATGGCAGATTTCTGTTCTTACTAATACACACTGGGAATAACATCAGCTACATCCAAAGCAGGCACTCGAATCATTACAACCAGCCCAGCAAGTAGCAAAATCTACCTCCAGCACAGCAAATCAGTTCAGCAGCTTCTCAGACAAACCAAACCAGGGATGTTGGTATTCAAAACGCCGTGCATGCCCAAACCTACCCAAAGACTTTCAGCTTCTTCGTGCCTTAAAGAGAGAAGAGCATCACTCTGAAAAAGTAAAGAAAGCAAAGGAAGGCAATCTCATGGTTATTTCAAGGCATTTTCTTTTAAATCCTCCTAAAGCAATTGACAGTGCTTTCTGCCACGAAGGGCAAGCAAGAGGAACAGAGGCTATAAAGTGTAAGATGAGGTGTCTTCCTCTGCTGTTCTTGGGCCAAATCCTTACTATCACCACTGAGCCTGCGGGAATAGTCACTACCACTCTGCCTAAAAGTAACCTTCTTATCTCCAGATGTTTTTATAAATGGCAAGCCACTGTAGCTGGTGCTTCCCCACTGCTACTGGCAGCTGATGAAGGTCCAGCTTCTCTTCTTGTTACAGAATTGACTTCATTTCCTTGCAGCAGCATCCCTCCAACAACTGTATCTGCAATTAACTCTTCAGAACCATCTCTAGCAACGTGTTTGTCTCTTTACAGGCTTCATGGAAATGCAGTGTCTTTCCCTCTGTGATTTTCAGGCTTTTTTTCTGCCTTGAGTTTGTACCCTGAAGAGGCAAATCCAGGAGGTTTTATTCAAGAAGTTCTGGGCAAGCAGGAGCAGGGCTGTTCCCTACAACCTGTGCCCAGGAGAGGCCCCACACCTTCCAGTCTTTCAGCAGCTCTGACTTTGCCATCAGGACCAGCATTTATTCTAGGTCTGTGGCTGACTCAGTAGCAGGGGCAGTGTCAGGGAATGCCAGAAGTGAGCTGAGCTGAGCTCTGCTTCCTGCCTGTGGCAAAGCCCAACCCTGCCAGCTGCCTCCCAGGCTCACACAATCCTGCTCCCTTCAGTCCTCTCTCCCAAATTCCCACCGGGCATCATGCCCAGACAGCTCAGTTTGGGGCAGTGAAAGGTCACCCCCCTCTCCTAGATCATTGCTGGTGTACTTCAGGGGTCAGCAAGAAGCCTGGGCTCCAGCGCCTCTGTCCCAGGCTCTGGTCCCTGGAGGCACGAGAGTCACAGCAGCTGATCTTGTGCCAGGGATGATGCAGTTCCCAGCAGGAACTGGGCTGACATCAGTGTGACAGGCACAGATTCCAGCTAGGGACAAAAGGGGAAGGTGCTACAGCCCATTTCCATGACTCACCCAGCCTTTGCTCTCGGCTGCCTCTAAATCATCGACCCCACCTGAGCACCGGCGAGGTTTGGAGTCCAGACACCATTTCCCAGGCTTCTGCATTGCCAGTGGCCAACTGCTCCCTAGATTTCACTGCATTTCCCGCTGTCTTCTCTGCAGTTTTCCTAAGCTCTTATCCCTTCCTGGACTGGCATTGCCTCCCCCGGGCTCCCCCTCTTGTCACATCTCCCGGACCCAAGGACTGGCTGGGGCTGTGCCCTGGGAAACTCTCCCAGCTCCACCTCACAGACAGCCTCTGCTGATGCTGCGTCTCGCAGCACATCTGGGTTATTAGCTGGCCACCTGGCAGCTCCCTGATTGGCAATATCAGTAAAAGCACATTTTTCTCTTTTCTTAAGTCCCCAGATAAAGCAGTTAAATTTGATTTGAGATCCTCACATCCTCCTTGCCTCATATAATTCGTAACAGCCTTGCCTCTGCCATAAAAAATTACAGCTACTTTTTTTTTGCACTCACACACTTTCTAGTTTCTCTTTAACATACGCCCTGGCAGGGACTGAATGACACAGCATAATCTGCTAAAGCTTCTTCTGTAGTAACCGAGCCCTTTCCAAATTAAAATTTCCTTCTCACGAGGAATCTCTTCTCTGGGCATTAACAGAAACCAAAATCACTACACACACAGCAGCACACCCCGTGCTCTCTGCCATTCAGAGCCGAGCTTGGAAGGCAAACCTGATTTCACCACAGACTGAACCAGGCTCAAAAATCTGCTAAAATCCAGGTGATAACATTCTTCCTTGCTGCTGGGAGTTCTCCTGGGTGTGTGACTGAGAACCCTGTTGTTACAGATCAGATGGGAACGCTTCTGGTCCTTACATTACACAGGTAGCACCCGTTCTGTTCCTCCCAGTGCCAGTAACTTGTAGTCAGGTTGGGTGTCCCTGCTCCTGACCAACGTCCTGGTGTGGGTCCAGCCTCATCCTGCACCTCATCCCAATGGCTCAGACTGTGTCACCTGCCATGACAAGTGACCAGCTGTGTCCAGTGGCCGCAGCAGAGCAGTTCCTGCGAGCCAAGGGCTGCGTTTGCCCTGTCCCGAGGGAGGAGGCTCGCTTGTCCTCCTCCTCCCTGCAGCCTCCCTTTTACAGCGCTGGAACGGGGACCTCGTCAGCAACACAAATAAGTTTCCAAGCAGAAAAGGGAAGAAAGTAAATCTGATCTCATCCCGGCTGCCTCCCCCAGTGGAAGAGCCGGGAGTGGCCGTGGCCAGCGCGTCGCTGCCATCCTGTCCCCATTCCGCAGGGGTGCCACTGAAAGGCTGTGAAAATACTGTGCAGGAGGGACAAAGGAGGTGTCAATCTGCTCCCTTCACTGCAGGGGCTGCTCCCTCTGTGAGCCTGGACCAGGGAAATCTGCCGAAAACAAACCCTAGGTGCTCCCAAAAAGATGTGCCAGAGCAGTCAGGACAGCATACTCTGGTGTGTGCAGGGTCCTGTGCTCAATCAGAGAAGCACCTTATTCACTCAAAATTAACCTTCTGCTCTGCAATTTGAAAGTTTCTGGGGCAGCTGTGTTTGCTGAGCTCTGAGAGTGAGCAGTTCTATACGAATAAAATCCCTGTGCCCTTCACAAACAGCTACTCCAGTGGCAGCCAGGCAAGCAGGTACTCAAACTGCTGCACTGCCGGGCCCTTGGAAACGAGGGTCTCATTAGGAAGGTCTTTATCAGCCAAAGAGAGACATTCCACCACTGAAATGACCCTTTTTCATGGTTTCTCCAGCTGCCAGACACAGGTGAAGAGCACTTTCACCAGCTGGCCCTGCAGAAGGCAGGAAGCAGAGCTCACACCACATCTCCTTCCACGAGGGTTACAAGCCCTGAAAGCTTTGGCTGAAGAAATTCTCGCAAATCCCGTGGCTCTCCCTCAGAACAGTGTCCTGTTTTCCACTGAAGGCTGATTCTTCTGATGAACATCCAGGTGGTGACCACATTCCCCAAGGTGATCGCCTGCCCCTCCCTGCAGTGCAGCTGCTGCCTTCCCTGCTCACCCCCTTCTCCACCATCTCCCCCCAGTTTATCCACGGGGATGTCTCCGTTGTCATTCTAAGTCAGATACTAATCTCATCCAACAGCATCTCATTACAATTAGCTCTTAATTGCCACTTAACACGGGGATCGTTCTGAAGGCCATAACAATCCTTCCTTGAGGAATTATTAAAAGCTCGTTATGTGCCCCTATACACCCTTTGGGTGATGGAAGTGATTTCCAGAGGCAAATTTAAAACACTGCTGTGCACACAAGCTCTGCACACGAGATTTATCTGGTTTCCTGGAGCACTGGTGGCATTTCCAAGGAGAAAACCACAGAAGTCAGCGTGTTCTGCTGCCAATCTCCCTCTGTCCCTCCCTGATGCACTCACCATGTCTGACAGTCACGTCACTGACAGTGGGGACATTTTAAGAAGTAAAAGACAAGGGGTTAATGTGACAGTAAAGCTGCATTGCTGCTGGAACTGGTGCCCCCAGCCAGGTGCAGGACACTGTAAAGAGTCTGCATTTCCAGACAGACAGCACTCAAAGAGCCAAGAGACAAACAGACAGTCAGACAAAAGTCATCCTCAGGCACACACAAAGCTTCAGCCAAGACTTCCTTCATTCCTGAGCAAGCCAGGCTCCTGAGAGATTCAAAAATGCACAATTTGCCAAAATCTTACCGAGCTCTCCAGGGTTCCCACAGCAGAAGGTACAGCTGAGTGCCAGCTCACTTTATTTAGCCCTGCATCTGTCAGGGCAGCAGTGAGGAGACAGAGGCCTGATGCCTCTCAGGTCCTGCCCCATCCACACTGCCAACAGGCAGCTTAAAGTCTCTTCACAGAACTCTGGAAAACACCACACTGGAAAAAAAAGGAGAGAAATGGGCCTATTGCTTTCTCAGAGTCTACTGCTGCTGTTCTCCTCCCCACTCCCCCTTTTTTTTTACAGTCCAGGAGATGTCATTATTTTTGGTAGGGTGTGAATGACTGCTGAGTTCAAGTGGCTTCTGCGGAAATCATACAGGCTCTGTGCAGAAATATTTCTTTGGAGAAGTGCCCGTGATTCACAATCCTTATGACCAGCAAGTTTGTCCTTTTTGAAACACCCCAACAAGCCTTCAAGGGGGCATGACAAAAAGAGATGCTCAGGAGACACACTCATACCCCATACAATCACCTCATGGGCAGCAGCCCCTCCAGCAGCAAACAGACCCAGAGATGAGAACTGCACCAAATCCAGGGTTCCTGAAAACCCCTCCTGCAGAAGCCAAGCCTGCACAGCCCATTTAAATGGAGAAAAAGTCTGTAACGTGCCTGCTCATTTGCTGATGTTTTTATGCCTAAACGTGGTCCTAGGAGAACTTCCAAGAAGCAGCAGGAATATCTTCCTAAATGCATTGCACAGCACAGAGAAGCCTTTTGCAGCAGAAATAGAGGAATGACTCATTTCCTCTGCTCCGGCATTTCACCCGCACAGGCACTGGAGCAGCTCCCTGTGCCACGCCAGGAGGCACTGGCAGCAGTTTCCAGCATCTGTAAACCTCACTGAATTTTGGCTTGCCTGCCCTCAAAACCAGTGACCCCTGATTGTCACCTGGTGGAGCACGGGAGACAGATTGGCGAACCCTGCCTGAGCACTCCCTCCCTCAACAGGAGTTCTGGATTTCAGCGTTTTAGTTTCGCACAGGATTAAACCCTGAAAGAGAGAGCCAAGGGTTGCCCTCTCTGTTGCCCTCCCCTGAGGCAGTAAGCACACGGATTTGCCAGGGAATTCAGCTCCAAGTTTCTCTTCTCCCCTGCTTGAAACTGAAAGGAGTGGACTGAAATTGCCGGGGAGAAGTGAGCTATGGGTTGGAGTTCGCTGCTGTTCTTCCTCTTCCTACAGCGATTTGTTTTCGGTCAGTGCCGTGAGACTTTTCAAAGCAACCCTTTCACTTTCTCCCCGAGGAATCCACCATAAATTTTGGTAATTTTTGGTAAGTTTTCTTCTCTAATTTGATCATTGGTAATCTTGGCAGCACAATCTCCATCAAGCCTGTCTGCTCGATTCCCTACATCCCCTTCCCCCCTCCCAGATTATCATATGGACTCTGTGGCAGGGATAAAAGCCAACAGAGAATCTCAAGTATCATGAAATCACTAACAAACCCTTATCACATTCAGCCCAACCCAGAGAGATGTGTATTCTCTATGCAGCTCTGGTCCCATTTTTTCAGGGGTTTGGTGTTTTCTTTTCCTTTTTTTTTTTGGAGGAGGGAGGAACTTCCAGGGGTGTCAAGAAAAGCAGCCCGTCACTGGAGTACACTGAATTTTTCCGAGTCTCTGAATCAGCGTTGCTATCCTTTAAAAGGAGAAAAACAAGGCTTAGCACAGAGCCTGGTACACGATGACATTTGATGCACACACGTTGGTAACAACCTTTGAGCGTTTTGCATATAAATGTTCCTTGAATCCGCAGGCTGTTTACAGACAGAACACACGTTTCCCATAGCTCTGCTGCTGATCTCTGGTGAAGCAGTTGCAAATGTGCCAACTCTTGGTTACCTGTTTAAAATAGGACTGAAGGCACATGCACAAGAGCAGAGGGAGTCTCTTAATTAGGCACCGCATATATTTGAGAAAGATCTATCCATGGTCAGCCCTTCATATCCTGCTTATTTTAGAGCTGGGAGCTCCTTCAGCCTCTCCAGTGAGCAGAGCTCCGTGCTCCAAAGCATCAGCAAGCACTGAAGGAGAATCCTTGTGCTTTCAGGGGTGCCAGTCCTTATTCCTTCCTCAACCACCAGCTTCCAATGCTGTCAGCCCAAGGAAAGCGGGGCTGGCTGCTCTTCTGCCAGCTACTGAAATTATGTCACTTACCTCAGGGAAGATTCACCAGGCAGACATTTAAAGAGGTGACACAAGAAATAAACCAGCCTGGAACAGCAGATTTCCCGTGTCTGAACTCTTTTGGAGCCTTAGGAAAATGGGATGCCCAAACGAGACTCCCTTCCCTGCCAGACAGCTTTAACTTGCATTAGCAGTATTTAATCAGCAATTCACTGCTGACCTTGGCTGCATTACAAGGAGCTATTTGCACAAGGATGGAAAGATTTTAAACAATTTATCCAACGAGTTGGATGCAAACAGGCTTTTCTTTAAACACCCAGCATGCAAGTCCTTAGGCCAGGTAATTTTTTCTTAACAGATTTATGACAAAAGGGAAGTCCCGTGTTTCTTTTCTGTTGAATAGGAAGTCAGGCTTCAAACAGAGAAATACTTCAGAGCAAGGACTGAATGGAGACCAGAGGATGGTTACTGCTTTTAAAGAAGCCATTAATAAGAGATAATGCTATTAGAGGTGAAGTTCTAAATCCATTTTCACCATGGCAGCTTGGATGGCTGAGTGCTGACACTAAACGTTGACACTTTGCCAGTCTCTGCCAGCAAGAAGCCCGTTAGCCACAGCGCCAGCAGTGCTGGCCCTCGGGGGAGCAGCTCCCTGCAAGGCAGAGACAGGCACACACACCTGGAGATGGCTGTAGAGACACACACACACACCTGGAGGTGGCTGTAGGGGCAGGCACACACCTGGAGATGGCTGTAGAGACACACACACACACCTGGAGGTGGCTGTAGGGGCAGGCACACACCTGGAGATGGCTGTAGAGACACACACACACACCTGGAGATGGCTGTAGGGGCACACAGACACCTGGAGACAGCCGCTTCCAGCCTGGCTTTGATTCAGTGATTTAAAAGCTCGGGGTCTTGCTGTTACTTCACTAACAGGGAACAGCAGCACAAGCCATGTGTGCAGTTCCAGCAGCTCAGCAAAGACTAATACAGGAGGGGCAATGTGCTGGCCCATCCACACAACTCGTATTTAATATTTTCCTGTATTTAACACCAGCACGACCTGCGTGGGTTGGAATGAGCCGTGTCTGTACGTGCCACGCTGAGGAGATCACACAGATACTGTGGAATGGACTCCTTGCTCTTCATTAAGCACCAGAAAGAGCAGATTTGCAGCCACCCAGCACTGGAGCCAAGGAAAGGAGCTCTGAGCGAGCCAACCACAAAGCCCAGGCTGCTCCTTTTCAGACGTCAGCAGCACCAGGCGGTGCCAGCCGTGCTCCACTCTCTGCTCTGGCTCTCCTCCACGTCCCCCTGCACAACTCCCAAGGCGTGGGCTTCCTGCTTTTCCATCAGTTTGCCACTTTAGCAGTCTCATAAACCTGCTAGTCACAGTTCTGTGGCTGCAGGTAGCTTTTGCTGAAAAAAAAGGTTACAAGGAATTGAAATCTTGAGGCACAAATGCTTTAACACCGTTGTTTATTATTACAGTGAAATATTCAAACAAAACCACCAACTTTTTATGGAAACAATAAAAGTGCAAATGTATTTTGGTATTAAATAGGAAATGAATTTCTAAACGTTTCATTAAAATGGGCTGACACTTTGAGCCTATAAACACTTTTAAAAAACCAAAACAATAGCAGCTGAACACTTCGGTTTTATCTTTGGTCTTATGATTAACCAGCAAAAAATAGTTGTACCAGGAATGTCCACTACAAACAGACACGTAAAATTTACATTACTCTGCAGAGATTCAAAATCAAAAGAGGAATGTTTGCAAGATATTTGGTCAGATAAAATACAATGCCTTTGAGAAATACACAGCATTTTTCAATACAAAATGAAATCACATATAAGAATTTTGGTACTGTAAATGAACTTAATTCTCTTGCAGGCCTGACTCCTCTTCCCAATCAACGTTCAATAAAAACAACTTCATTTGCACAATCTTTGCAAAATGAGGTTGCAGGTAAGAGAACCAAGAGCCCACATTAGCACTAAGTAACGTGCTCCTTCTTCTGTGTTTGTGTTTCTATTTACACACACAGGCAACCCTCCTGAATCCATGTACCCTGTAACAGCTACAGCCTTACAAACAGGTATTCCTGACCTTCTTGTGTGTCCCTGGGCTGGGAAAGGAGGAAGAAGGCAAAAGCCCCACAGGATTACTCACATGGGTCAAGTTCTCTGTGCACCTCCCTGCAGATACAGCCCTGTGACAGCTCCAGCACACAGCAGGTACCAGGGCTGCCGTGTTTCTGTGCAGTAAGATGAATGCTCTGACAGAAACCCAACTCCTATCAGCTCCTTTTGTCAATGGTATTCATGAATGCATGCTTCAGAGCAGATAAGGAAAACACATTTAACATCTCAGCTGCACAGCTGAGCCACCAGGAGCACACGCTGCCTCACAGCAGGATGGCCCCTCACTTTAAGAAGGATCACCCAAGCTAAGGTGAAAGCAAACATGCATTTTCTCCATCGTGAACTCCAAACGTGCCTTGAGGAGCAAAAGCTCTCACTGGAGATCTGCCTGCACAGCCAATAAACCTGGGGTTTGCCTCACTTGTTATCCTGATGGATTCAGCTGCTTTGGGAACATTGTCAAAACAAAACCTGCTTAAATCTCTTTACCCTACACTCCAAATCCACTTGCTTTCAATAGTTCTCGTCCAATTTTACCCCGTGTCCTTTGGCTTGTTTGCAGTGCATCTTCACTGAGAGTTTACCATCATCCACACTCCCCCCTCAGCCCAACTTTCATTTTCTATACTATTTACATTCTCCACCATCTCTCATCATGCATTTTCCAAGGCAACTCTCTTCTCCTGACCTAACTACATTTTGATGAGAAAGCCCTTCCCAAGTCCATTACAGGTTTCTGTGTTTTGTGGCAGTACTAAACAAATGTGCACCCCTTTGCAGAGCAAAGATCCCTTTTCAGAGACAGGGATGCAGTGACACAGACAGACAGACAGCTGACTGAGGTGGTCATGATGCCAGAATTAACAGCTCAAGGGTTTTTATGTCAACAGTTCAGGCAGCCACAACACCCTGGGCTGGCCATCTCGTTCTTCTTTGGGCAAAAGATTCAATGGCTTTGATTGCAGAACTGCATCTTATTTTAAATACCAAGAAACACATGCCTGCAAAAATAGTACATATCATGGTCTGCTACCAAAAAAAAAACCAAACCAGAAACACCAATGTAGCTGACTTAGTCTTAAATACCATGTGCAAAGAACATTGGATCAATACTACCTATAAATACACTATTTGTATTTGTAGAAGGAAGCACAGTGCTTCGAATACAAAAATAACCCAGCTTGTGGGTGTGACCTATGCCATAATTACCTGAAAATAAGACTGCAAGAGCAGTTAAAAAAATAGACAAAAGTAGGCAAACATCTGCCTAGGGAGTGTTTCCATTTAGAAAAATAGATTTGTATAAAACTTCATAGATTTTGAAAATGTTTGTTTTATGCTCTGATGCACAGAACTGTGAGTAAGGCACAGCAATACATCAGGGAGAGGAAGAGCAGCTCAGGAACTTCAAGTTCTCCTAAAGCTTCCCAGAACTTACACTTGGTCCTTCACAATCCATTCGAGTGCTCACTCAGGACACAGCATAGCAAATTGTTATTTATCACAGCAGAGCAGGTGATAAGGCACACGCTCAGCCTCCTGAGCACCAGCAATTCAGCAACACATTCTGGGACTTAATACACCAAATACTCGGGCAGGTGACCAAACAATGCAAGGGTCTGAAATTCTGAATTTTCTGACACCCTGGCAGACCTGCAGTAGTAGCTAAAGCCACTTGCAAACCTGGCTGCATTGCAACTCAATGGGTTATCCCAGCAACTGGGACATAACCAGAGAAAAAGTGGCAATTCTCTGCCTGATATTTATACTTAGAGGACACCAGAATCTGTAGCCTAAGACTGCCACTGTACCACGAATCAGTGCTAAATAACTCTGAAGTACCCTGAAATATTTTACTTCCTTCTTCCCATAATAAAATAACAATTTGCTATAGTACAGCACTAGAAAATCCCATCAAGGTTATTTGGTTCAAACACTGACACAATCAGATGACTGGTTAGGCAGTCATCCAAAAATCCCACCAAACTCCTACCAAGGAGCAGGAGGGTGCAGCAGCCAGCTTATGGCACTGAGATTTGGGCTGGTTTAGGGTCTGTTCCAAAATATAATACAGAATTTCTTATTTTGTTGTTGGTCCTTGAGGTAAAGCATATTCTAAAAAAATAATACTTGAATACAGAAACATATAATAAAACTCAACTAGAACCCACAAACAAAGGAACCTCAGAGTATTTTTTTTAAAGGTTTTCCTTGGGATAATTCAAACACCGCTCCTTTACCAACATACTAATGCCTTCTCAATAGCAATATTTAGTGCAGCCAATTATCCTAAAAATAAGGCCTTTGTGAAAATAAAGTGCTATTTGTTTCCTTCTGTCTGCATTTCAATCCTTCAGTATAACCTTCACTTGAACACAAATGTGAAACTAGATTCTTCATCCTGTTACCAGAGCAGTTTCACTTTTTCCATCAAGTTTACATTAACGTGTTACATTTCTGTTTAGCACAATGTGCTCGATTACCCAGGAAATCTAAAGCATGGCACTGAGCATTTCCAACTGTGATCCACACCCATGCTCTAGTGCTCATCACATTTTAAGAACATCTTGGTACATTAAGGGGGGCATTGTTTGCACTTCAAAGGATTTTTAAATCCCAAATGGAATTTGTATCATAAAAAGAAAATCTCAGAAAAAGCTGGATTTTGCCACTAAGACAAAAAGTTAACGTGGCTTCCTAAAAATGTAAGTTCGAGCCTTTTAGTTTGCAAACCGTCGGCTACAGGCAACGCTTGACGACCAAGGCATCTCCCCAAAAACTTCAACATTTTCCCACGTACAACCAACGAGATTAAAGAACGAGAATCCCAATTTCAGTAACTCTTGGCCTGGTCTTCTCAGCTCAGGAACAAAACCACAGAAGCATCAGTCGTCAGAAGAACTACATCTCATCAGTCCCGCCATCCTCAGGCAGACGCAGCTCCTGAAGCACCAGTGGGCTGGGAGTGTGGATGTCCCGGAGCGTCCATGGGTGACAGCAGCTCTGCGGCCACAGCTCACTCTGCCGGGGGCTCCTGCCTGGCCTCAGCCGTGTGCCGGCACGGGCCGGGCTCCGGGCGCAGGTACCGGGGGCTGCTGTACATCCTGATGATGTGGGGGGCCTGGATCCAGGTGCTGACCAGCTGGAAGGCCACAAGGTCCAGCGTGGGCCCGTCGAAGGTGGACAGCAAGTTCACGGGCGCCGCTTCCTTGAGGAACCGGGGCAGCGCCACGGCCTCGGGGACGCTGGCGTTGCCCAGGAAGAAATCCATCAGCACCTGCTTGCGCAGGCAGTCCCTGAGGTACAGCACCAGGTCCTCCAGCCGCTCCACCAGGAACCGCTCATCCCAGGCCTCCAAAGGCCCCTGCAGCAGCAGGGAGAAGAGAGCTGTCTTCAGCACGTAGGAGGAGAGCACTCGGCCCCACTGCGAGCAGAAGGGCTCCTCCAGGCCGTGCCTGCGGAGGTCCCGCAGGCCCTTGAGGATCTGCAGGCACTTGAGGTGGCAGGAGGAGGCCGGGGCCTGCTCCTTCAGCCAGCCCAGCAGCCGCTGCTCCTGGCGGGAGGCGTTGAGGCCCCAGAGCGCCTCGGGGGCCGGGGAGCCGTGGGGGCCCTGGGGCGGCAGGGCCGTGAGGTAGAGCGCGTCGCCGAGAGGGATGGCTGGGATGAGGCGCACGGCCATGGAGATGTGGCAGCAGACGTAGTCGGAGCAGGGCAGGATGTGCAGCGTGGGCGGGTGCCCCGGGCAGGCCGAGAGGCTGACGCGGCAGCGCTCCTGCAGCCGGTACCGCACGGCGCCCAGGCACCGCTGCAGATGGCCCTGGAACCAGCGCAGCACCAGCCCCGAGGAGAGGTGGCTGCGGCCCAGCAGCTCCACGCAGAAGCCCTCGGCGAAGGGCCGGCAGCGTCGCGTCCAGCCGTCCCTCGCCCGCAGGCCGCAGACGAAGGCGCCGCACGGCCCCAGCCCGTCGGCACAGCGCGGCTGGGGCTCCAGGTGCGGCGGCAGCCGCAGGGGCACCAGGATGTCGAAGCAGTCGGGGCTGCGCACCTTGTGCTGCTCGTAGGCGCTGCCGATGCGCACGAAGTCCCCGCGCAGGCTGAGCGCCAGCGGGCCGGGCTGCAGCCCTTGCGCCTTGGCGGCGCGCACCAGCTCGGCCACCACTCGCCCCACGTGCGCCTTGCTGTGCCCCAGCACGTGCGGCGACACCCGCAGCTGCCGCGCGTGGAACCGCTCCAGGGCTCCGCGCCG
>VYXC01002312.1:246176-262009 GCA_013397175.1 Platysteira castanea
ATTTCCCGATCTCCCGGTTTCCCGATCTCCTCATTTCCCGATCTCCCGGTTTCCCGATCTCCTCATTTCCCGATCTCCTCATTTCCCGGTTTTCCGATTTCCCGCCTTCCCGCCCAGGGAGCCCCGGAGCGCCCGGGCCGAGCCCCCGCTGCCGCCCGCAGCCCCGGCCGTGCCGGCCCCGAAATTGGAGCGAGAGTCGGGTTCCGTGCCCCCCTCACTGCAACAGCGCCCTGCAGCGTGTTTTGGTGTGAAACTGCGGGTTTTTGTACCCATGCACGAGGGGCCGGCGGTGTCAGGGGGAACACTGGTGCCCGGGCTGCGGTGCTGTGGCACAAGCTCAACGTTGCACGTTTTTCCTCAAATAAAAGTGTTAAGGGCCTTCCCCACGGCAGGGGAGTCCCTCCCGTTCTCAGCTCTGCCGGAGGGCCTCGGTGTCAAAGGAGCAGCAGAGCCATCAGTGCCACTGCACCAGGGTGTGTACGGGCTGCTGCCATACTCACAGCTGCCTGCAGCCATGGAATCATTCAAAAGCCTTGGGTTTTTTACTTTGTGCCCAAATTATTAACAAATTAAGAGGGAACAAATAACCCCAGGGTAATTAAAAACACAGATATTTGAGATAATTTTTAATCACACAGTTTGCTGGGAGTGTGTTAAACGGTCTCAAATATTGATGGGGACAGGGTCATCATCCTCAACTTCTGCTTGTTTAATAAATATTTACAGAGTTTTGAAGCTGTTTGCTGAAGTTTAAGGACCATCTATGTAAGCATTCTGCTTGGTTTAATTTCAGGTGATGAAGTTCCTGTTGCTGCAGCTGCACGGTGGCATGGGTGGCTCCACGAAGGTGAAAAGCAGTGCTTGAACACAAGAGACTGAGCCCAGCAAGCTGCAAATGCTGTAAAACAAGGAATGGGTCAGAGAATCAGACATAGGAGAGATAGGCCATACAAATTTTTTTGGTTATGTAATTTGTGTTTATATGAAACAAAATGTGACTTCAAGTACATGAAAAACATTGACAGGAAGTAGCTTATGTTGCATAGCCAAGATGCTGCACACAAAGTCAAACTAGGTAACCAAGGTCAAGCAGCCTGAATTAATGCACAGGCAACCAAACTAGGGTGAGAGTCAAGCATACACTTGAGAGATACAAAGAGAAGCCCTAATCACTCCAACTCTTGGAGTTACAATCAGGAGATCAGGGATTTTTTTTAATTAAAAATAAAGCAGATGTAAAGGTAAGAAGCCGTAGGCAATTTTATAACATCTCAGCCAGCAAAATATTTCATGCCCTACAACCCAAGCATGTTTTCTGACAGCTCCAGTCAGCTCAGTCCATGGCCTTGCTACTCAGAAATATCATCCCACAACAGCCATACCTTGCAAAAAAAACTCAGGAAGTGAAAAGCATCTTTCTTCCCCACTCCTTGTTTCACGTTTTCCTATATTTCTTCACAAGGCTGAATGAGGGGACAAAATCATTCATTGTTCTGCTTATTGCCTGTGACCCATCGCTTCACTTTGTCCTGCACCCCCAAAACTGCAAACTGTTTAAATAACACAGCTGTGCTGGTATTAAACCGATCCATCAAGATGTTTTATTGGAAAATACTGTTGAACTCTGTGAACCCTTGGCTCCTACATTCAATTTTTACTAGCCTGTGGGTTTTTTTCACCCTCAAGCCCAGCATGTTTCGCATGCCTTCGGGCCTTGCTCCAAGCACAGTGATTTTTCAAGACAGGCTCTCTTTTCACGCAGGGTTGATTTGATTAGCTGCTCACAGACAGACAGCTGCATCTGCAGGAGCTGGCACAGCCCTTCATGCCTGCTGCCCACGGCAGGGTGAGAGCTGATCAGCACAGCAGCTATCCCTGTGGGACTTGTGCACAGGGCAGTGCTGCAGCTTCCCAGCCGGGCTGGAGGAAATGCAGATGTCACCCCGGCCAGTGGGACAGAGCTGGCCCAGAGCGTGGGACCAGCCACAGCAGGCCTGGCAGCACAAACACAGGCTCAGCTCGTGTTTCTGCATGCCCAGGTGGTGCTGGGGCAGACCCTCTCAGGCTGCAGAGTAACGGGTTGAACACTAATAATACGACCTTAACATCAGAAGCAGAATGAATCTGCAGCACTGATTTTTACTACCATTCTTTAAATTACTAGCTAGTCCTTTCTCGCCTCCTCAGCCAGAGGCAAGATGAAATCTGTAGAGCCTGGGGCTGATAAAAGACGGCCAATAGCCTCTTTTCTGGGACCTTGGCTGCTTCATGACTCCCTGAGCACACGGTGAGTCTCTGGGAAAAATGCTGAATACGTCAGAGGTGGGAGGCATCCCAGAGGTGCTCAGCTTTATGAAGTTTTTAATAGTTGTGTACTCAAGAAAAATAATAGGTTGTACACTAGTAAACATGACCTCAAAATTGTGACCGGAGAGAATTCATAACATCAATTTTTACTACCATTGTTTAAATCACCCATTGTTTAAATCGATGTTATCTAAACACTCACCCCAGAATGTCCCATATACAGGATATCCTGCTCGCTAAATAAGGAATAATGTTATTCTTAAACAAGTTGAGCTAAAAATAGATATTCCAGTATATACGGTCTGCATGGTAGCTCTGGGGGAGATTTGCAGAGGCAGAAGAAAGCAGTGGGTTAGAGCATCGATTGAAGTTTCTCCACGGTTGGCAGTGTTTCATACATCTGTGTGACTGATCTGCTCCTGCTGCAGTACACCAGCCACTCTCAGAGACGCAGGCAGAGCACACACCTGAGGAGGCAGAAGGAAGTGGCAGAAAGACAGAAGGCACGAACAGGTGATGATATTTGTCTGGTGCTTTTGTGATCTACCTGAGACACAAGGCTGAGATTTCCTCCCAGCTATCCCAGGTCGGTGTCTGCCCTGCTGATCCAGAGCTGCACACGATCCACTGCAGGAGGAAGTCTCTGGGGATCCCTTCCTGCACCAGTGCTGTTCAGCTGCTTTTCTACAGCAAGTGAGTTATACCTCCAGCTTCTTATAATGCACTATTAAACAGTCTATAGCAGAAAAGTGCAAGAAGTGATTGCAAAAAAATACAAGTCTGAATGGTCGGTCACTTGACTTCATGCCCCAGTCGTTACTCTTCTAATTATTTCCTCTGAAAGCAAAGCTGCCAGCACCTCTCTCCCCCAGCCCCACGGATGGTCCAGCCAAGGAGATGCCATGATCAAAATAAACATCCTTTGCCTGCCATTCCTCTCACTCCCAGATTTTATGGGATACTATTAACTACAATACAAACCAACAGCATCAAACAGACATAAATCCATTTTTTACTGTGGACTAATGAATCTCTGCCAGTCACAGCAGCAGGGGATGTGAAAACAGAAGGTGTCTTGCCACCACGAACTGCTGAGGGAGCCAAACCTCCAGAGCAATATAAAAACATGAAGGAGTTTGGGGAGTAGGGGTGTTACTGCACATGCAGTCTTAAAATATTTTCTGTTTACTGAGTCAGATGTGCTTGCCACCTCTGCCAGTCTGTTTGCTCACTGACTATCAGCAGGGTGTAGCACTTCTTAATCTGAGAGCCTGCAAGCAGGCTGGGTTGCTATAAACCACACGCAGCCCAATACAGGATTTCCTTTCTGTAGAAGGATGGCTTCCTGAGTAATTAATACAACAATCTCTTGTCCAAGCCTGTCCTTATCACAAGCAGAAATACCCTGGCTCGATGCTGGTGATCAGTACCAGTGTCTGCTGCTTCATTTCCAGCTTGTCCCATATCATTTGAAAACCCCCAAGGATGACTTTTTTGCATAGAAACTTGTTTGAGCAGGGCATTTATACTTACCCATCACAGGGCATTCAGGAAGACACACCTATGTGTTTCCTGCTAAGCAATGAACCAGGAACAAAACCCCCAGCCCATTTGCATCACTGTCATTGGCACGCTGAGCTCTGTCTGACGAGCTGAGAGTGTGGCACTGCTGTCCCATGGGCTCCATGAAGCTCAAGTGGTTCATGCTGTGAAGAATTCCAACTGCAGCATCATGGAAAGGAAACACCTTTCAGCAAGGAGAGTGCAAGTATACAACCATCATACAGGAGGGTTATCAGCAGTAATGGTGAAGGTTTCTTACATTGAAAATGGAAACATGAAAACTCTCCAGGTCAAGACTGAAAGTCTTGCACTTGGTCTTCAAGTTCAGTATTTGATGTAATCCACATTTGAATGACAACAGTCACAGCTTCCAGTGCTGTATCTGAACAGCCAACAAGCCCTGCTACCTCTCCCAGGGCAGCAGAGGAGGTGCTCATGCTGTGCAGGTGACAAGGCCCCAGGTTTGTCACCTTCCCATGCAGGAGCCTCCTCAGCCCTTCCCTTTCCCCGCCACCCCCAGGGCTCAGCAGATGTTGTGGGTCTGGGGACCCCTACTATGGAATCCCCAGGCTTAAAAAGCATCAGATGGAGCCAAACCTTGCACGTGCTCGTGTTAAAATGTAACAAAACCCAGTTTAATAGCAGCACTTATCTCTGTGAGCAGGCTCTGAGTGAACGGCACATCGTCCCCTCCCTGAGTCAGCAGATCTACACAATAAAGCAGCACACACTGATAGGTGTTTGCACAGTAACTTCCACTAACCCATCAATAATGACAGTCAATTGCCATGATAATACTTCCATTTTTCATTTGGTACCTCTGGAGCAGACTGTGATTGTGTGCCTAGCTCCCTGAAGCAAGGCACTGCTGGGCAAGGGGCACAGCTGCACTTGCCAATGACCACATGATTCAAATAAGCAACACCTTATAAAATTATTTTAGAAGCCAAGGAAAGCAAAGCCCACAGAAAATCAAACTCAGCTTATGTCCAAGAATGCAAAGAAAAATGAAACACCTAAAATCTGCTTGCGAAGTTGTTTGATTTAAGGCAAATAAGATGGGTAGTGCCTATGATTTCTGAAACCTCATACCAAGCAAGTCTAAACACAGGGGTGGCAAGCAGGGGCATGGGTGCATCTCCAGAGACCAAATGGACTTTGATCCACTTTGGATTCTTTCTCCCTAACAACAGACAACAAAAGAAAGCAAACAAAACCAGATACTGAATCAAGTCCGTGCTGGTGTGCTGTAGCAATTTCAGATGATTGACTGTTTGTACCAGAAGCAGATTAATATCTTGGTATGTGAGAGAACTCAGGAATGAGTGAGTGTTGCCTAAGATGAACAGGGTGAACACTGAGTAAGAGCAGAGTGTGGCATAAAAATTGCCAGATGCAGGAAAATTTATCATTGGTTTTACAATGCGGACGAACATTCTCTAGGAAATCTCCTCTGCAAACTTCTCTTGGTTTTATGCTGTTTCCACAACACATGCAGGTCATGTGTGTAATTTGTTCTATTAGTTTCTCTTGGCTGTGATAATAAGGCTGTTTGGGGTTAGGTTTTTTGAGGTTTTTTAGTAAATCAGAAAGACAAATGTGTTAAGAGTTCTGCTGATTATTCCTAAGGCACTACAGGTCAGCCTGGAATTAGAAGTCAGTACAAGATGACACATGGAGGGTGTATCATACCTCATCATCTAAAAGCAAAGCTGTAGCAGTATCACATGTATTTTGGTAAGTGTAGGGAGATAAAAAGAGGGACAAATATAACCAGGAATTGTTTTGTTAGTAAAAGTCATGGAAAACAACACCCAGGACTTTCACCACTGGGTCTGGTGAGTTATTTCTGTTTGAATATCAAGTCTGTGGTGAACAATGAGTCAGTTGGAAAGAAAGGATGAACTATCAGGTCACTCCAAAGCAGTAGCTTCGTGTAAGTGTTTTCATCCCAGAAGTTTGCAAAATGATATCCAAGCAATGAATCAGATTGGTCCAGGTAGCTGCTTCAGCACTTATGAACTGCCAGCAATACAAGCTGAAAACCAGGCTGTACTTTTCCCACTCTGTCCATGGAAAAATCCCAAATGGAGCAGCAATCCACAGGAAAGCTTCAAGAATACTCACACCAGCTTACCAGGATAAATCCTCTTGCTGGTCATCAGCCTGAAACATCCAGTGAGCATTGGAATTCGTGTCACATCTGCTGGAGAGGGCCATATGCTCCAGCTTATGCTGAACTAGTGCTCTGTGCTGCAAGTCTCTGCATTTCTGACAAATGATAAGCAAACACAGCCAGCCACAAAGTCTGTGTATAAACACATGTCTCTGTCATCTTCCTCTGCAAGGCTTGGCTCCCTGAGAAGGCAGAACTGATTCTCATGCATTATCCCTCTAAGCATATGCCCCATGTCTTACAAGATTCTCACATTTTGTGTAAACAATAGCACTTGTGTCACTTCAAATTGAGACATAATTATTTCTCATTAGCAAGTATTGCTGCAATATTTGGGTGGGAGGAATTGAAAAGCGGACAGTTAATAATTAAAAAAAAAAATCACATTTCAACCACGTCCAAAGTCTTCTTTCAACCACCTTCGAAGTACTCAAGTAACCAGCATTTTTCCTGCCACAGTCAGAACAATGAGAGCTGACAAGATGAGATGTGGAAGACAGCTCCTCACCTGTCACTAGGAGTTAGCTTTCCAGGTCAGGGCTGGAATCACACCATTAACCTACACTTGCAGAATAATCCCACCAGTGATTTTAAGTCCTGCTGCTGTTCTTTTGCTGGATAAAAAAACCCACTTAGAAGAAGCAAGGTCAGGACGTTTTCACATACCAGGAGTGCCATATAGTTGGTACAATTATACGGCCACAAGGGAGATTCAGCTCCTCTCAAACTGTATTTCCAGTGTATTTCTGCCACAGACCTGGCAGGTGGCCACAGACAAGTCTCTAAAGCCTCCAACAAGTTTAACATGGGGCATCCAATTATCCCCACTGCTCCTGGGCTCAGAGTTAAGCATGATCTTACATCTCTAGTAGACTTGCACGCAGTGGCCTTGTCTTAAGCCAGCTCTAAAACAAAGTCCCTTTCTCATGGGAATGCTGCAGGCTGGGAGAGGAGAGACCTTTGTTAAACACGACACTGCCACTGCTGAGAGGAGAGCAGGCTCTGCTGCCCTGGGATCCACAGCCACCAGCACGGGGAGACTTGGGATGACACACCTGGAGAGCAGAGGCTCCTGTTTTGGTATTTGGGTATTAGTCCTGGGAAAGCAGGTTGTGCAGGTTCTGCCTCCTCAGGAGCTGGTGCCACCTCTGGAGCATGGCAGTGCCCCACAGCGGGGAGGAAACCATCTGTCATCAGCAAGATGAGAGACAGCCCTGAGTTAGACATAGGCTACTGCTTCAAAAGGAAGCTCACTTTAATGCAGAGATAGCAACCAAGATCAACAGGACTGAGGCATCTGCCTCGACACTGCACGTCTGTCTGCACCTATCAGCAAAGGCTTTGCACTCCTCTAAACGTTTTATCCATGTACATACAGTTAGCAGCCTCTGACTATACAGGTGCCCTCAAGCCACATGCTTGGGATAAATTCTTGACAGCTTGCTAAAATACTGCTGCAGAGCTTGTCTTCAAAATGAACTGCAAGAAAATTCAAATCCCCCTCACCCACTGCTGCCTCTGCTCTGACCTGGACAGCCCAGGCAGGTGGCTGGCCAGTAGCTACAGAGAAAACAGAAAAGCACTTCTAGTGCCATAAATAATCTTTTTATTACAGTCTAGAAAAGGTGTTTTACATACTGTGCCAGTTCAGGAACCAGGCACTGCAAAGAGAGCTAATCTGAATGATCTAATAGTTGCCTAAAACCACTCGAAGTATTTACCAAGGTAGCGGAGGCAAACTTTTCTCCATGATGCTGCATGGCATAACAAGCAGCAGCAGTGACAGTCTTGGGAGGTTCCGGATATATATCAGGAAAGAAAAGTGTCACTGGCAGGGTGATGCAGGACCAGAACAGGCTGCCCATGGAGGCTGTGAAATTTCTGTCCTTGGAAATTTTCATCCCCTGTCTGGAAAAAATCATAGCTGACCTGCTTTAGTGCTGGCTGCAGTCCTGCTTCCAGCAGGAGGTTGGACAAGATGACCTCCAGAGCTCCTTTCCAAGTAACACTGCGTGTCTCCTGGGCTTCCACCAGAACATCACTGACTTCCAGCTAAGAGCAAGCACAAGTAAAGGCAGCGCCACGGCCGGAGTTTGTGAGACAAAGACGTTCAGAAACTAAAAACCTCATTTTTTAAAACATCAGCATAGGTGTATTAATCTGCATCCTAACACAGCAAAACACTGCTGCTGCATTGCTGGACGCAGAGGCACCACCCCCTGCTCTGGTTAGGTTTGGAGTTTGCTCTGCAAAACTGCAGCACAAGATGGTACTTCTCAAAAACACCTGAAGTGAGCAGGAGGCTGCATTTACTGAAAGCACCGAACAACAACTGGACTTTTCCTTCTAACACAGTCAAGTTCTTTTAGAAATATATTACCCACTGAACCTGAACTGTTAATTCATTTACTCAACATTAGATTAGCCCCACAACTCTAAAAATAAGACTATCAGCAAGCGTTCTCCAACACAACCCAAGTTTTGCCACCTTGGAAGTACAACTGCAAAGCTGCTGTCATTCCCCTAAATCCAATCAGATTTTTCATGTCAGACACAGTGAAAACTGAAGTAACAAATAGAAAAATGGTAGTGCCTTTAAACAATCTCCTTTATGACACACATTCCTCCTTTAAACTGGCCAATATTTTTGCCTTAGCCCTTTAAGCCTCCCAAGCTAAAAAATATGTGCAGAATCCAATGCAAGTGACATGCCACAGCTTCGAGGCTAGTGACAAAAAATGACTGGCGTTTGAAATTGTCTTCCCCAAAGTCCAGACACAAGGCAGATGTGTATAGATTAAATTAACTCCTGTAATCCTAAGAACAAATAGAGACACAATCCGTGTCATCCCCAGCACAGGGACCGTATGGCATATCCTCAGCTGCTCTGCGTGCTCAAGTGAGCCACACAGATTTACTCCAGACAATGATTAACTCTCTGCCAAACAATCCTACGAGTCTCATTTTACATAATTTGCATCATAAATCACAGAATCATGGACTGGTTTGGGTTGGAAAGGACCTTAAAGCTCGTCTCATTCCACAACCCCCTGCCATGGGCAGGGACACCTTCTGCTATCCCAGGTTGTTCCAAACCCCACCCAACCTGGCCTTGGACACTCCCAAGTGTGGGAACCTGTGCCAGGGCCTCCCCACCCTTACAGTGAAGAATTTCCCTCTTCTATCTAATCTAAGCCTGCCCTCTATCAACATAAAGCCATAAACCCTTGTCCTATCACTACACGCCCTCGACAAAAGTCCGTTCAGCTTGTGTCAGCACCACCTCGTTAATCCCAGCCACGGGGGTTTGATTTCTGCCTGGCTGCTGCTGAAACGTGTCCTGGCACAGCCAGAGCTGCACGTCTAGAGCATCCCACGTGCCCTCTGCAGTGCCTACTGACAGAGCAGAGATCCTGCTCCAGAAACAGCCTGTGCTCAGTGCACCGTGTGACCGTGGCACTCCCCTCCAAGCACCATCGGTACCTTCCCCTGACTCAGGCGTATCCTGGAGAACAGGGGCCAGGTTGTCCCCAGCACTGACTGCAGGAGAAACCAGCAGGAGGTGAGATGCTGATCAAAGAGCAGGTAACAGCCCTGAAGCCCTGCACACACACAGATGGGTACCTGCTGCTCCTCCTCGCTGAGAAATACAACTTAGAAAATGGGGATCAAGCCCTGGCTTATCAGAGGAGCTAGAAAAGATCTCGTTACTCTGAGGGGAAGGATTTAATCCCACTGCGTATCACAAAACCCAAATTATGTATTTTATCGTTTACAAGGAAGCCCCCAAACTCAAAGGCACAGTGAAGACCCTGTCATCTTCCCCACCCCCTGTTGTGAAAATGCAGCATTTCACAGCCTTTCTCTGATCCAAGCTCCCCTTCCTCTGTCAACATGACCAGAGTTCACTGAGGATCACTATGATAACAGACTTGTATAAGCTATATACTCTGGCCTCTGCTGGGATGGCTTGGTCTTACTCAGCTTAGTTCTGCCTCAACATAAAAAAGGAACTACAGCCTAAGAGCAGCTGTACTGTACAATAGAATTGTACAGCAATAAGCACCTCTTGTTCTTTTGTAACCTTTTACCACATTTTCTAGTCTTTCAAAATCTGAAACAGGTTTTTAAACAAAAAAAAAAAGTCCCTATTTCATGAGAAAAATGAAAAGCAACTCCATTTTCTATGTAAAACAACAACAAAAAGAGAAAGGTGCCAGTGAGCAGGGAAATCCACAAGCTTTGGAAGTGGCAGAACAGCCCACCCACAGTTTAATGGATGGGGAGAAATCTGCTGCTCCCTTCAAGAAGGAACAAATCCTGCTCAGCAGCATAAAGCAGATTTGATCTCCCAGTTCACATTTCATGCTTGCAGCTGGAGACAGTGGTACTGACACCCTTCTCAAATGTGCAGGATGTGCTCAGCTGCCGAGGACAAAGAACTCTCTATGAGCACTTTCAACTACAGCAGATATGACCAAACACAGGCCTCACATGGCAATTTCTTGGTATTTGATGTTCCCAGCCCCAGGCTCAATGAAATACATTAAACATGAGATTTGTCTCCTAAAAATTGTTGCCCCAAGTGACCAGTGTGTGATGGTCTCGGGGGCCACCCACATCTTGGACAATCACATGAGCATGTCTGTCACTGACGGAAGCCAATCCCACCACTGCAGACATCAGAGAACCTCTGCAACCACAGCCTTGGAGCACACCAGGCTTCAGCTGAGTACCAGCTCTCTAGGAAAGCCCCACAGATGCCTTGTCCAGCTTTCAATCCTGCTGTGATGGCTAAAAGACCAGGAACTGCCTGGCTCAGTTTGCAGTCAATGTCACAAGACCATTGTATGTATGGGCATGCAGTGTGTGGCTTCAAATCAAAATACACCATGCTCTGCCCTCCTTCCCCTGCCACAATGGACTTAGAAAAGATGCCATGGTGCCCCTGGTATGAAAGGCTTTACAATGGACTATTCATCAAGCAATCTTTTTTCCTTCTTTTACTCAATTAATAAAGCCCATGACTTACACAACTGCACTGCACAGGCTTCCAGCATCACTCGTTACCCCTTTAACCACTTGAGTTAATCATTCTTTTGTGCTGATTCCTCTCTCCTCCAAATTCCCTGGGGATTTTCCACATGCGTGTTGAATACTTTAGAGAAATTAAGGCGAAAAATCTGCTAGATGTAACTTTTGTTCAGAGAATTGGTCAAATTAGGGAAGATATTGCATTAGTGTAATACGGTGTACCTTCAGTAAAGTTGAGTTTTCACACACACTGCTCACAACTGCCTGGGGCTGAGGCAAGTAAAATGAGACTCCCTTAGAGTTATTTTCTGATTATGCAGTCCCTGAAAAAAATCTGTGATTTAGCTTTGAGTTCCTCTAGTCAATTTATTCCAGTGGCTGTGCAAACCAGCCACAGATAGAGAACCAAATGCTACGTTGACTGAACAGAGTAAATAACATCAATAGTTTGAGACTAACAAGGTGACACTTGCAACAGTTTGATAGAAATTATTTTTAAAGAACATACAAAGCGACAGCCATAACAAAATCACACAGAATAGGAGTTTCTCTATATTAAGATTTAAGGTTCTGCCTAAGCTTCTCCATCAAAAAAACAAAAAAAAAGGGTAAATAATCCTCTTTAAGAAGCCTTTCATATCAAATCCCACACCAATCAGTACCCACAAACACTAACAGAGCTACTAAAAAAGGCAGGCTCAGATGTACCTGGATTAAATGCTGTCTGAAGCAAAGTAAGATAAGCTTGAAAGCTCGAACAGAATATTGAATACAATTCCACAGTGCTCCAAGTTGCTCTCTCCATCTACTTTATGTCAGGGATCAACTTCATACAATCATACATTCAGGTAAAAAAAAATGCAAACCAAACAAACACAAGAAAATATCAAAAAAACAACAAAAAAATCCCCACCACAACAAATAACAACATAGTTAAGTAAAACTCTACTTAAAGAATTCAGAACAGTGCCTGAAAAAAAAAAAAAACCAATCCCAAAACAGAAATAAGTCTTTAAGTAAAACTGGTCTTATAATACCAATTTTTATTCAAGATGGACTGAAAATAAATACTTACTATTACTTCACTTACCCTGAAAACAGAACAAATATTCTTCTTTGTCAGTATTAGCCATTTTTAAATGAGCTGATGTGTTCCAGCTTATTTCAAGTATACATAAATTTGAAGGCAACACAGAATGTATTTATCATTTTTATGTGTGTGCATAAATACACAAATATTGTATATATAAATCCTGTATATACATGTTTTGCTGCCACCTTGTGAACAGACTGAATAGGGATGTTTCGTTCATACAGACTCAATTCTGCCACCTTTATTCACATTTAGCTCAACTGACCTTAATATGGACACTTTTGAAATGGGTACTCAGTGTGACAAAGGATGGCTGAATCAAGTGCAGAAAATTTTAATAGGCTGAATAAAATTGCTGAGTCTTCCACAATTTCCATTCACTTCTGTGTCACAGTTTATTGCCACAACTATTATGGAAAATGTAACTAAATTCTTTCTGATAAAAATATTGCAGCTTTGCATCCAAGTTGTATGGCTGTCTTCAAAACAGAATAAGCTGGTGTCTGTAAAAAGAATAAAAGATTAAATACATCCGCTGAAGTGTTTTGCTTGAACCAGATTGTGATAAGGAATAGTAAGCACTATTAAAAAAAAAAAAAAATCAAAGTAAAACCACACATACCCCCCAAGAAAACCCCACCTGCATTTGCAGTCTAATCTACCCTAGAGAAAACTAAATTAAGATTTATCAACTTTGCAGAGTATTTCCATTTCTCCACAAATGTAAGTCAAGAGAAAAACCAGAAGTCACACATTCCCCCCAGTTTCCAAGTGAGCACAGAATTTAGTTCAGTATTTCCCACTTCCTAATAAGATGCCTCCAGTTCCCAGCTGTATGGATAGCACCTATTAGCCTTACCTCCAAAAATATTTCATCTAAACTGAAATTGAAAGAAAACCTAAAAATTTGCAGAAGATACCTCTTAGGAAAAAAACCAAAGCACTAACAGTTGACATGAATTCCAACATATTCCGTTCTGATCTAGAAAAAGGAAAGTTATAACATGCAGGACTTCCCCATATGTATCTTTGGGAAGGAGTATCAAGAGTCTTATTTTCTGCCTCTCAAAGAACCACAGCTCAGTCTCGAGGTAAGGAAGGGAGGAGTAGCACATCTACAACCTCACTGACAGCACCAATTAATCAAGGTTCTACTCACAGCTTCTGCATCGTGCTCCAGCCCAATGTCGTGGTGCTCCTGCTCATCGTCCCGGAATTGCTTTATCACCTTTAAAAACAGCAATTTCTGAGTCTACTCTGCAGAGAAATCAAGGCAGTCAGCACACAAAACTAGATGCTGTTGACCATTGTGTGTACCATGGCAAGCCAGGGTCTCTCAAAAACTTCCCTAAGACAGCTGGGCACTGTCTCTGCCCAACAGCTTCACATTGCTTTTGGCTTCCTCACTAGTTATCCTCATATTGGATACTGAATAAACTCACTGCCTGGATTTTTCTCTTTATTTCGTGCCATCTCTCCCTACTTCATTGTATCATTATCTTCGGGGGTGGTGTTTCCCTGGTGCACCTCAGCACAACCCCAGTCACTTCAGATACAATTTCTGTAACAATAGGATACACTGGAATCATCATTTTGCTGCACATTGCACTGTGCACAACTGAGCACACTGGCAGCCAGCAAGGCTGCAAATGAACCATGTGCTGCCTCTGGAAACAGCTCCACCTCCCACAAACACCCTACAGGAATGTGTCCCAATTTGATACCTAAAATGCTTGGGAAATTATTTTCTCACAGAGCTGACGAACGTCAGCTCCTTACACACTCTGAGCAGCAGCCAGGACTGGAACTTGAACAGGGTGCTGGCTGGCAGCAGTGCCAGGAGGGCAAACCCCACCCTGGGGTGCATCAAACACAGCGAGGGCAGTGGGGCTGGAGAGGGGTTGTCTTGAGCCCATCCTGAGCTCATCCTGAGCACTGTGTGCAGCTCTGGGCCCTACAGGTTAAGGATCACGTGGAGGTACTTGAATGCCTTCAGAGGACAGCAACACAGCTACTACACAATCATACATCCTCCTTTTGTTTCCCCTCTAGACCCCTCCTTTCAATTAAAATTAATCACACTTAAAGCCCAATTCTCCCACTCAAAAGGGAAACACTGAATTACTGAAAGCATGCTGAAGATAATCCAACATATGTTTTAATTTTGGTGCTTGATCAATTTGCTGAAGGAAAAAGCCTCCTTTTAATTTAATAGCTTCTGATGAGTTCAGCGTTCTAAGTGACAGAACAAGAAGATCTGCTGTAAATTCAAAAAGCATACTATTTTTAAAAGACTAAATCACATCAGATAATTCAATTTGTGAAACTACTTTTAACTCATGGTTAAACACCTGCAATAGTTCTTTGTACTTCTCTGGATCCTCTTCTACTAGAGTTCGGATCTGGTTGTTGTAGTGCTCTGATATACTCTCTTCCACAGCCACTGTGCAAGCCATTGCACCCTTCCTTCCCAGTAAAGCACTTCCAGCCCCTGTGATTGGGGTACCAGACACATGAATGCAATGAAATCTGAAGCAATACAAATGATTTAAGACAACTGAAGACTTCACAAGACAATAATAATAGTAATTATATAAACTCACCTAACACAAAACCTGCTACGTTCCAGAAAGGCAATAAAACAGTAGGTCGAACTCTATAGGCAACCATGAGCTCATTGAACTTTTTCAGGTGGTCTTTTTCTTGATTCCACATTTGCTGCAAAGGAGCCAGATCACAGTGAAGCATAAAACCCCAAGAGACAAACATTTCCAATAAAACTCATAAAACCCAAACCAGCTCAGGCCACATACGCTGTGAGAGCTGAAGCAATACTACAACACTGTAACATCACAGACATGAAATGGTGCAGAAAGGCAGATGCAGATCGTTATAAAAAGGGCAGATGAGGATTTGCAACATTTGCAAAATAGGACAACACTGCAGTAACTGTAGCATTGGTAACTCCCTTACCAAGTATTCCCACCACTTTTTATAAACCCACACGTTCGGAAATGCTTAAAAAAAAATGGACAGCAACCTTGCCATGAACCTACGATCTTTCACCATCATCCGGCTGCTGTTAATCAAACGCAAACGAAACAGAACCACGGGGATGGCTCCTAGGCGAGCTAACCTGGATGATGGGCCCCACGCTCGACCTGCCCAGCACGGCCATCTGCCCCGCATAGATGCGGTTCGCCCCGTACTCCCCCGCATGGTCCACGCGGATGATGCGGTCTATGACGGGCTTGTTGATGCCCTCCTGCGCCACCCGCGTGCTGCACAGCCTGAGGGAAGCCCCTCCGGCGGGCAGAGGCCGCAGACCTGTCGGAGAGACAAAGGTGACGCGAGCTCCGCCGCCGCCCGGTCTCCGTCCGGGACGGGCGGGCGGTCGCTGCCACCCGCGGAGCCGGACGGCCTGAGGCGGCCCCGGGTGGCGGCGCGGGGGCCTGAGGGGCGGGCAGGGAGCGGAGCCGAGCCCGTACCCGGCCCGCAGCAGAGGGGCCGGCGCTGCACCAGCGAGCACCGCAAAGCCGGAGCCACGGCCGCCGCCATTGCCCTGAGGACACGGCTCCGCCGCGCCGCAGCGACGTCACCACCACGCGCCGCCGTCCCGCCCTATCACGATTCCGATTGGCCCCGCGCCGCCGCCCCACT
>VYXC01002312.1:262036-305591 GCA_013397175.1 Platysteira castanea
CGTCCCCCGGTTGCCACGGGAACGGGGGCGGGCCGGCCCCCGGCGGGCGAGGCGGGAACGGCGGCGGGAGCGCTGAGGGCGGGCAGAGGCGGCCCCGGGCCGGCCCCGCAGCCACAGCAACCGGACAGCACCAGACGGTATCGTAAAAAAACCACAGCGTTTATTCAATGTTCATCTCTTTAAAATAAGGGCAGAAGACATTCCAAAACACTATAAAAAAAGGTCAGTGTCTCACATTAACTAAGAGCGGACTAATGTAGATTTCAAGCAATAAACGCAGTTCTGTACAGAAAATCCTTAACCACAGTCTTTAAATAAAGGAAGGGGTTGGTAGCCCACAGGGACACACGGTTCTCTGAGACACACAGCCCCAGCAGTTCAGCTAAGAGAGAGGAAACGTGAAATTAAGGGGTACTGACACACAGTATTGCCAACCAATAATTTAACTCTCAAATATTCACATTTTAGAACACAGAACAGTAGTGAAGATGTTCATACAAGAATAAAACACAAATAATAATGCCTTAAAACATTAAAAAAAAAAAAAAGGCCCCTCCACAGCAGCAAGGCTGGTGCCCCAGCAGTGCTGTGCCTGCCATAGTTCTCAGCTTCTTCCTACCCCAAGTGTTTATTCAGAGCTCTTTTATCAGCTTGTTTGCTCTAAACCATTTTGTGACCAGTTACCCAGTGTTCAACTGCTCCTGCTGCTTCAGAGCAGAATAAATAGCGAACCCTCACCTCTAAAAATATTTAGAAAACTGATTTCAAACCCATGCCGTATTTTCTTTTCCTATGCGCTATTTCAAAATACTTCCATACATACTTCTTTTTTAAAAGCAAATAAAAGGCATTGAAAACATGTAAAACCATACCTTTCCCCTCTCTCGTGATTCTTACAGCATAATTTGTAAAAACAGTACAATAGAGTTTCAGTTCTGATCATGTGTTACCCAAACTCCCTGAAAAAAATAGGGACTTCAATCCCAACAACCCTGAAGCTGTATCAGTGTTAAAGTATCCTTTTTTGAACTGCCCTACCACAGTATAAACTAGCTGAATTTCTAGGTTTTGGAAACCTTAAGCCCCACTAGCTTAACCAAGAAAGACTCAGACCACAAGTGCCCATTACACAGATCACGGTGCCAGGGTGCCAGCCAGCTGCTCAGGTTTTAGAAGCTGCAAATGCTTCAGCTGTTATCTTGTGGCTCTGGGAGTTTCAGGAAGTCAAGTTCTTCTGGCTTGCGTGGTTTTCAAGGCTACCTCTGAGCTTCTGCTATCTTTCTGATTAGGAACATCTTATCATGACTCTCCTGGAAAGACAAAATAACGAGTATGCTCCACATGAACAGCGTTAACACAAGTCATCTACAACAGCTCATTTCTTTATTAGAAGTAGGTGCACTCACCACATTGTACTCCCCCAGCACACTCTCAACTGCCTGAACAATTTCAAGTTTACAGTAGTCATGATTTCATTTATCTTACCTCAGCTCACACATTAACAGCTCTGCATTGAGCCTAGGAAAAACACCTCACACACCTCAAAATTTAAAACCGTGCTTCCAAGAAGTCAAATAACAGTGAACAAACAAAAATAAAAAGCACACAAGGATTTTCAGAATTCCCAGCTGGTTTGTGAACCTTTCAAAAGGCAGGAAGGCTTTTGTTCCTAAATTCCTCACTACTCAAAAATCTCCCCCAGTAGTGTTTTTCTGCACGCAGGCTGTTAAATGCCATATCTAAAAGGAGCACACCAAGAAATGGGCTGTTTCATAAGAAAGTGAGAAGTCTCACTAGGAAGGCTGAGCTCTGACCACAGCAGTTTGGCAGAGCACAGCTGCCAAACCTGGCAGTGGCTTTTGATGGCCACAAAGCAGCATTTCTGCACCGGCCCCCTTCTCCACATGGCTGGTTAGTGGTGACTTGTTCCACTTTCAGTACCTGCTCAAGCAGTGCTGGGCCTGCACTCAAGAACAAGACTGGACAAGATGCAGCCAAAATACAGGCCTGGAGGGAAGGGTAGGGAGCTGGGTGCCTGTTTGTGAGGGCAGAGAAGGAAATAAAAGTAAGATGGTGAAGGGGACAGGAAACTCAAGATTCAGGTTCTTCTTTGGCAGAAAAACACCATGATGAGTGGTTTTAAGCAAGGCAACAGATGAAAAACAGGGACACGGCTTCTCAGGGGCATATCTCTTGCAAGTGTGTTGCCTGATATAACCAGACTTTACTGCAGTTGCAGCTGGCGCCCAAGAAAATCAACTCCACTGAGAAATACCACAATACTTTGGTTATTTTTCCTGGGTAATTTGTAAAGCATTCTTCACTGCCTGTGGCAAACATCAAATATCCAGGAGACTATGAAAACCAGTATTTCTCTGCATGCCTCATTTCTGTACCCCTAAAGTTCTCTTTGCTGTGTCAATAAAGCGTTGGGTCAAATCTTACCAAAACCAGTTGTTCTCTCAGCTGTTCAACCACTCGTTTGTGTGCTCGAGCCAAGGCAATAACATAGAACATAATGATGCTGTAAACAACAAAAAAAAGGGAGGGCTTGAGAGTTCCTTCGTACGTAATAACAAGTTCAGTTCAGGAGAACAAATAAACATGTGCTACGGAAGAAAGGGCTGGGTGGAGCCCAACGAAAACCACAAGTTTTTTCAAGTATAGAAGCTTCAGAAAGTATCAGGTAATAAGGCTCCAAAATTTGCAAACAGTTTAGTTAAATGCAAAAAACTCCACTTAAACTTAAGAAAAAAACCCCTTTTTTATTGGAAGGCTGACCAAACATTGAAACAGGTTGCAAGAGACATTATGGAGTCTCCATAACTTTGGAGATACTCATAATCTAACTGGATATGGTTCCTGCTCTACTTGACCCTGTTTTGAAGAGGGGAGTTGGATTAGATTCTCTCTACAGGTGACATCCAACCTTAAAAATTCTATGATTCTACACTGAATTTTATCTTACGGAATGACTGTTTTGGGAGTTTGGTTTTTCAGTCCAGGGTTTGTGGACAGGAATTGTGATCACAAGGCTTACAGTACTAATTTTCAGAGGATTCACAGTTAACGTTTTTGAGAAGGGCACTGTCAAATATGGGATGTGCAAGAGGAAATGGAACAAAGCTGATGAGTGTGAACACATGGGCAAAGACATACAGGCTGAGGATTCATATGGGTTTTGATGCTTTGGACTGGAAATGGAAAATCTGGCTTATTAGAGGCTTGGTATGAGTTCAGTACGCAAGACAATGAAGCTGTGTAAGTGAATCAAGTCTCCACAGTACTCACCAAATGATCATAAAAAAAGGCACTGCAAAGGCTTCTGATGCCATGCCAAAAAGGATCTGCTGCAAAGCTGTTGGAAACTGAAGTACTGTATCTGGAATAACTTCCCACGAAGTGTTAAAATTCCTGAACGGTCCACATGCCTTGGAAGACGGGATACTGTCAAAGAAGCAGAACAAAAAGATGTTTCACCAAAATGTAAAAATAAAATAATCCAGCACAAGCCCAGCACCAGTTTGGCAATGCAGTAGAAGTGTCCTATGTCTTTAAAACTGTAATTTTTGTTTTTATGAACTAAGTTATGATTTTATGTATTATACCCTATATATTTTATTCCATTAATCACTCGAAGGTTGTGCCTGCTTTTATGGAACTGACAACCTTAGAACAAATGTCAACTTCACAGAATTTAAATTGTCACTTACCGTGCTATGCTGACTCCCAAAGGGATAAAAGCCAAGATGAGCCCAATCAACAGCATCCCCAGGAAGAAGAAGTTGGAACTTGATGCCCTGATAGGCCTGGCTGCAGGTTTACACGTGTGTATCAAAATAACCTGAAGAGGGAAGGTAAGAGTGTTACCAGTACATCTGTATAGATATACATCCAAGTATACTTCCCCCCACAACTGAATTTTCCATTCTCAAACACGCCACCAGCTGCCCCACAGCCACCTCCTGTGATGTGCATGGGCTGAGAAGGGCTCAGACAAGCCTGCCTCACATTTTGGTGTAAGTCAATGTCTCCTAGCTTGTGTAAAAATTTGCTCCAGAGGACCTCAGACACTTGCACAGAGCAGCTGACACAGCCACGTGGTGTATGAGCCATGGCACTGCCACTGGCTTTGTTCTGCCACATCTTCACTGCACACATCCCCTCTTGCAAGACCTGAAGTATCAGCAACAACTGGATGCACAGAAGGAGCTGCGTGGTCACTGAGCAAAACTTCTGATAGGCAGAAATCACATGAACATCCAACCCAGCTTGGATCTTCCATTCTGCTCCCAAATTTTTAGCAGTTTTGCAAAATATTGTCCGAGTTGTAAGCTGTGTTGCTAATAAATAGATTAATGCAGGAAAGTGTTATAAACTAGCTTTGGTACATAAAAAGGTTTTCTTTAAGAAAAAGGCAAATAATTTGAGAAGTAGTAGTTGAAATGTGGTTTTGCCTGATTTCAAAGCAAAATTCTACCTTCTATTAAAAGCACAAAACCTTACTGAAAATGGAACACCATTGGCTCATTCCATCCACTGCATCCACAGGTGGTTTTAGATCACCTGCATATCTATATCCTGCATTACAAAAACCACAGAGATGCACTCAGTCCCTTATCAACCACACACCTTCATTACCTTTTTAACGTAAAAGATGATGAAGTATTTTATAGTTGCTATTGCAGGGAGAAGTGGTGAAAAGAAGGTTCCAATCCAGCAAATAGTCTGCCCATAAATGATTTCTAGGACATTGTCAGAAATTTGAAATTCCTTCTGTCCAAACCACTGAATTAGCTTGCAAGAGCAGTGAGTAACTAACAACCTGAAACCAAAGAATACTGTTAGTCCTAAATTGAAGTTGTAGAGTTTAGATGCATTCCAACACTTTTGGAACATACAGAATTTAGCATTTAAGCATTAGAAAACATAACAGAAAATGCTTGAAGAGAAAAAGCTCTCATATCAAAAACTATACAGCCATCTGAATAGCAAACAGGTGATCAAACAACCAGAAGTACGTTTATGCTTTATTTTAAAACTAGTAATCTGGTTAGAAACATGGGGAATGTAAAGCAGAAAAAAGAGAGTGTGTTTCATACATCATTTGTGAAAATATGCTCAAAAAGCAGAGATACATACCTTCTGGGGAAGTCCACAAACAGGGGCACAGCAAGAATTACAAGAAAATCAAATATCATCAGTTTGTACATTTCTCGCCCAACATCAGATTCCCAGCACTATAAAAACAAGTCAGGAAAAACAAGATTAGCAGTCTAAAAAACAAGTTGAAAAAACTGTCTATCACTAAAGCAACAAACGTCTCAGTTAACACAATGAAGTTCAAATGGTATCAGCTCCAATTTCTAAAATATTCAACTGTTTCAAAGTTCCCGTGCCAAGATTTTCACTTTTTTTTCTTTTGATTTTGGGTTTTTTTCTGTGAGGCAGGTGGTGGTGTGTGTGTTTGGTTTGGTTTTGGTGGTTGGGGTTTTTTTGTTTGTTGGTTGGTTTTTAAGGAAAAACCATTTGCCTTATTGCTGGAAAATGCAGTAGCGCAATGTCTCCAAAACACAGCTACCTCAAACAATCCTCATGGTGGACAGAAAGCCTGTGCTAATGGATCATCTGCCACTGAACTACTTCTAATTAGAGTTTTAGACAAACAAAGGATAAATGTGTAACAACTGCACTGGTTTGCACTGAGCAGTGGAAATCAACACCAAGTATAACATCAGTGGCAGCCCCAGGGCTGATACCGAACACCTCTAGACAAGCAACTCTCATGGAAAACAAATCTCTGTTCACAAGCTCAGATGATTAAAGACCAAGATAAATCTGCTTACAGGATAGAGTTTGTAATTGTATCCACAGGGCTTACACTTGTCAGTGTCACAGTTGGAGATCTGACCCCACAGTGAGAACAAGAGAACGCCAATATTGGCCAAGCGCACGAAGACACACCTGGAAGAAAGGAAAACCTAATTCCAAACATGCCCAAAAATAGCCATGCTAACACTTGGCTCACCTTGCACAGGAGTCCAAGGAAGCCTTGAAACACAAAAGGGTCATGCAGAGCTTTAACAGAGCAGCCAGCTAGATAATAAACACATTTCTTTCCTTAGTAGTAAGTTAAACTCGCTTTACACCTTCCCAGCTTTAGGCTACAGTCCCTTGTTCCTTTTCTCAGTGCTGTTGCTAGATCAGTCATTTCAGTGGGAGATCTTGATGCTGCAGTGGGTTGCAGTTCCCTCAGGTACAGTTCTGCGTGCAGCATTTCCATTTCATGGAGTTCCAGGCCTTCTGAGACACTTGGCCAAATCATGGACTTGCAGAGTTCAGGTGCTTCAACCCAGATCTTACTGCCTCAGGCTGCCAAACACCAGCTCTTACATGGAACTGTCTTTTACCCCAAAACTTTTAACTTCTGCCTTGAGCAAAGCTGTATACACTGTACACTGAACAAAGCTGTCACTGCTGTACGCACACATTTGCTCCTTCAGGGAGCTGCTGCATGCAAAGCAGTGAATCCACAGCTCTGCAGCCACAAGTTCTTCACTGACTACTTATTCAGGTTGAAGATGTCCAGACCACACAGCTAAATGGGACCAAGAGAAAAACTTGGCCATGGAAATGACTGCACTGCACTGTCACCAAAACAGATTGTTCCCAGATTTAAAGTTTCCAACTAAACATATGCCAAACAATGCCTCTTCGGTTTCCAGTGCCAACTTCTCTGCTTCTTGATGTTTCAATGTTTACAATACATAAAGCCTACCAAGAACAAGTTGTTGAAACATCCAAGGCCACAATAAAAACATCTTTACCTCATGAGTGTCAGCTTGATTTCAAGCGCTGGTGCATAGTCTTCATATCTGATCAGAAATGCGAAGATCAGAGGACCGTTGAAGTTGACCAGTGTGATCACCATGGAAGGCAAATACTGCATGAAGAGATTAGGCTGGGAGTTCGCACCATCAACGTCCTGCACAAGAAGAGATGAGAGAAACATAATGCTTAGAGAAACACACCTTCCTGACCATGCTGTCTTCAGCTACACACATCTCCCTTGTCCAGAATTTAGGCAGCATTTTTTACTGTCTTCATCCTCCACCTACATTTGCACTGGGCAGTAAGAACCAACACCACGTGGAACATGAATGGCAAACCCAGGGCTGGTTCTGAATACCTGTAGACAAGCAAGTTTCATGGAAAACCAATCTCTATTCTTTACACAAGCCTGATCACTGCTATCTCTGCAGTTTGCTGCTACACACCTTTGCTTTCTCCTGCTCCCTTCACCAGGAACTCTCTCCGCCTCCGCTTACGAGTATTTCTGTGCTGCCTCAAAGCTTCTGTTTAAAGAGGTTCAACTCACCAAGGTTTCTGTCTGACTCTTGCTAACCAGCACCAAAGCTACCAGGTTTTGCAACTATTCCAAGTGCAGACACTTTTCAATTTATTCTCACTGGTGCCAAGCAGCTCCCCTGACTTTCCTACCACCCTGATAAGCTCCTCTAACTGCTCATTACGACAAGGTCAAGATATAAACCCTCCTACATAAATGCCACAGTAAGTCAAGCTGTTCTTCAAGTTGTTCAGTGTTGTGCTGTCCTCCTCTCTGCTCTCAAACAATACCTCTGACACAAACTCATTCAGCCCCCATTTCCTGCTTCTGTCTGTGCAATCCTGGCAGTTTACAGAAGTTCAGAGTTAGGTCCACCATGAGCACAACTTTCCTTGTGAACAGCTAAGTCCATCACATCAGCAGCTCACACAGGGGAGAGAGAAAGTCCCCATTCCTGCAGGATTAATTGAACCCGTGGGTCCTACACAGAAGTCAATTACTTTTGTGAAGCTGTCACAACTGCTGTCTGCTTTGTTCTGCTTCTAACCACTCTTTCCATCTGCTTGTCCTGCTGGAGGTGAAACCCACCCAACCTGATTCTTTCCGCTCGTGACGCAAGAACCTTTGCTTCTGAAAACTGCTCTGTGCTCAAAGCCTGTTTCCCCATGCAGCGGTAACTCAAACCACAAGACAGATCATGATCTTTACTCTGCCTTCCCCTGCAGTGCATTTTTGCAGTTGACAGTGAACCAGATCACGTGGAACTGATCATGACAAAGTTTGGTTTAACCAGGTCAGTTCTCCCAGCCAGTTCACTGCCCAGACCCAGCAGATCACAGCGAGGTGAGCACATTTAAAGGGAAGGGTATTGAGGGCTGCTCTTCTTGTCAGCTTCAAGGCACTTGACACCAAAGCCTCTGCAGCAATGGGAGATATTACTGGGGAGGTTTATTTGGCACGTGGTCCTTGATCCTTCCTGCTCTCATCTACTAAAAAAACTAAGTCTGTAGAAAGCATTTTCAGATCCCTGTATGAAAGGTGCTATATTAGGATACTTGACTCTTTCACAATAGTTCCTCTTGCTGTAATCACCAGCCTTGACTGAATCTGTCCTAGTGTCATTTCTGATACTCACATTGGAGTTTCCTTGAGAGAAGACAGTTACTCTATAAATAGCATAAAAGCATCCTGATAAAATGGCAATGACAATTATATTTATAAATATTCTCAGAGAGTAGATGCGTAGCTTTTCTTTCATTGTCCTCTCAGCTATTTTTTGCTTCAGTTTTTCTTCCTGCAAGTCCATCTACAAAGAAAAGAAAAAAGAGATGGCGTTTTTTGGTGCAGCATACAACACTTAACACCATGTCTTCTACCCCTGAGATGTGCGAATCCATAGCCTGTTCTAGGAGAGTCACTCCAGCACCTGCCCAAGCACACAGGACTGAGAGTCTCTTTTCTTTGACAAAACAGGGCCATGCAGGAATGGAACCCCTGTGTGCTCAGCCTCCTCAAGCTGAGGGCTCTGTAGCCCGCAGCTGTCCCGTAATCCTCTTATCTCTACTGTATCAGTAACACATTTCGTTGAGGACAGACAGTTTGCCTGTTTGTTGAGAGAGACTGATCTCAGCTTGATACTAAACTCTGAAATGGGTAAACCAGCCCACTCATCTCATTACTTCTGCAGGTAAGCAACCGGCCCTCATCACTATGGCTCAAAATTCCTTCCTTCTCGCTGTGAAGGAAAATTGGGGCATGGCACTGAAAGAAGGAAGTCTCTAGCAGCTCGTCATGTAAACTTGGTGTATTTCACCCTAACTGACATGAAAACACAGTATCTCCTGTGAAGGCAATTTAACCTGGGCAAACCCACACAACATCCATATGAGGGTATTTTCTGAGGATTTATGTCCACCAAACAGTAACGTTAAGGGGCAAATTTTTCTTCTAAGACGTGCATTCTGGAGGCAAAAGTGTGGTAAGTGAAGGAGGTTCTGATTCCATGATGAAAAAAGAGGGCTGTGAACTTCACTAGAGCAGAAAGCAACTCACTGTAATTCATGAAATCTGTAATTACCACTTTGTGGTTGGAAGTGGAAGCATCATCTCCAAGGTAATTGTTTCACTACACAAATCTCTGCTTCCAGTGTACAGAGAGCAAAAAAGAAGGTCCCTGTTTTACCAAAAGAGCCTTTCAGACCCTTTTCAGAGCTTTATGACTTGAGAAATCTAGAGCTGCATCAGCATTTTGAATATGCATGTGTGCCAAAGACACCTAGTGAAAATCAGTATTTTCTTACTGCAACAATGCTCTCGAACAGTACAAAGAGCACCATCTGAACTTTATTTCTCCCCAAACTACTGCCTACTGCACTGCACACTTAAAACCCAGCACACTCAGACTGATCCCTGCAGGGTTTTGCCTGCAGCTGGGACAGCTTTTCCTGTCAGACTACGCAGAAACTAACACAGGAAGCAGGACTGGAGTGTGAGGACGAGGCAGATAAGACAAGCAGCTAACAGGCTGGCGTCGGTCCCCAGAGGATGGGGGAAGGGCCGACAGCATCTGTGCCAATCCTTCTCAGGCTGCTCCACAACTCCAGCTACCTGGAAAGCATGCAAGAGCATGTGGGCTGCACCCCCAAAACAAGCTACTTCAATCCTTCTTAACCTTATTCCTTATCTGCAAAATTACACAGCTCTCTTTGTTTAGCCATCTAAGCTGTATGAAACCATAGCCACAAAAAAATGGGAGTTATTCACCTGGAGCTCATACTGCAAGCTGCGATGTTTCAGCTGGGCTGCATTTGGATCTGTAATGCAGAAGTCCCAGCCTGCAAAGACTTTGTTACAGTAACTCTGAAACGGATCTGCATCATGCACTAAGTTCTGCATAAAGCCTTCCCCAGACCTAGAGAAAAATTCATGAAAAGACGTATTTTATGCATAGAAAAAACACACACAAGTAACCTGGCTGATCAAAAACTAAACAACCCCCTCTGTGAGCAACCTGCCACCTTTGCTTTGTACCAGGGAGTCTCTGGGACACTTCCAGTGTGAGATTCTGCAGCAGCTGACCCTGACTGATACAGGTCATTCCCACCTGCACTTCACCACAGCCACACCTTCTCACCTCACCCAGGCTCAGCAAGGGAAACTGAGATGGCACAAATAAAACTCAACCAAAAACCCCAAAAGAAAATCCTCTAACAAATTCTGTATAGCTGAGGGGCTTTTACTTACAGGTATGCATACATATGAAAAACTGATACTTGAAATTGTTTTCTTTTTCACAAGCACACCAAATGCTACTGTGGCACCGCATCCTCAGGCAAAAGATTCCCCATTTCCACATAAAACAGCTCTAGAACACAGTATGTCCCCTTCAAGCAGGAATACAACAAACTCTGCAACAAGTAACAGTAAATAAACAGCACCAACATCTTTACCTCTTCATTATCCAGAGGAAACTTAAGGCAAGGTAGGCAAATGTAGCCAGCAGGTATGCGAGAGGCAAGTTGTACCTCATGACACTGATCCACACAGTATCTATTGTGTAATAGCCATAAAACAAACTTGTCACTTCAAGGAATCCCTGCGAAAATGAAGTTGAAATAGAATTTGTAACAGCAGCAATGCCTGCCCCATTAAATCCAACCTGGCATTAAGCAATCATTTTGTAAATTTAAAATCAGGGCTCCCAGCAGGCTACAACGATCTGTAGCTTCTAAATAATGCCATTGCCTCTACCAACCTGTAGTGCAGGCACTGTGTGCCTAAAATCCCTCCCCTCTCCAATCAAAGAGCTGTAGGATGCACACACTGGGACCCTACACAGGGAGCACAATAGCCACTGTGCTCCAGAATAATAAGGGGCAGCAGCTGGGGAGGAGAGGCACAGGCTGCAGCACGTGGCCAGCCAGGCCTTGTGGTTGTTCAGTAAAAGTCAGTTTGAAAACTGCCCTTCTCAGAGATAACATACCCCAGTGATGCATATGCCTCACCATTTTTCAAAGTTATCTAGGCTTCGTTGCACAAGTAAATTTTTTTTACATTTTAAATGCTATGTGAGACACAGAAACTAAATTAAGAAAAACCCAACTAATTACTTACAGTGCCACTGAACAAATCTTTGAGGTAAGTATAGAAGTAAACAAGTCCCTTATTACCACTAGGTTCATAAATTGTGCAGTTCTTGTCTGTCAAAAGAAAGGCATGAAAAGTCACTCAAATGGCAACACCCACTGAACTGCAAGATCACATTAATTCAAACATGCCACATTCTTATAAAAAAGCATTCCTTTTTTCTGGGAGGTGGAGAAGAAGCTGGCAACAGCTGTACATAGAGAAGATATTTACCTATGTTCTTTGGAGAAATGTAAGCAATGGTACTGTTGAATATTCCGTATTTAGAAATGATGATGGGAAGAATAACGAAACTGAACACGAGGATAAAAATTATAAAGTTCAGCAGGACCAGAAAACGCAGGAAGGAGAAGTAGGACTGGATGCCAGTACCAAATTTCCCTGGGAATAAAAGAAACATGTACCAATAATTAAGATGATAAAACCATTGAAAATACAGAGAGCAGATTATAATTTCAATTACGCTGAACTGAAAAAACATGGTTAAAGCTACTTTTAAGCACTACAGACTTTTAGCAATATAACTGAAATGCAAGTTGGACATTTTAATAATTTTTTCCAATATATTTCCTTCTACCGTATAATGGATTTTACATTCAGCAGTAATAAGGGAATAAGGTAACTTCTTAAGCACACAGTTATATCTGAAACTATGCTCACACAGGTAGAACTGCCAATAACAGAAGGAGCTTTACAGAGGAGAAACAGACATCAGACAAGGAATACCTTCTATGCTGTGAATATCACGTCGCCAGAGCACCAGGTAAGATGACAAGCCCCTGACTTCACTGAGTGCTTTTTTCAATGATTTACTGCTAGTTCTTCTCCACCTCTTCCATCTAGATAAATGTTCTGTTTCAGCCTGCTGAGAGTCCCTGAGAATCCAGAAATACATTTACTGAGCACAAGAAATGATTTTTCACTCCATGGAACAGGGCTCAGCAGGATGGAGCCTGCTTGCAGCCTTTGGGGGATAGCTGCAGTAACACACACAGGCTCTCCCCATCTGGTCCTACCAGTAATGGCAACACCAATTTAATTCCAACAGGGCAAGCTCTCTCATGAAAAACACTCACCCCTCTTGGAGAAAAAAAATCCCATCCAACTGATAACAATAGATTTTTGAAAAACTTGCTGGAAAGTGCCAATTCAATCAATTTGAGAAAGTATTTTTTGCCAACACCTCTGTTCTAATAATAAGCTGCAAACAAACACTGAGAATGTGCCACTGTCTGTAATTTTAACTACTTCTCACTTACCCATTTTCATACTTTATGAATACATTTGCATTTTAAAAATTGCTGCCTGGTCAGCAACAGTACCAAGGAAAATTCTGAGTGGCTCCGAGTTTGTATTTTGTTGTTTCTTTTAAGAAACCTTAAAACTAGACAAGAACTTCCCAGAAACATAGCTTGAGAACGGACTGGTATGCAGCAAATTCTGTTCTGGCCTCTGATGCCACTGAAGAAGGGCAGCAGTTAAATACCCATGAGGATGGGTACCAAGGTTTCAGTTTTAAATGACTTTGTACTCAACCCTACCCATGTGCCCAAGTGATGCAATGCCATGTGTGCTCTGCGTTGCCTGTTTCCTCATCCTTCTCAGCTGAAGGTAAAATTGCATTTTGGCAGGAAGCCAAATTAAACCTATACAAACAATCAAATGGGGAGCAGATGACCTCAGCTTTAAGAGCAAGTACAGCTCTTCTCAAGAGATTTCATTCTGTGGAAACTACAGGCTGCAGTCTTTTAAACTCTGCAGAACTGTCTGGCCCATGCTCAGTTTGCATTTTAAATAGAAGCGTGGGCTGCATATTCTTCTGAGTTACAGAAGTTGTGTTCAGCTCTCACGATGTTTATGCCAAGCACTTTGTGTTGGCAGCTGCAGCACACATGCAGATCACCGATGTGTAGGAGCGCCAAGAAGCCCCACCAGAGTCTCTCAGTGCTAACATGTGTAAACAAGCCTGGGACGTTGCAACTCCACGCCTCCCTCCAGTTCCTTTTTCTTGAAAAACTGAACTTTAGATACCCAACTTCAAATAAAAGTTCCAGGTATCGAGCCTTTCCTTAGGTGTGACCTAGATCTTCTACTGTTTCTTGTATACAAGCTATAGGGTTAAAATCCAGGGTCAGGCTGTTTCCCACTGCTCTTGCAATAGAGTAACTCTTGTTCTCTGTGGAGTACCAGGCATTAATTGCACTTCCACCTCTCTCCCGGTTCATAACTAGAACTACAATGTACCTGATTTAAAGGTACAGCTGTTCTCTGACTATATAAAACCACATCCTGAATCCTCTGCCCTCTGCTTTCAGCCCAGCAGTGAGACGTGAGACAACAAGCACAAAAATTCAGGCGGGGTCTTTGCAATCCCTCCCTACTGGGGGTTACCACCAGCGGGGCAGGCACAGCACACAGGAAAGAGTCATTTTAAAAGGAATGGGGCGGGGGGAGGAAAAAAGAAGCAAAGGTCCTGGGAAGCTTCCTATCGACTGTACTGAGCCACAGCACAGAGAGCGCTCTGCATTGTGTTAAGAGCAGCTGGGCAGATTCAAGAGCAGCAGCACTCGCATAGCAGCGGGGGGGTTCATGCAGATAACTCACAGTGACCCTTGAAAGCACAAAACCCTGAGGGAAAAGAAGAAGGTAACAAAAACCCAAACCGGAAAACAGTGTTTGTTCGTTGCAGGTAATTCCCAGTTTTGACTAATTTCTTCTAACTCAACCTACTTCTGCCCCCAGTCAGCGACTCCCTCGTGCCAGCCAAGAGCACTCAAGCACTTTCTTGTCAGACTCGCATGCCACAGGATGAAACAGATACAGCCAAACCCAGTTCTGCTTCAGCCTTCCAGCGCAACTGGGTTGTGTTTAGGAAATAGTCATTAAAAAAAAAAACAAGCCCCAAAAAACAAGGAAGAAAAGTGTGAAGATTAACCTTATTATCCTCTTCTCCGCCATGCTCATNGCGCGGCGGGGCCGTGGGGCGGCGGCTGCCGGGCGGGGAGAGGCTGCCCCGGGGCCGCCTTCCCCCGGCCCACGCCTGCCGGCGGCATCGCGCTTTGGGACAGCGGAGTCTTTCTCTTCCTCTTGCCCCGGGCTTGTTTTAAACTTTCCGTGAAGATGCACGGCTGCCACCAGCCCGCCCTCTCCGCTAGACGGGGCTTAACGCAGCCCAGGTGCGGGGCTGGGGGTGTTCTGGCTGCTGGGCATCTCTCAGCGACGTTTGGCTTGGAAATAGGTTTTGTTTCAATCTCTTCTGTCAGTATTAACTGCCCATGCTGGTGTTGGGTACTGTAAAAACTTACAAACTCCGATACTTGGTCAACGGTCATTAGGCTGAACTCCCAGCTTGTTCTGTGACTGGATCCAGTGGCACAGGCTGCAGTGGAAACTACACAGCTTTACTCTTGAATGTGAAAATTTGGTGTGAACTGGAGCAAGTGAAGTCAGCAGATGCTGAATCTTTTTTTTCCATCTGAGAGCAAGGTTTTGTGTGAACTTGTAGTAAACATCTCAGAGAGACTTATTTCTTGAAACAGTTCTTGCCTTTTGTGTGAAAATAACAGCATGTGTGACAAAAAAGGAAACGAAACCTCCAGAAGTCTCAAAAGCCTTTCGTGGTGGGGGAAAAATAATTTCTAGCCTTTCTTACTTTAGTCTACTGGTAGTTAAAAGATAACCAGATTTTTTCTGAACATTCCTCATGCATTTTCTGCAGTAGTTTTTAAAATAAGTCATTACTAGGCTTCAGAATGTTGAATCAGACATAAATGAGCATACTTCCTCTGTTAGCTGTGTGTCATCAGCTCAGGTAAGTGATTTTCAAATTGCTTTGCTGGCAATAAGAATCTGTGTGGGTAATCTGTTGTCATAATAAAACGATTAAATGTTGTTAATAAAAATACAAGTTCTCAAAGTAATTTAGATGTACATGTTTGTAATCTGCATTACCAGCAAAGGTGAAAGGTATATCTTAAGGGGAATTGTTGTGAAATACAGGGACGTGGAATTAAAGCACAGCAACTTCCTTATTGCACTGAATGACTTAGAACAAACGAAGAAACACTGTGGAGGTGTTCTCACCTTCCTGCTGGCAGTTTGGTCTTTGGCAATTGGACTTGATGATCTCAAAGGCTTTTCCAGCCTTGATGGTTCTGTGATTCCATAACTGACATGGATTTTTAGCTACTTTTGATGAGAACAAGCTATAGCTTGCCTTCATCCTTCTGGCAGTCACTCTGGAGGCCTATTACTTTTTTTCCTTCTCCTTTTCCTGGATCTCCAGGATGGTTTTTGCCCGGTGGGATTTTTTGTATAGCAAAGGCAGATGCTGTGAGAACATCAGCAGGATTGGGGTGTTTGTAACAGAGCTGGACACCTCAGTGATACACATTTGCACAGGTGATGGTGGTTCCTTGGTTGAGTGCCACATTTCATGGGATTCATTTGAACAACTCCCAGCTGATCATTCTGAAAAACTCAGGGGATGGAAAGTAAAACCCCTCAGCCGCATTCCTGACTCATTTAGAGTTGTTCAGCATTAGTGCTGAGTGTGTGATTCATGGGCCAGGTAAGAATGGGCATTGTACCCACTGTTACTGGTGCTTTGAAGCCACCCAAGCGTGGGCCATCTTTATGTGGCCCTAAATAGGAACATTTACGGGGTAAAGCTGCCCTGGGCTCTCATCTGGGGTGACAGTTTCATTTTTTATTTGTATTTCTTTTTTCACCATGAAGAATACGAAGAGGAAAGGTAAATAATACACTTGAGGTTAATTAGACTCCTTCTGAAACTCAGTGTTCTAGAGAAGTCTTGTGTTAATGATCCCATGAGAACAAATTTAAATAAAGATTGGAGGAATTGAAACAAGATTGACTTCCCCAGGAATTTTATGAGAACATTCTCTAATTTTTTTTTTTTCAGTTGAGAAAGTTTTTATGACACTTGGAAATGTTTCAATGAATTTTATGGATCACAGCAATCCCAGGTGGAAAAACAGGAAGACAGACATGCTGAGGAGGAGAGAATGGATAATTCTACCAGAGCACAACAGTCACACGCCGGGAGTGCGGTAAGTTCCACTTATATATCATTTTTCCAGTGTTTCTGATCCACAAAAGCAGCAGCTCTCAGTCTGTGCTGAGCATGGAAGCCAGTGCCATGTTCTGTTTCCCTGGATGCTGGAGGTCAGTCTGTCACATTTAGTAGCACCATCCATTTCCAGGACGATTTTTCTTTTGTGTGCTTCCCCCTCCCAGCGCCACAGCTCAAAATTGCTTCTAAACATCCAGGGAAGTTCTGAGTGATTGCTTTAATTTTGGGGAGATCTCATGTTTGACTCCCCCAGTACCTTGTGCTGTGGCCTGTGCGTTGCGCAGGGAGCGCTGGGTCAGTGCAGATCTGCAGACAGATCCTCTGCAGCCATGCCAGGAATGTTGCTTTGGGCAAAACGTGGGCTTGAAGTAGCATTAGAAAACTTCACCTAAGTCTATGTAGAATGTGTCTGGTACAGGACAAACATGTTTTACCAAGTTTAGGAGCTGGAAAAGCACTAGTCATTTGGTAAAAGTGATTGTCAGCAGTTACCCCAGCACAGCTTCTGAACACAGAGCAAACTGATTTATTACCAGTTCCCCACTGGCATTAATCCAAAGGTTGACAGGGGTATTTTTCATTTGTTTGTATTTTTAGTCTTGCTGACCAGAGAAGTTACTTAGAATAGTTGGTAGAAGTTTTAAGATGTGTGGTTTTCTGGGGAGATAAAATATGCCAAAATGGTGTAACAAGGTATATCAACACAAAAGCAGCTGAGGGTCTATAATTCACACAGTATTAGCAAAAAGGAAAAAGGCAATGGGCAGGCCACAGGTCTGGGACAGCAGAGCCAGACTTTTCCTCACCCTGTTCCCTGCTTCGCCTGTGCACATCCCAGTGGTGGCTGTCTGGCCCTCGTTCAGTTTGAGGATGCTCCTGCTCCCAGAGGAGAGCCTTGGCCTTTGGGAAAGGCCCTGGGAGTGCCCTGGCAGTGACTGAGGTGTGCTGGGTGTGCTGGGGTACCCCCGAGTCCAGCTGCAGTGCAGAGAGTGAAGGTGATGCAGGCATCCTTGCTAAGCTGCTTTGGGATAGAAATTCATCTAAGAGGCACCACCCCAACACTTTGTTGGCTTCTCTGTGTTGCACCCTGCCTGGTGCTCAGCTGCAGCTTTGTCCAATCCATAGTTTTTAATACCTCTGCATGAAATGGGAAGAAGGGAAAGGAGAAAGACAAGAAAAATCAGTATCTCTGTGGCACACTGAAGGAGACGTTCCTTCTGGTCCACGCAGAGTACAGGAAGGGCTGGTATTAAACTCCCTGTCCAGGAACTGAGGATTATGCTCTCTGCTAGAGTGAACTAATTTTGCACCCTTAGATGAGCCCTCCTTTAATTCAAATAAAAACATGTGAGGCAAGATCCTTCCTTATCTCAGCTCTACAAATGATTAATCCAGGGATAAAGGTAATGCATCCTGCACCTGAGAACTGCTTCTCTCTGTCCTTTCATTGTGGTGTTATCCAGTGCTATCCTAGGCCAAAAGAAACCATGCTTACATCTACGGGAGAAGGAGAGTGAATGTCTTGGAGCTCAAACAGAAGCATAGCAACGTGTTGCACGGCAGGTAACAGCAAAGAACTTCGCGGGGTTGTTTTTCTGTCTCTTGAGTTGTACGAGCATTTCCGTGCGCAGCACGTTGGGGGAAAGGGAAGGGAAGGGAAGGGAAGGGAAGGGAAGGGAAGGGAAGGGAAGGGAAGGCGGCGGGTCCCCTCACTGGGGCCAGAGGCGGCACCGGGCGGTGGCAGGGGCGGGGCGGCGGCTCCGCGCACCTGGAGCGGGAGAGCCGGGGCCGGGCAGCCTCTCCCGGCGGCCGAGGGGGAGCGAGGTAAGCGGCCGGGACGGGCGGCTCCGGGGCTCTGCGTCCCGGAGAGGCTGGGCAGGGCCGGGGGCTGCAGCGGGCAGCGCAGTCGGCAGGGTCCGAGCGGGGCTGGAGCGCGGATTCTCCGCGCAGCGGAGCGGGAGGAGCCCCGCAGCCCTGACAGGTGGCTGCCGCTTGCAAACGGCCGCTGCTCATTTAGAGTGATGGAACAGAAAGGGTCCGGCTGCGGGCGTGTCAGGGATGCACTCGCTTCTGCTCTCTGAGAGGTGAATGAGCACCCAGCGCGGTGCCCAGAGCTCGGTGCCAGCCCTGGCACCTCACAGCCTCGTCGGCCCTTAATCACATCCCACCTCCTTCAGCCGGAAGGGCTGGTCCCACGGGAGGCTAGCAGGCACACTTTCCTGAGGTGTTTAGCCAGTGTGTCACTGTTCACTCTGAGGTGTGGCACCAGCCTGGCTGGGATCACAGCCTAGAGCGCGACATTTCTCTGTGGTGTGGGTTGCATGTTAGTGTCTGCTAGCGAGTGGATGTGGCACTGTACTGCCCAAGGAGTAGGCTGTGAGTGTTTGTGTTACAACAGGTAACGGGATTGTTAAATAGGTGGAGAAAATCTCGGGCTTCAGCACTCGTGTTCTTTGTGGTCCTTCACGCTGTCACTCCCTCAAAACACACAGACTCACCGTTTAACCCACAAAGGCTGAAACGTTTCTATGCAGAATACTTAATGTACATCTAAAAGCCAAATCTTCATGTCCTGGATTTTATTGCTATGCCACTGTCGTTAAGCCACTGTCGTTAGTAAAGCAAACCTACAAGCAGTGACACTGCTCGGGAGCTGTGCTGAATTCTGCTTCCCCTGCCCGAGTGTCTCCACTGTCCCCTCTGCCAGCCCTGCCACCCGCGGCAGCCCGAGCCGGCTCCGTGCGGCAGAAGAGCCGGTCAGTGGCTCCAGGGCCGCGTTCGAGGTGCCGTAGTTCGGCTGCGGGTGTGTGTCTGTCCCTGCCCGTGCGGGATAAGGGTAACAGCAGGCTGCAGGTGAAAAGGAATGTAGTTGAAACGGCACCTCTTCTGGACTGATATCTCAGTACTCCACCCAAAGCAATTGATCACTGGTTTTTCTGTTTAGTTTTAGGTTTAGTCTTTTGGTGCTTTTTCGTTTCGTTTTTACCCCAAAGTAAGTTTGTCAGAAGGACTTTTACCCTGGAAAGTGATAAGGTGCTGAGGTGGTGTGGTGTGGCTGTATGGGCAGGGATAAGAGGAACTAGAACTTTACACTGGTGTCCCCCTCCACGTTCTGGTGAAAAACTCCTCTCATGACTTGTATAGTCCATAGGCTGTGTATGTTCATTGTAGAATAGACCCCTAGCATACTAATATACAACACTGGATTTTAATGGAGCTGCATTTTGTTTGGGGGGAAAAAGAAAGTATTCAGTTTATGTGAAATTATTTGTCAAACAATTTGAAAACTGAATATAAGGATTTTGAAGAGTTAGGAGAAACCTGTGACAAAACTGGTTCTCTTCTTTTGACTGGTTCCCCCTAGCCATGTTCTTGGTATTGGCAGTATTCTGACAAATAAACTTTGTTTTCCCTCAGGGTCCTGTTAAATGCTGCTTGTGCAAATAGTAACAAGACAACAACATCCTTAACAGGAAGTTAAACCAGAAATTACAAATAGAACAATGCCTTTTTTCAGTCCAAGATCCCAGAGTGTATGTAAACCCCTGTTTATATCCAAAATGATCACGTGTGTAGTCTTCATAAGCTTTTCCACTTGAACTGGTGAATGAGACTCCTGTAACTGATACTGCTCATTAAAGTACAATTTGTGGGTTGCAAATGGATAGGTATCCATTGCAAGTGCAGAATAAACACAGCTTTCTTTTAAGGCAAAATGTCAGAACTGTTCTAAGCAGCATCTTCGAATAGACCTGCTGTGGTGGGCTGCCTTTCCACTGAAAGCAGAAAATTAATTCCAGCCAGGTACTCAAAACCCACTTCCTTCTCTTTTTTTGTAAGCAGTTATTTCCTTCAAATACAAGTAGCTGGTAATGTTGGTTAATAGACTTAAAAAACTCGTTTTGCAAAGCAAGATTGAGTCCTGCTAAACTCAGGGATTGTGACAGTCTGCAGTTTGGAAATTTAGTCACAAGGCTGACTTGCACTGGTGTGAAACAATTCTTGCTTCAGCCCGTTTTTCCCCATAATGGTCAGACTATAAACAAAAGCTAAAAATCGTTTCCTTTTTTATTTTGAGCATGGTTTTTGATTAATTGCAGGAACTGCCTGTTTAATTTGGATTCTGTTTTTCTAATGTAACATTCCCTTTTCACTGACTCATGAGCATTCTCATTCAATGAATTCTGACCAAGTCTGGCTCATTTAAGATTAAAATGGAGCACTCTGTGAGAAATCTAAAACCAGACCTATTCAAAGGATCAAGGCATTAAACCATTAGCAGAGCCCTCGTTAAGAAGGAGTCTCTAGATATTGTCAGCTCTGTACAAGGCTGTGGTCCCGCAGGTACCTTTTTCACAACTAAAGCTTAGATATGCACTGCTAGCAAGGAACAGGGCAGGATTCACCTCCTCTGTGATTCTGGAAATGTAGTGAATTTTTTGGTGTAAATTTGTGTATTTGGCTTTTATTGTTTAAGGACGAGAGGGAGAACTTTTTTTTTTTCTTAATGTTTTGACATGCTTCTAAAGCCTGGCCTCATTAATGTTGGGAAAACTTCAGTGGCACTGCAGTTCCTTAGGTTTGGAGAGACCTTACTGTAGAGAAATATTAATTCCTATTTTGCCTGCACCTTCTGGTGGAGCCCAGTTTCCCAGTGGTAAATGGCACAAAGTTGCAACCACTGCTGATTTATATTGCTTCGTGTTATTTGTTAGTAGAATAGCAGAATCTTCTAAGTTGTTAAAATGGAGTTCCTTCCTTTTAATTTTTATGTACCTGCATCTATTTTGTAATCAGGTCTCTAATCAGTCTTCCCATTAACATATTAATGAAACAGTAGAGACAAAAATAAGGAAGATTTCATCCTTCAAACCAAGGAATTGCCATGTCCTATCATTATAATGAAGCCTTTGAAAATCCAGACTACCACTTCTCAGAGACACTGGAAATTGATAGAAGGTGAGTTTATTTAACTTTGCTGCGTGACTGTGTCATTAGAAATGAAATAATTTCTATGCAGAAGAAACTTCTTCTCTGGAGTCTTAATTTGTGGGTTTATTTTAATCCCTCCTTTATGCTTTCATTCTCAGACAATTTTTTTAAGCTGTTACCAGGAAGGCAGCATTCAAGGGAAATGCTGTGTTTATTTTTTACATGTTGGATGAATTTCAGTTAAATGTATTTATAGCATAATGCTGTAGATATTTTTTAGTTCCAGTAACTCTCACCATGGGCGCTAAAGCTGGATATCTTTGTTTTCCAAGCAGATATTCCTGTTTAGTAGGACTTTAAGCTAACTCCAGGTAGAGAAAAGTTTTAGCCTTCCTAATTCATTTGATCACCAAACCAGAATTATGATGCTGGAGCTCTAAATACAAAATGCCTCTCAGTGTTGCCCTGGTTTTTGCTAAAGCCTTCTGTTTTTAACCTTGGAGTCAGATTCTTTCTCACAGTTTCATGTAAATAATAGCCAATGTTTACTTAACGGTATTTTCTGTTTTTCATTCCTTTTGTGATAAGAGAACTTTGATGAGCACCTTTCTTCTCCAATGGGATTGAGAAGGAAGTGACATGTCCTCCAATCCCTTGTGGAGTTGGGACGTGTATAAGAATGTGAGATATGTCAATAATAAAAATTATTCCCTCCTTTCTGCTGAACCTGGCAGGTGTGAGAGCCTCTTTATTGTGTCTTCCCAGACACATCTCAGTATCAGAGTTTGTTTTATAACATACTCAGATTTGATGTTAATAGGCAGAAAATTATTAAAGATACTTATTGAGGGTTTTCTTTTTTATTGCTTACACAGGGGGAGTTCTCAGAGGAATCCATTCTCCCACCAAAGCCCTTATGGTCCTTCCCTGCATGGCAGGGGGAGGCAGCAGAACCACCCTGTGGCCATCCCCATGGCCCCTCTGGGCCCCGGCTCTGGCTACAGCCAGGACTCACCCAGCACTGCTCCATATGGATATTTCACAGGTTTGTAGTTCCTCATGTGGCCAGCTTAGAGAATCACTGGAACAAATTACAGTTTGCTCTGTCCCGAGGGAGTCCTGCAGCTCTGCAAAGCTCAACTCTGTATGTATTTTTAGGTGTTTTTTTTTTTTTTTGAAGCAGCTCAGGTGCTTTATTAGCAAATCCGTGGGCTGTCTGTTGTATTAACAGATCAATAAATGTTATCTTGTGTGGACTGAGTAAGTTGTTGAGTACTAGGATGTAGTTTGGAGCGGAATGTGGGGGTTTTGATGTGGGAATAGGTTGCTGTGTTGGCAGCAGATCTGTATTTTGTCATAGGGTTGGTATTCTGGGTCTGTAAATAGCCCACAGCAGTTTGCAACTTTGGGTAACTCTGATTCCCTTCAACAGACAATCTTTCCTTTGAGCCTGAGCCTGAACTGACTTACACCCCACATCCCACCGTCCATCTGCTGGACTATCCCTACAGCCACAGGATTTCCAGTGGATCAGAAGGTAAGGGTTGTGGTGCATCACAACATTGCTGTCAGTCTCACCCTCAATGAAACAATACTAATAAATATTTTAAAGCCTTCTTGTTCAGGTATGAATATCCTCACATGATAGAAGGAGTCATAAACAGGGTCCTTCCACAGCAGAGAGCTGAGCTCCTCACTGGGGTGTGACACTGGGACTGGCCAGTAGCTCACTGGGAAGGCCAGGCAAGGAAAGCTGTGGCTCAACTCATCTGTGTCATGGCTGGAAGGCAGAGGCTTTTAAGCAGTAGAGTCACCTGTGTTTGAGTGAGTGGATGAAAGGAGGAGGAGAGAGCAGCTGCATTCTGGCCCCAGGGAAATGGGAATTTGGCACTTATAACTTACTCAGCATGATGGAGTGGGAGTCTAAAATGTTCCCCCTGAAGGCAGTGGAAGGATTTTTAAAAAGAGGCCTCCTCTTCTAGGAAGAAAGTCTTGAATAATGAGTGTTTGCACTTATGAATGGGCTAGATGGAGTTCTCCATGACAGCTGAAAACTGGGCTCAGCTCCTCTTTTCCAGCACGTATCTGAAAAAGTGCATGCAGCTGTCAAACACGACCAGGAAAGGAGTGAGTGGGGGAGCGTGTGTGTGTGAAGTCAGTGAGACTGAAGGGTAGACTTTTCACTTGTTCCTGTGAAAATGAAACTTGCATTTCTTAAGCCAAACTGTCAGAACTATCTGTAATTTAGACAGCTTCATTCGGAGACGCAACCGAAGACCTCCTGATGAGATCTCCATCACCTCTTCCAGCATGCTGGGAACAGATCCAGCATGCACTGGAGGTAGGGGTTTAGATAAGGGCTTTGATATGTGACAGTGTCGTGTACAAGGATGGTGTGGTTGCTACTGCTCTTAGTTTCTCACCAGAATTGCATGTACAGCCCTTCTGTGGTTATGGGGACGACTTTGGTTTGTGTTACACTAGTGATTAACCCTTTATGCTCTCCTAACACGCTCAAATCCCACAATAAATGAAGTGCAGTGCAGTATGAATGTGTTAAATGGTAGAAGGAAACGCTAAGCTCTTTATTAGAATTGATTTGATCAGCTAATGGATTGCTTTCAGCCAATCAGCATCGAATTCCAGCTGTGCAAAAGCAGCCTGACTGTCAGGTCATCCAGATGTGCCTGTGGCACAGGGAGTGCCAAGTACGGGCACTGACATCAACGAACAGTACAGAAGAAATAAAACATAAGTTTAGCTTTCAAGTCAATATGCAGCATCACAGAAGTGTAACTATCAAACAGTGATCAAGCAATGGACCAGAGTCTTGCAATTTTGTCAGTATTTTATTTTCCTTCACATTGCAGCTCTGTCTGTAAACATTATTGTACTGCTTACTTGCATCTGCTTTAGAGTTCTGAGGGAACTGAAGATACCCTGGGCAATACTATTAAGTCTCAGAGCTTGCACACCTTGGTAGCAGTGTAAATGGGGGATGTTGTTATATCCATTTCAGGTTGGGTATAAAAATTACTGTATTCTTATCCCCAACTTTTGTTTTTTGCATGGGTTTGATGCAGAGGAAGATTTAGTAGAAAGTCTTGCAAGTAAGTCCACCAATGAAAGGATTAAAGCAATTCAGAAGCTGCCAGAGACCATGAGAAAAAAGAGAGAGATCAGGTAAAAAAAAAATTATTTGTTTAGTTTTATAAACATTTACTTCTAGCAACATCTAGCTATCAATTATGGACATCTGCTGAGCTTTGGTTTATCACTTTATGACAAAGTACTTTTTAATGCACTTTTAAAAAGTTAATGTCTTGCAAGAGAAAATAATTTAACAGTTGAGATAAGAAGAATATCTCATGGTAATATGAAACAGAATATCAGGGTCCTGAGATTTGATTATAAATTATGACCTGAGATTTATTTTCAAAGGAAACTTGGATGTTGGTCATTGAAAATGGAGAAGAGGCCACATGGTCTCAACCATCGTTTTGTTTCCTCACAGAATATGTTTAATTTCTGCTGCCAGTGTGAGTTAGTGGAGGGGTTAGAACATGCTGTCCCAGCAGTGACAGGAGCCAAGGTACCAGCTGATAAAAAAGCAATCAGTAAGAACATCTCCATGTTGCACTAATTCTGTTTGTGTGCACGTGGGTGAAACTCTGTTTGCAGCATCTTCTTTGGCTTCTCGATTAAATCACAGCTCACACTATAATGCTTGTCACCCCTGTCCTGCTCTTCCACAGAAACAAAGTTCTGAAGGAAATAACAGAAAAATCCCGGCGCCGTGGTGCTGGGCCCTCCCGCTGTACTCAGTGTCTGCAGGGAGCAGCTGTGGTGAGTGCAGGAGCAGCAAACCCCTGCAGCTGTGGTGTTAGCACTGTCTCCAGGGCAATCTGGTGTCTTGCTTTGGTGTCATGCTGCTTACCAAAGAGCCAGGGAATTGCTGCAGTGCTCATTAATAATGACTTGCACTGCAGCAGCACTCAGGAACACCAGTTAACCATCGTATGGTGTATGGAGGGGGGCAAATCCATTCTTAACATCAAAATGAAACTGTAACATTCAAATGCGAGGCTTTTTTAAGGTGAAATTGAGTCCTGTTTGCTTGCTGAGATCCATCTCTCTCCTCTTTTTCCCTTCAGTCTTGCAGGCGATTTGGAAATATCCTTTCAGGATATTTTTACCCGCTGCGGATACGGCACAGGACTCTGAAGATCGTTGGTGCTGAGTTTGGAACAAGTGTTCTTTCTTACTTCGTTTTCTTGAAGTGGCTGCTAAATTTTAACCTCTTCTCATTCCTCATAAACTTTGGTTTCATCACAATTCCTCAGCTGCTTGCAGCAGAACCAAATAACCTTTCATTCACGGGCCTGGAGCTGATCACTGGAGCTGTAAGTATTTACATTTAATCACACCTGTGAGTTTGTGATAAGGAATATGACAGCTCCCACCTCCATTAATTGGTCTTCAGATGATGATGCTTTCCCCCATGGAGGTGATAGCAAATATTCTGAACAATGTCCTTGTCTTTTCAGGGTTATTTTCAACAAACAGTGCTCTACTATGGCTTTTACACCAATGCTACAATCAGTAAAATACAGAATGGCCCATCTTACAACATGCAGCTGGCCTATATTTTCACAGTTGGGATATATTTTGTTATCTGTTTTCTTATCTTGTTGTTCAGGTAAGCTGATTGTGAATTCTTATTTCTCTTATATTAAGTGGAAAATAGCCAGACAATAAAAAACCCCACCCTGTCAACAGTTGGAAGTAATAATTACCTGAGTATGTTTCTGTAAGTCCTTATTTACAGGCGTAGAGTTTAAGTAGAAATTTCTGCTCAAAAGACCACAGAAATCAATCCTTTATTACAGAAATTAAAAATAACTGCAAAATAGTAAGGGATGTACAGAGAATCCTAGTTCAAACCAGTGAATATTGTGATCCCCTTTTGTAAGCTGTTGCCCCTAACATTGTTTCTTATTGATGTGACCAGAGGTAAAGATTGCCAGCAACAATCTTGAGACAGAAATGCGAGAGTTCCTTACATTAAAGTTTATTTTCCACACTGTCTTGTGTGACATGCTCTGACATAGGTCCAGTAACCGTGGGATGGGATGGAAAGCTGACAAATCTCCCCCCTTGCCCTGCTGTTCAGACTTGATGAATTTCCCTGTTACACATCTCACCAGTTTAATTTTCATTGCAGCATGGCAAAATCCTTCTACAGGAACTTCGTTAACCCTCAGGCATTCTCTGGGAATGCCAGCAAGCTGCTCTGCACTTGGGACTTCAATATAACTAATGAAAAAGCTGTGAAGCTGAAACAAAAGAACCTCAGCACACAAATAAAGGTACAAACCACAGGAGGTACAAAACGAATGTGCCTGAGTCATTCTGCTGGAGGTTTATTCATGCATACAGATTTGAGTGTGCACATACAGGTCTCTGGCAGAGTGACACAAGTGTGCTAGTCCTGTGCCTAAGAGACTTAAACCTTCCTGACTTCCTGAGTTTCATTTGGTCTGAGCTCCTGGCAATGGCTTAGCTACTTATTTTCCTTTTCTCTTTAAGCTACATGTAAATATTTGTATGCTTCTGTTCTATTGAATGAATCTCTGTGACTATTAAATATTTGCCAAACAGAGTATTTCTTCTGGGTTTTTTTCCTTCCTGCTATTTAACCATTTTATAAACAAAAGGCAGGCTGGAAACATTATCTGTGAAACTTGACTTTTAGGATAGGAACACCAAACTGCCCAGTAAATGTTCCTAGGACATTACTCTGCCCATCTTCTAGAGCAATAATCTTTCATTCAGTTTCTCAGGTAGTTCCTTGAAACAAGTTTTGCCTGATGCTGTTGACTAAGAACTTCTTCACTAGGAATTGCTTCTTTGCAGGAAGGCCTCACTGAAGTAAACAAAGAAGTTCTAAATTTTTCTGTGATGGAGAGAGCTCGTCACACTGCTGTTCACCTTCTGGCTTGGGTTGCTTCCCTGGGAACAGCAGCAGCTGCTTCTACTGGTGTTTACTTCCTCTCCATCAATAACCTCGAGGTAAAGGCCAGAGTTTGCATCTTCCCACAAGGGTGTCTCACCCTGAGCCCGAGCACTGCCCTGTGCCCTGTCAGGAGCACAGGGGAGCAGTCTTGTTGGTGCTGCCAGTGCACACACAGGTTCTGCTGGACCTCCAGAGCTGCTCTGCAAGGCCTGCCCCACTGGGGACCATGGCAGGAGTGTGGGACCTGAGGGCTCTGAGCAGATCTCCTCTCTCCAGCAGCTGCTTGCCAGGGCCCGTGGTCAGCTTAGGGACAGTGCAGCTGGTGACCTGGGGAGAAACAGCAAGGAGCAGCCCCAGCCAGAGCTGCCCCTTCCTCCCTGGGAGCTGCATCTGAGCTGGGGCTCCCACCCTTGGTCCCACATAGTGTAGGGGAAGGGGAGAGGGTGACTGTGCTGCTGGCCATGGGTCCCTAAAACAGGACAGTCTCTAACCTGAGAACAGCCCTGCAGACACACCTCGAGGCAGCACTTTGGTTAAGGCCCTAAGTTTGGGTTGTTTGATTAAGGTTTTTTTCCTCTCCAAGCTGTTCATGAAAGGGCATGGGAATGACCTGGAGAGCCAAGCTGCCATGTTGGTGCTCCCTGTGATTGCTTCTCTCCTCAACGCCTTGATCCCGTTCTTCTTCTCCTGGCTTGGGCACCTGGAGAGGTTTCAGACTCCTGGACAGCACATTTATGTCACCATTACCAGGTATTTCCTGCTGCCACCTCTCAGTGCTTTTGGCCTGGCGTTGTCTGGTTTCTTTTTGGTACAAAGCTGTGTCTGGCTGCTGTGGGGCCTGTTAAGCAGATGTTGTGCCAAGGTTGTCATGCCCAGCTCCCCTTCTGCCAGGACAATAGAACAATGCCACACCTGAGCTCCCGGGAGAGCTCCTGTTGGTCCTGGCACTCTGCAGTGCCAAGAGGAGGCAATAAAGTGTACCCAGTGGTCATCCTGCCATCACTCCCTCCAGCTGTGGGCCAGCTGTTGGTGCAGTCACTGTTACTTCTTCTTTTTAGAATTATCATCCTGAAAATGTCGATTGTTGGGATACTGTGCTACTACTGGCTCACCATTGTGGCTGCCTCGGAGTCACAGGTAAAGTTTCAAAACCACAAATCTCTGACTTACAGTGCCAGGTTAGGAACCACTTTGACAAGAGACTTGCTTCAGCAAAGAGAAGTACATGTGGCATCTCGGGAAGCTGAGTTCCCTATCCTAACAGCTTCTAGTTTTTACTTGAGAGAGATGAACTGTAGGAAAAAATGAATGGCCCAGCTCAAGTCTCAGCTGCTTGGCAACACTGTTCACTGAGAGGTCAACTGTGATTTGCCAGGCTGCTAGAACATATTTGACAAAGATTTCAGATCTTTGATCAAGTTTCAGATGCCCAAGCATTTGGGAACAATGTTTAAATGGCATGATTTTTAACTTCTAGGTATGATTTTGTTTTGGTTTTTTTCTCTTCTGCTTCCTAAAGTGCTGGGAAAATCTGGTCGGCCAAGATATCTATCGCCTTGTTCTAGTTGACTTCATACTTTGTTTGCTTGGCTCTTTCTTTGGAGAGTTTTTACGAAGGTGAGTACTACTTTTCCAACCTCATTTTCATTCATTAACCAAAGATATGATCTGCTTTCTCCACGTGAGAAAAGCCCAGCAGAAGCGTGGCTGTGGCACCGCTGAGGTTTCCTTGATTTTCCCTACCAGGCAGAGCCTCTGTGTACACGCCTTGTGTATGTTGCTGAACCTCCTTAGAAGGAGGTCAGTGTGTCCTTTTTCCCTCTGGAGATGGAAACACATGCAGGGAGGAATTCTACTCTCATGGATTTCCTGAGAGTGAGGTGACATCCAGTTGTCTCCAGCACAAGCCCATCTTTTCTGCTTGTGCACGGACACGCTGCTGCCTTTCCTTGCTGTGACCCCACTGGGATTTTTTCCCTCTTAGTTATGTCACTATAGTGTCCACAAGTTTAACATCTGATTTTATCAGTCTTATTAAGCATGTAATGAACCTCTCAAATGTAGAAGTCTGCATGATAAGTGAGGCAGTATTGTGGGCTGGGTGTGGATACAGCTGAGCACATAAGGAAGAAATCATTTACTTCTGACATCTGCTCTGTGAGCCTAGCTAGTGCCAAACATTACTTATGGCTTAGGCAGTATTTAAGTGCTTGCCAGCTCTAAAGAGCATTTCGATTCCTGGCCATACTTTTGAGTAGGAGATCCATTGTTCTTTGCCCATAATTTGAACAAGGCTGGTTTACAAGGTAGGGCTTTCTTAACTTTTGTTTAAATTACTACAAAACAATCTTGGGAAGCCCTTGAAGACTTTTCCTCCACGGCTCTTGCCAGTGTACTTTAATCCTCCTGTTCTCGTTGTGTTCAGGTAGGAAACCACCTCCCAGCAAAAGGTCACAGAACTAAAACTGTCAGCAGTGATGGATGGCCTCCCCTGAGCTGGGCAAAAGCTCCTGATGTAGACCTGGGAGACGTTAAAAGTACAACTGCCTGTATTTAATATTTTGTGTTCAAAGGAGCCTCCTGAAAGCCCAGCTCTGTTGATGACGCTGTTGATAAGGTGGTATCAAGATGTGATAATTACCACAATCTTTATTGCCCTTGCTACAGCAAGCAAAAAACTGAATGTCCCCAGCTCAGGGAAAATGAGGTGGCTAAAAGTGATTGCTGGTCCTCAGTAGGAATCCTCTCAGGACTTGCTTACCTGTCCATATTTCAGCTTCTTCCAACCTCAGTTAGTTTGAAGTAGGATGTACTTGAGGGTACATTAAGAGTCTCAGTCTACAAATTTCATTTTTTTATTGAGGCTGAAAATTCTCGGGAGGTGAAAAGCTGTTACAGCTTTGTACCAAGGCCCCTTGGCATTTCAGCAGCTTAAGCACAAGGATCCTTGTGCTTAAAGTTTACTATAGTATGGATATGTACTGCTACAGTAAGAAATCCTTGTTGGTTTTCTGTTCCAGTTGTGTGAAATACACACTAGGTCTTATTTCAACCCTGCTGTGAGAATTTACTTATTTCAAATTGTTTCGTTTTTGCTGTGCTGTGCCATGAACGAGCTGTGGCTGCTTTGCATGGCACTACTGCAACCTCTAAATAATTTGCCACTGATGCTTGTATTCAGGTCATTTTCAGGGATTTTTACAGAGGAATTTATTGTTTAGCAAATGCTGTTGTGCAACAGTTTTTGTTCCCCCTCCCCAGAATTATTGGAACTACAATCTTTGTGAGCCTGGGGCTGCCAGAATTTGATATTGGACGAAATGTTTTAGATTTGATCTATGCACAGACCTTGACCTGGTAAGTGTTACATTTACAGCCAAAACTTCATCTGCACTTAGAAATACCACGGAAAATTCTTATTCTGATGTTTGCTTCCCAGAAAGCCCAGGATAAATGCCTGGGAGATGACCTGTTCAGTGCCTTTGGTAAGGATGATGACTTGCCCAAGTAATTCCGTGGGCTGTAACAATAACTTCTGTCAGCAGTTTACCCGGTGGCCACCTGCTCTGGGAGAAACCTGATAGGCTCCTGCAGGAATATCCTGGAGTTTTGTTTACTTCCCCACTGGGGTGATGTTCTTGTTGAAATAGTTTCAGTGTTAAATGCTGGAAAAGATGCCTTATTTCCAAGAATGAGTATGTAACTCCAGTTATATAGAGCTCTGCACATAGATATGAGTGTTTGAAATCTCACATTTTCCAAGGTGGACTTAGTGCTAGAGGATCAAGGTTAAAGCAATCACATTTCTAAATAATCCCACACTATCTGTGTATGAAATTATTGTGGTGTTTTTCTGCTTCCAGTGCACTGAGAAGTGAGTGGTGAATAGTGAAGATGTAACTTCTTTCTCCTGTAAATCCTTTCTCGTAGGATTGGTATCCTGTTCTCACCTCTGCTGCCTGGTATCCAGATGATAGCATTTTTAATAGTATTTTTTGTGAAAAAGGTAACAAACTTTAAATATATTCATCATAAATATTAAAGTAGTAAAATTAAAGACTGGGAAATGACCAGTGGGCAAGTGCATGTGTCAGTACAGACACTCAGCCTGCAGCTGTGATTTTGGCCTCCCAGTTACTCCCCTCTGCCACCTTGTCTAGGTGTAAGCAGGGTGATTCAGCTAAAGATCATGGTGGAAATGTCTTCTTTTCAGAATTCTTTCTCTCAGCAGTGTGAGCAGATGATGAGTGGTTTGCTGGGTCATGAAGCACTCTGTAATGTTGGATGTGGAAGAACAAAGCTGTAGGTACAAAGATGGATTCAGACTTCCTGAACCCTGAGTCTGCACATGCTACAAAAGCAAACTCTACCCAACAGAGTTCTGAAGAACCCATCAGAACCTTGTTCTGCCTCTTACTATTTAAGACTATATTCTTGAAGTTTTCTCAAACTACACCGTATCTATCGAATTCACATAAAAGCTGTTCTTGGAAACTTCTGATAGATGCTATTCCAGCAGTTTCAGTGGGATTGATTGCAACCAAGTTGAAGTGGCAGGGAACAGCATTCCAAAGCACCTTCATCTCTTCAAAGGTCAGTCTGATGAGGAATTGCCAGCCCCCTCGCAAAGTCTGGAGAACTGCTCAAATGACGACGTCCTTCATGTTCCTGCTGTTCTGCCCTTCCTTCCTGGGAGCCCTGTCTGTCACTGGAGTCACTGTCTGGAGGTATGGAAGGTCACTGGCATTCAGGCCTACTAAACTATGCTGTGTGACCTGATACCAGGCAGAGAAGTCTGTGTTTCTCTCTAGAAATTAATTCTATTAATTAATGGCAGAAGTTTCAGATCCTCATGAGGTGTTCTGCATTCTGAAAACAAGACTGAGCTTGGGAGAGTGTGGCTCACTGAGTAACTTGTCCCATGAGAAAGTGAGACGAGACACAAAGTTGCACTGAAGTTTTGGATTCCTATTTAAATGCATCAAATTTTACTTTTCCTCCCCTTCTGAAAGATCCTGTGACCGAGCCCTAGAACCTGGATTTATGTTGTAGGTGATGCTGGGTCTGCAGCAGAGAAACCCTGGGGAAACCTCAGCTGAGTTCTGGATTACTGATGAACTTCAGAGGCTCTTTCTGCAGGCAGTGCTGACCCTGTAATGATGCACGTGGGTTGTCACCAGTGTTTTAAAGCTGCTTTGGTTTTGTGTGTTGCTCTGGTCACAGGAAGGAGGGCAGCGTGGATTTGCTTTTCTCTTGACAGTTGTCAGCAACACGACCTCAATATTTAGTGAGCCAGGTGACAACACATGACACCAGATGGGATGAGAGTTCTCAGAGCTATCAATCCTGCATGGCGAGGGGGAATTTCAGACTGTCTGTCAGTTATCTATGTGAAAATGTTCATTCCTTTCATGGTCTGCCTTTTTTCACCACCTTCTGTTGTTACTGAAGATCTGCAGTGGCTCATGTCCCTGAAGGCAAGGTGAAATGATGGTTCCCTGTGGTGAAATGTTAAAAACCCCAGTTTTTCAGTTTGCTGTAGCACGTGTTGCAGGGATTGACGTGCAGAGCTTGGTACTGAGCAGCAAGGACTCATCTCCCACTGCCCAGTCTGGGGTGGGTGTCTGATGGCTGGAGAGGGACACGAGTTAAAAATGAAATTCAGATCACAGAAGCACCCTGGCAGCCCGAAGACAGCAGAGAGCTGTAGAAAACTGATGTACAAAATCACAATATTAACTGATTCACTGGTTAACATGCAAAGCTTTCAGTAGCTGTTCTTTCACACTTCCAGGTTAAAACCCTCAGAAGGATGTGGTCCTTTCAGAGGCTTGTCTTCTGGGTATGCTGCAGTCTCGGAGTGGATACAAATACTGGAAAGTCACACTGCCTCGAAATGGGTGGTGTGGATCTACCATAACTTAATTACAAGTGAACTTTTCTTCTTCATCCTCTCTAGTATTGTGCTGTAAGTATCTGCTGGTGAAAAGAACCAGAAAAAGGCCTTAATTGGAAAAAACTGGCAATGACAGAGTCATCCTATGTTATTTTGTTATCTGAAATGCATTTTTTATTGACTCACTTAAATGTACCTCTCATCCTGAATACAAGCCCATAAATGTTGGGGTCTTTTCCAAGAGAATGTTTTAAGCAGTTTCATGCATTTGTCATGTTTTAAGCAATTTTATGTGTTTGCCATTCCTTGTGTAATTGTGTCCATCTATTTTATATGTGTGTATGTGTACAGAGATGTGTGCATGTCTTTTAATGGGTAAAAATAAACAAGGTGAATTTCTGCCTAGACACTGACTAGAACAAAATGCTCATAATGTTGGACCTCTTTTGTTTTGTCTTGTTTAGAACTGTTACTTATCTTTACTGGCAAGTAATACAAGGAAGAAAGACCATGACCAAAGGCTTACGTGAGCAACTTCGTAATGTAAGTTTGGCTTTCAGCTGTGTCTTTTGTGTAATTTGGCTTCTGTGTTGATTGTCTCATCCAGCTTTGTGGGGCTGTAACCTGCTTTTCCTATAACTGTGCAGGGGAGGGTGGGAGCCCTTCCCCATGGGAGTTGCAGGGAAATTTAACTCACAAATAGAGTTGTAGCAAAAGAATGACATCCTCAAGATGTGCTGCTGCAGCTCCCTCTGTAGACAGATTATTTTAGAATAGAAGGAATTCTTTTGGTCAGTGGTTACTTACATGCCTCGAGTCTCTCCTGAACAATTAGCCCATTCCAGCTAATGATCCAATCTGTCTTGATTACAGGCAGGAAAAGATAAGATGTTTCTGCTTAAAAAACTACGGGAACAGCAAAGGGCAAAGCGAATCTCAGCTGCACGGGGAGGACCAGGCCAGCAGGTCAGGCTGACTGCTCAGGTTCTGCTCTTTCATTCCCTGGAACAGCCCCAGGGCTCCTCCCGCTGGGCAAACAGCTGGGTTGGGAAAAGGCTGTGTTTAAAACTTCCTCTCAATGTTTACTACTTAACTCCAGACAGCAAAAAGATGCTGTGAAGGTTCCCTAACCATATGTTCCAGGCTGGAATTCAGCCTGAGAAGGATGGAGAAAAGTCCTTACCCTCATAATTTATGGTTATGAAACGTCAAGAAAACATTCCTAATGTTCACGTGCAGTGAAGGTCACCAGAGGGTTTGGTCACACTTGAACCTTGCCCAGGCTAGGAAGGAGGCTGCCTTCCTCCCCTGCCTTCCTCCCCTGCCTTCCTCCCCTGGCTCTGGATTTCCTTAGGGGGTTATGCTTTGTGGTTATTTTCACCTGAGGTCAAACTGAGTGCTTTGGTCTAACTGCATTTTAAATTCCCTACAACACTGATAGACAGCTATTGTCCTAAACTTGAATTTATTTTTCAAGGCAGTCCTGCCTGCTGAGCCATCAAATTAGTGTTAAAATGTGCTCCGTGGTGTTTTTATTTTGGTTGAGTAAAAACTCCTTGACTTATACAGTGCTAGGGAAAAAGTGTTTGGTGAGTTCCTCTCCCTCTTCCCAAAACCCCAAATCCCCCTCTATGACCGGTTATCATTAAAATAATTATATAAATAAAACCCCAGATATGGATAATAATTGATACGGATCTACTGCTAACTATAAATATTTATGTTATAATACAACTAAATATTGGCTGTGAAGAGGGAAGCTGAATACAAATGGGCATTTTCTGTGTGCTGGGGATTTTCAAACGACCTGTGGCCGTGCTGAGAGTCACGAGTGGGGCTCCTGAGGGGGAGGTTTGGTCACCTCCAAGTGTGGGTGTGTTGTGGTTGTTATGGCCAGAATTCAGAAGGAGATGCCAGAATGATCTCATTGTGGATCCAGCAGAGGCCATCTCCCTCAAACAAGGCTGTGAGCAGTGCTGGCCACAAAGTCACTGCTGGCAGCTGGAGCACAGACTGCTAACACCAACCCCTGTGTTTCAGAGAAGCTCCTCTTCACACCCCCCGGCCAGGGAACCTGCCCAGGAAGTGCCAGGCTACCCAGGAAGGGCGTTTGATGGAAATCAAAACATGTTCTACTATGAGGTGAGGTGGTCAGAAGAGGGAAATGTAGATTTCCCTACATGGAATCTGGGGCCTGACATAGGCGATGGGTGTATGTGGAGCAAATTCGTGTATGCGTGGAAATAACTTTGAGATTAACTTGAGCAGATATAAAAATGTCATCAGAATAGCTATTGGAACACCCATAATCACAAACCTGCTTAAGACTTGGAGAGTATGGTTTTGTTACAGGTGGCTGGTATCTTCTCAAATACATGAAGGAAATCATGACCTAAACCTGCTTGTGAATTTTGTTTTCAGCATCCCTTTTCTGCTGGGATCTGGAGCAGCAGTGACTTTTCACCAGGTAAGCAACTAAGATGAAGCACAGAAAGCTCTTAGAAATTCAGTTTAGTGAAAATGTTTGATGTACAGACCCAGCACGTCAAGGACACAGCATTTTAGCATCTTGTGTAAAGAGAAAACAAAATGACTGGGCTTGGGGGGTGAATATTTTCTGTAGGGGGTGCTTGTTGTGGTAGCTTGGTGGTGACTTCTAAAGACTGGCCACCAGCTTCTGCATACTAGAGAGCAAAATTCCTGGGTAAATGAGCTATTTTGTCTTGTGGGAGCACCCAACAGACAGGCAAGAACTTTAAATCGCTTTAGAAACAGGCTTCACCTCTTGGTGTGAATCTCAGCAGAGGTTACCAGCGCTGTAGAGTCCCTAGAACACCACCACGCTCAGAATGAGAAAAATCCATGGGATCTCGCGTGGGAGTTTGCCCCATTCCGTGGAACCCCACCCCAACCCGGTGGCGGAGGAGGCCCCCGAGCAGCCCGGGCCGTTCCGCGGGGCTCACGCCGTGTGCCTTGTGCCCAGCAGGCCGGGAGCCCGCGGCGCTCGCCCGGCGCGCCCGGGACGCGGCTCTGCGGGAGGACAGCGGGGACAGCGGGGACAGCCGGGGACTCCAGCCCCGAGCGGGCACCGCCAGCACCCAGGGAGCGCCGCGCCCGGCGGCTGCAGGGAGAGACGCTTTCCTGCGCTGATGGCTGGAAGAATCACCTCTAAATGGAAGGAAAATATAGAAGAACGGATTGCAAAATGCGTCGGGACTTTGGTTTATTGCTGAGATAGGGAATATCCGCCTGCTGGGGTTGTTTTGCAGCAGTGGCAGCTGCTGACGGCCTTCGCCTCGATGCTCCCTCCACAGCTGGCCACGTGTTGTTGGCTAAATACAAGGAAACTTGTGCCTAACTGTAGATAAATGTTCTGCTTTAAAAATATTTTTGTATCTGTTATATTGTTTAAACAGCTATTATCTGATCTAAACCAAACCTGAAGTATTGGTCGAATAAACAGAATATTAAAGTGGAGTTGTTTTTAATGACTGAGACATTGTAATGGCTGTGAAATAACTTGTGTGAACTGGGTTCATTTTTCTGAGCCATTTTTACAGTTTATAAAAGTCACTTAAAGGCAGCTTTGATGGAGCTATCAGAACTAAGAGTGACTACTTATCAAAATTCTCATCTGTGTAAAACTACTGCTTGTAAAAGGAAAGTTTACACATCTTTTCCCATAAAGGATTGATTGGAAGTAACACAACTAAGATTTATTTTTTTCATCATACTCGACTGTGAGGTTTGACGAGATTCATTTTATTCAGGGCCACAACTTTGTCACCACCATGATAATTTTGTTTTCTTTAGCTCACTTTCAACTAGTGCCTGGTATTTTCTCCCTTGTTGCTCTGGAAAGAGGCACATATTCTCCTCTTGCTCATAATTTAGGCTAAAGCCAACCCAACCCCAGCCACCCCAGGCACAGAAAAAAGGACAAACTAGCCAAAATCCAAGAACAGAGATGCAATTTTATTGTTTCCCTGCGTGTACAGCTGTGGAGGCTGGCACTGGGCATGGAGCTGGAGTTTGCTCTGAGGGTGGTGACTCAGCAGTGCCAGGAACTCAAGCAGCAATAACAGCTGGACCTTTGGAGCAAGGGCCAGGAGGAGCCCTTTGCCTTTCCCTGGCCACGTGGGGAGGCTCAGCAGTGCCGAAGGGGCAGGACAGGATGTGGCCAGAGCCTCCACGGGGCACAGGATGTGCACGGGAGGCTGAAACTGCTGCTCCTGCAGTGCAGGGCGGGTGAGGGAATGAGCGGGAGAGGCTCTTGTCATCCTGACAGGGAAAAGCTCCTCCTCTGTGCTGCTTTGTGCCTGCATGGGCTCAAGGTACCAACAAAAACTCCATCCCCCCGGCGGGTTGTAGCATGAATCTGTGGGATTCCAGAAGTTTGGGTTTATCCTAACTGGGACAATCTGCACTAATTTTGACATTTGACATCAATGCACTTGTGCACAGCTGATAAAGAACACCTCCCCACGAGTTCTCAGAGACTTGTTTATTGTAACTGCAGGCTCTTTGGAATTCAAGTTAAATCTGGATTAGGTTCCCACATCCCTCTGAGTGCCCTTCAGTCGTGCAACCAAAGGCCAACTAAAAAGACATTTCAGCTCCATTTGTTCTACAGCTTACCAGCACTCAGTATAATAGCTGTGTCTTAAAAAGAAATACATTCATGTGCTGTGTCATTTCTTCATTAGAAGAAACAATTTCCTGTCCTCCCTTGGTTCTCTTAAAAGGTGGGGAAGATAAGGAGCTACTCAAGTTTTATTTGTTAATTCTCAGAACCTTCACATCACACATGGAAAGTTGGCTTTTTCTTCCTTGTCAGGATTCAGCACAGCCAGTTTTCCATGCAGGGCAGGGAAATATACTCATCTTCTATTTTGGCACCATCATTTCCAGTTTCTGTTCTAAGAACAGTAACGTAGATGATTTTAAGGTGCTATAAATCAACCTCAAATTAGTATACACTTGTAGAACACGCTGCTAAAATTACTAACATCAAGTTATGATTTAAAATTTTGACACCAAAATTGCTGATGTGAAGTTAGAACCAAAATTTAAACAAAGCAAAGGAACAGAGAATCATACAGCCAACTGCACAGACCAGGTTTGGCCCAATTTCCTTTTCATTTACTGGCTGTGGCTGTACCACAGCTTTGGCCAGTGCACCAGAGGGGTTCCTGCATTTGAGATGTGACCACAGGCACCTTTCCCAGAGCTCTCCTCAGCAGTCCATGGATGCTGGATGCCCTGGTGGCTGCAGACCTGCCCAGGAGGGCAGCGTGGCCAGGCTGGGTCAGTAGTGAGGGTCACAGTCCTCCAGCAAGCTGTCGGTGATGTAGCTGCAGTCGAGGACCCTCTCGTAGTAGCTTTTCTCTGCAAACGTGTTCACTGTCCAGGCAACCACCCGAATTCCTCTGGAGGACCAGTGCCTCACGTAGTCCCTGCCAGGAACAGAGACACCCTGAGAGGAGCCTGACACTACACACAGTTAAGGCAGACAGTGCTGAGGCTGCAGGTGAGTTTTGGTCTTGCAGCAGCATGGCTTCAAGGAACAACAGTGTGTCACCTTCTGCAACATCATCTTTTTCTGTTTTCCTATTGTAAACAGGCAAAAGCCACAAGCAGTTTTCCTCTTTGAGATTTAATTTAGGCTCTAATGGAAGATAAAAAGATTTAAAAGATACAGGCTTAAAATAATAAAAGAGTGTGGAGTAAATTATCAAGACACCTTACCCAACACTAAATGGAACATTTTGATAAACACAGACTGTGTTAACTCCACCCTACAGACTAACAGAAGAGAGTATCTGCTGAGACAGGAACAAGGTTTAACACTTACTGAGAAATGAAGTCTTTCTGTATGAGGAAAGCTGAAACCCCACACAATCTCCACAGGAAACTGTGCAGGCTCCAGTCCAGCAGCACATCCATCACCACGTACAGGTAATGCTTCCAGCAGCCGTGGAACCGGGGTGTGCCGTCCCCCAGGTAACTCAGCTGCCAGGGCCTGTGGGTCAGGGCTGTCACAACATTTCTGTCAGCTTGTCTCATCTGCAGGAACAGGGAGAAAGGACTGGAATTCATCCAAGAGCCCAGCTGCATTAAATACCATTTTTGAGAGATTAGACACAAAGTGCTAGCTTGCATTTATAACTCTACCAGAATCCTTCTGCCTTTCCCCTCCAGACCCTTTTGTAACACTTTGAGAAAGCTGATTGTTCATAGTTTCTTTTTTCTTTAAAACATAGTGAATAAGCACCCGCTCTTATGTTAAAAAAATTACATAGCAGTCATGCAATGTATAGAATAGAAAAAATAAATAGTAAGTAGACTTGGCAGTGAGAATGAGGGAAGAGTTTTAGGAGTAATCTAGAAGAAGAGGTTTGTTTAGCAGGTACCTTGCACACAGATACCTGGCCATACACCAACTGCAAGAGCAATGCACGTTTTTCTGCATTGCTTTCAGGAGGGAATTGCTGTAGATCCCTATTTGCATCTAATGAGTAGAGTGATCTAATAAGATTATGCATTATGCTTCATTTGTTTTTAAAAGCCTTAGCAATTTGAACAATTCAAAAGTAACCTGGAACTGGGAGTTTTATACCACACTCAAATGCCCAGACAGGACTAAAAAAATGAAAAATAAACTTTTAGGAAACACCACCTTATAAACAACATCTGGCATGAAAGAACAGACTATGCTGCTGTTGTACAAATCTGGAAATTCCTGGTAGAGTTGTTTCAGGGCATCAACTGCCTGCAATTAGAGACACACAGAGATGTTATACATACACTCATATTTAATTTACACTGCAAAGTCGTTTTAGAACAATCTTAAAAACACTTCCCTGTTTTGTGTAGCAAGATTGAAATAGAAAGGGAGAAGAAGAAAAACAGCATCTTGTTCATAGCATTAACACAGAAATGACATTTTGGTTTCTTGCAAAAGAATTCCTTTTCATTACTCTGTTTACAACAGTGAGTAGGATTCTCAGTGTTTGAAATACCCTTAAATATGTTGTGGATAAAATTTTTTAGTTCTACCTAGGGTTTAGTTCAAGAGGAAAATAAATTTATTCCCATATTTTGCTAGGCTAAAGAAAAAAATTATTCTAATTCATATAAAATGTTAGTGATTGATCATTTGCATCTGCCTTTGCTAATTTTAAGTTGCAGCTTCCCAGGACAACTTTGGGTGACACAAACAGCAGACCTGGGCTTGCTCCTGTTAAAGCAGGGATTGTTCTACATGGACCAGTTTGAGACCAACACAAGAGCAGGACAGAAACCCAAAGAAGGGGTGAGGGCAGGAGTCTGGCTGCAGTGAGCAGTACCTGATTTGCATGGCCTTTGACATCAAAGTAGATGGTGAGATTGTGATGCATAGACTCCACAACAGCTTCTCTCAGAGTTGGTACCTTTTCACCTGGGAACTGGTTCCTGTGGAAAAGGAGAACTCATGGAATGCAGTCACCATAAATGTGCACACACACGGGCCTGCACACCCCAGGCACACAGAGCTGACTCCTACAGAGTTTGCTGCTACCCTGGCACTGCAGGTGGGATCCAGGGCTCACTGGCCCCGTGTGCCACCCAAAACACCAACCCCAGTTCTTCAGCTCCTTCCCCAACTCCCACAAACAAGCTTTCAGTCCCAACTGCTGCCTTCCTCCTGCTCCTGCTGCACTCCCCAGCCCCGAGCCAGAAGTGCAGATCCTGGCAGAACAGGCAAGACAAGCTGAGGATTCAGCAGAAGCAGCTTCACCCATCAGTAAATCACTCCTGATGGGGTGACAGTGAACAGCAGCTGCTCAGCAGTCACTGCCTGTGGAAATTCTGCTGGGTGGCCCAGGTGATCACCTCTCCAGTGAGACAGGGAAGATCCTCCTCGTGCCACAGACTCCCAGGTGGCACATTTGCAGCTCTGGAATTCCCTAATGCAGTGTCTCAGGAGCACACACTACAAGTTCTTCCTCTGAAATGGACTCAGGATACTGCAGAAGTTGCATTGCTACCAAATTTTTAGTAATGTATAAGAACATTTTCCCCTGCATACCCCTAGGAAGAACCTAACCAGCCAGTAGGGTCACAGTGAGGCTACCCAAAATCTGTCTAGCTCCTTTTCATCAGTATGAACCTGATGTGTAGAATCCCCAAAACACAATCAGTCACGAAATACGTGTGAATAAAATTAATCTTAGAAGCAATTCCTCTAACCAATTCTGACATATCATGAAATTCCCAGCACCTTTAGTGTCCTGCAGTCAGTTTAGGACAAGCTTATCTAGAGATTGACCTGTTTCACATTAGATGCCTGTGGATCTTGTCCTCAAAAGCCAGTTTATCTTGACTCTGTTTCACTGTTCCCAATGCAGTGATGGGTAAGGAGATATAGTCTCACATACTTCTAAAATCAAATTAGAAGTAGCATATGGGACCAAGTTTTAAATTTTAAAAAATTTTCATCAGTTATAGATCAAATCAATAATTTTGTTTATCAAGAACTATTTTTCCACTGTCGAAAGAGTAATTTCAGAATAGTTCACTTACCGTAGCCTGTGTTTTGCAGATGGATTAAGCTTCCTAATTTCCTCAAAAGTCAGGTCCCGCAGCCTCCCAGCCCCATCAGTTGTCCTTTCGACTGTGTCATCGTGCATGAGAATGGGGACACCATCTCCACTGAATTCCAGGTCCAGCTCCACACCCGTTGCTCCGTTCTCAGCTGCCTTAAAAAAAATTTTAAAAATCGCACACAACAGAAGAGACAGCTTTACAGATTTGACATAGGTACAGCTATAATTAGCTTGTATTTTGGTTCAAAAATAATAAAATATTAATGTACTTTTCAGAAGTCTTCATCTGCAGAAGAAAGCAGGTTTTATCCAAGTCATTGTTAGAGCATTCATAGATCAACTGAACCATATAATCTGTTTTGCAGATAAAACCATAGTGATTATGCCTCAGTCTTGGGCTTGAACTGTTTCAGGATAATAATGCAGAAAAGAATCTTGCTTCTTCTGATGTAATAACCCTGGAGTCCTTAAACTATGTTATTTTCTAAAAGGCAAGAGAAGCAAATGCCTACAGTTTACATAATCTGCAGATTAACACTTAGTGTAACACTGTTCACCGTGTGTGTACCAAGCAGTAGATGGATGCAGGCAAATCCCTGCTGCTCTCTGAGGAATGCCCGTATCAGAGAGCAAGAAGCAGCCAGGCTGCCTTAGAACATTTCATGCACCCTGTTCCTGCCCTGGATCTTTCCCAAGAACTCCAGAAAAACACTTGAGTGAAGTGCACACAAGACCAATTGCTCTGATGGAGAAATGCCCTCCTGGGAAAAGGGATAATGCACCAGAAAGACAAAAACTGGGGATGCACTAGAGGTTCCCTACACGTGTCTGCTATGTAAGGATTGTGCATCTTTTAGTTGTCTCAGGACTAAGCGTCCTGTCTGATGCAAAGGTAAGAGACCCTCAGAGCAGCAACATCTCAACCTCACAGGTACACTACATTCGAGAGACTGATAATCACTATTTCAAATGATGCTCAGAAACAGACTGTGAACCCTGGCTGTGCCGTGACGCCTCGCAGATGAGGCAGCAGTAAGTCATGGCAGGGCTGCACACAGTCAAGTTCTGGTACCAGATTTCCCCCTAATTGTGGATTCTCATCACAGATCTTTCAGCTTTAAAAAACCAAACAACCTGTTACTGACTCGCTGCCCGCTCTCTATGCGCTGTCACTACACCAACAAAACACAGTACTTCATTATCGCTGCACTGCTGAAATATCCATCAGCACCGAGGCTATAACAGCTCCCACAAGACTCAGATCTGATCTGAACGCCCTTGGGGACGAAGGACTGAGCAGCCACACAGCTCCCAGCAGCTTTCCGAAGAACCGCCGGAGTTACTCACGGTGAGGGGGATTACCAGACACAACCCCCCAGGCCCAGCAGGCCGAGCCCGAGCCCGCAGCCCCGTGCTGACCTGTCGGATGGCTCCCAGCGTGTTCTCGGGCGCGTCGTGCGCGCCGCCGCGGTGCGCGATGCGGGCGGCGGCGCCGCGGGGCCTCAGCACGCGCTGCGCGCTCTGGGGCGCCGCG
>VYXC01002312.1:307712-399404 GCA_013397175.1 Platysteira castanea
CCCGGCGGGAGGCGATGATCGGCCCCGGCCTGGGGCGGGCGCGGTGCCCCGGAGCGGGCGGGCAGCAATCGGCCGGAGCGGCGTGCGAGGGAACAAAGCGTTGTCGGGCCTTGCCAGGCGGTGCTGGGCTCGCTCCGGTGGGGACGGGCAGTGACAGATATTTCAGATATTTGGGCGCTTGAAAGGAAACGAGGCTGTAATTTATCTCTTTTTTTTCTGGTGTAAGTACTGGCGTCTGTTCGTACAGGGATGTATCGAGAGGGAAGTGAGACACAAATTCCTCTCAGCTCCCTAAACATATAGAAGCTTTTTTTCATTTTTTTCCTTTTTTTTTTTTTTTTTTTTTAATGCAATAGGGCTGCAATTTTGTTTGGTTTTGTTTTGATTTGGTTTTTTAGTTGATAGGCTCTGTCTCGATGTGGAAGATCTCACAGGTTTAGTCTTTGATGGAAATTAAGATTATCTGTAGCAGGTGCGGTTTTGTAAATCCTGCTTATCTCAATGCTTGCTTTCTTCTCTGTGCACTTGTGACCATCATTTTTGCTCATATATGCAGATTTTCCCTTTATGGAGTAAAATAAGGAGGAGCTTTGCCGGCTTTTTAATGATAGGAAGAAGAGAAACTTAATTCAGTTTTCCAATGTCGAATTTGTTTCCCAAAACATAGTGACATAGAGCTAGTGGTGNTCTCGTTGTGGAAGATCTCACAGGTTTAGTCTTTGATGGAAATTAAGATTATCTGTAGCAGGTGCAGTTTTGTAAATCCTGCTTATCTCAATGCTTGCTTTCTTCTCTGTGCACTTGTGACCATCATTTTTGCTCATATATGCAGATTTTGCTTTTATGGGGTAAAATAAGGAGGAGCTTTGCCGGCTTTTTAATGATAGGAAGAAGAGAAACTTAATTCAGTTTTCTAATGTAGAATTTGTTTCCCAAAACATAGTGACATAGAGCTAGTGGTGATGTTGTTTGCCCTTGAAAGTCTTGGAAGTACCTGGGAGAGTAATGTTTTCATTCTTTGCAGCTTAGATAACATGAAGATGGAGGACTATGAAATATTCTGCAGGAAGCATCTTTCCAGAATCCAAGAAGAGACAGTAAAAGGAGAAACCTCTTTGACTGTTCAGCACAAAAACATCTCCCTCATTCAATTCTATGGAATCCCTGTGCTTTCCCCTCTGGTAAGGCCTTTTTTATCCCTTTTCCTCCCTGGTGTGCTAACTGTGCTATTGGCACTGCCTTTCATGTGCACATGTGATGATTCTACTGAAGGTGTCTGTGTGAGCTGTCATCTGACCTGCTGCTTAGTGTATTCTAAGCATTCCTAGCCTTAATTTTACAAAGTAAGGGGTAAAATGTACTCTTTTCACCCACACTGATTGCATTTCCTTTAATTTTTAAACAGTTATCTTCCTAAGGGGAGCACAAATGGTTTTCAGTAATGTTACTGCTGGGTTAACTTCATGTAAAATCATATTGACATTTCAAATATTGAACATGTGAGTTAGTTTAATGGTGTGAAAAAAATGCAAATAGGAAATACCAAAATAGTTAAAAAGCTTTTAAGTAAATTTCTTTTGTGTTTGCATCTTCCTCTAATGTATTCCACAGGCTCATCAATTATGTGAAGTCATTCTGTGCTAATGCAAACAGAGCTAAGCTGGAGCTTGTTGATAGTTCCTGCAATACTGCAGCTGACTTCCTTGTTTTAGTGATGGCAAGAAATGGGAGAGAGTCTCTAACAACAGTGTCCAAAAATCACGATACAGATATAAATTGCAGCTATATTGTCATATTCTTAATTTACAAATGCATGGATAGTGTAAGGGTTTTTAGAAAAAATGTCTGAGTCCTGTGTCAGATTACCTAGTATGTAATGTTCATGGAAAATTTTATAAATAGTATTTTAAATTCACATTCATTTGCATGTGTGCCAAGAAGGCATTTTGTACATCTTCCCTTAAAAAATTGGTTGAAAAGGAGCTGGCATTTAACATGTGCACAAAATCTCAGGTGACTTCTGTTCTTCTAATTGTTTTGTTCCCTTGCTTTTCTTTTGAATTTATTTCTGTAATTCTGTATTGAAATTTGCATTTAATGCTATAAACCACGTTTCTTACACTCTGTTTTGCAGCTTAGCCTTGAAAAGAAAAAGGAAATACAGCAATATAAGAAGAAAGCACTGGACCTAGAGACCAGGAAACGGGAGTCCCGGAAAAAAACTTTATTGAATCGTGTTCAGGAGATTGTGGAAAATGTCCAGGTAGTGTTAGTCCAAAGCTGCCTCATAGATTTACAGAAAATCACTGCTTGTAGACATCTTGAGGAATTGTTGAGGTTTAAGTTTTGCCCAATATAAACAAAATATAACTCTCCAGAACCAGCACTTGCTACTATTTTGTGCTATGTGTCCTGATAATTGATTATTTAGTGATACTTACTGTAGTGCATGGGATTTCCTTTTCACTGCTTGTTTTGCTATATGCAAAAGACAGAGCTCACTGCTGCTTTTGTAAGTGTGTTGGAAATAACTGGATTGTTACAACAAATGAACAACTCCCTTGAGTTAGAGCTTGCTTTATTTGCAAGCTTATAGTTTAGTCAGAAAATAATCTCTTTTCAACCTTATGATTACAGAATTCAAATTGCCTCCACAACAACTTGAAATTGTTGTGTTCTTTACAATTTAACTTCAAATATTTTGTTTCCTTTGCTGTTTTAATGATGGATTTAGTTGAGGTTTGAACTTAAAAGACTGTTAAATACATCTAATCAATGAGTTATTATAGGTCCTTGGAATAGTTGTAATACAGCCTTTAGATGAAAGTGTTGCTTAAACAAGTCCAGTGAACACTGAGTTTGAGTTACCAAGGTGGCAAACAACTCTTAGTAGTTGGATTGTTTACTGAGTATATGTGGCAACAGTTGACCAGCAAACCAGGAAAGTATGTTCAATACAAAAATAATTTATTTTTTTTTTTCCAAAAGTGTCCTTTTGATAACTGAGATGCAGCACATAGGATAACTGTAGTGTGAAAATCCTTTTAAACAAATGCTGGCTGGAAGTAACATGGAATTCTCACTTAAATAAAGATTTTTTTTTCAATTTTTTTTTTTTAAGTTCAAGTGAAGTTCGCAGGAATCTGAGATTTCATTGAAAATATGTAATTTTTAAAAATTTTTAATTTGCAGATGAAGAAAGGCCCTATCACAAGTGACGTGAACACACTGGAGGATGAGAGTTCTTGCCCTCGTTTGGATTCAAAGGCTTTGACTGACTTCACAGTTCTATCAGATACCAAATCAGCAGGTTCTCCTGAAACGCACGGTTCTGTGGACCTGGAAAAGACAGCAGAACTTAGACCATCAGATACTGCAGGGCAAGTGACATCAGATGTGTCAGAAGTAGTTAAGGCAGCAGAAGAAAGTGTTCCTTCAAAGCTGAACGAGAGTCGCTTCTCGAAAGACGCGCCCTGTCCGAGGGCTGCATCTCCTGACAAGGTGTGGAACAAGCTCCCTTCTCACGCTCTGCAAAAGCAGGAGGGACGAGTGGGGTCTCCGTCGGACGAGGATGTCCAAGATCCGTGTGTAATGAGTCTTCAGAACCTGATAAAGAAGTCTAGGGAGTACCTAGAGAAAGAGCAAAGCAAGCGTACCTCGAAAAGCAGTTCCAAGAGGAGTACGAGTGAAAGTCATTCGGATAAAGAAAATGATGGGGTTAAAACAAGCGACTCTGTGAAAGAGAGAGCCAAGTTTACAGGCAGAAGTTGCACTGCTCAAATGCTTGATAAACCCAGTCTTAATAAATCAAATACCCTTCTCCAAGGTGCCTCTACTCATCCAAGTAACACGAGTATGTCCACTTTATCCAGTTTTTCTAAAGTAGACATACCTATGAGAGTTGGAACACCCCCTTTAGTGGATTCAGATTCAGATGAGGAATTGAAAAAGAATTCTATGTTTGAGCGTGACAGCAGCATTGTCAGGAGCCTCACAGGCTCTTATGCCAAATTGCCAAGCCCAGAGCCAAGCATGAGCCCTAAAATGCACCGACGGCGCCCAAGACCTTTATCCATGGGACACATCATTATAAACAACCCTGTGAATGCTTACGAGTTAAGTCCTAAAGGCAAGGGGAGAGCAATGGATTTAATCATGCAAGATATCGCAGATAAAAACAACGTGTCTGAGTCGGTGCCAAAGTTCATGGTGGACTTCAGTACAGTTTGCCCTGGCAGAGTTCCTGGTGTCAGCAGGAGTTCCTCAGGCCCTTGTGATGGGTTGGGGGTTGGCAAACCACATCGCCATTCTTTTGGGCTGTTTGAAAGCAGAGGAACAGTGTCGGCCACGGTGGAAGGACAGGTGGTGATGGACAGCAGAGGGCCCTGTAAAGTAGAGACCAGTGCTAGCATGGTACCTCCAAAAGGGAATGAGCCCTTTGCCATCAGTCAGTCCACAGTGACGCAGAAGATCCTGGCTGTGAATGAAATGAAACCAGCTACTTTGCCAGAAAACACTACATGTAATTCTCCAGTGGAGCTCAATAAATCTTACGATGTGGAAAATCCATCTCCACTGCTAATGCAGAGCAAGAGTGTGCGACAGCAGATGGATAACACTCCAAGTGTTTCCTCAGCAAACGAGCAGTTTCCAGAAAATTTCGAAAAGGTAAAACGTAGACTTGATTTGGACACCGACAACTGCCAAAAAGAAAACAGTTCCTGTGTTCTAAGAGTTGGAATGGAAGAACAAGAGAAGCAGTGGTTGCAAGAACAGAAATACCCTGTGGGATCAGTTTACATTACCAAGAATGCAGTCCTTGAAAATATGGCAAAAGGTAAAAGATTTCCTGTACTTGAGGGTTAATTCTCAGTTTATAAATCTTTTAGAAAAAGCCCCAGTGATCGTTAGTCGTTGGTGTTTCTAAGTATGTATGTGTATCAAAAGGCTAAAATTTTACTGCATGTAAGTTCTTTTCAGTAACCTCATTTCTCTAATTGAATTTGACATCACAAATATTGATTTCCAGTTTGAATCTAGAAGTTGGAATTTAGTTTTACTAAGAAAATTGTCTTGTGCCACAAGGTCTAAATAAGACTACTAAAAGAAAAGATAGCTCATGTAAATGAAAACTAAACCATATAGGTGTTTTCTTCAAATTCAAGACTCTGTTACTTCTGCTTGTGTCCCTACCAAATGAGGCTGAAGTGGCATAAATAATGTTAATTCACTCCAGCAAGTGTGAAATTCTTTAAGCTGTGTTTTCCATGTCCCTATTTTAATATACATAATGGAAACTTGATGTCAAGGAAACCTGATATCAAATATATCTTTTTCACTTTTCACTGATGATGCAAGTTACTTCTGAGAAAGGATATGTGTCTCTGGCAAAGATCATATAGGAAGTATTTAATATTTGATTCTTCATTATGTATTTTCTCAGAAGATATTTTAAAAACTAAAATGTTGGCTTTTGAAGAAATGAGAAAGAGACTTGAGGAACAGCATGCTCAACAACTGTCGATTCTGATAGCTGAACAAGAGAGAGAACAGGAGAAACTGCAGAAGGTGAGGCTGAGAAAAATTCTAGGCGAAGGTTGTGTGTTGTATGGAAGTTTGTCAGGAAGCAGTTGGGTTTAAATGTATATTCTGTTGTTATTCTAATTCTGTGTTCTTTGCAGAATTAGAAAAATAGTCTCATGGCTGAATCTTCCTTTTGTAGGAACTGGAAGAGCAGGAGAGACAGTTGAAAGGAAAGAAGGTTACTACAACGGAAATAGAAATTTCCAAAGTGAATATTAACAGTAGGATGGAGTTGGAGTGGAGGAAAAAGAGTGAAAGTGGCTTGCTGGAAAGTGTGCAGTCTCAGCTGGAGACAGTCCATAACACAAACTCCACCAGCATTGGTAAAACTGGGAGGGAAGGCTATAGGTTAAGTGTTGTGATATATTTTGTTCTACAGTGCTTGATTGGAGCAGCTGCCCCACTATATGGACAAGTGCAGTGTTCCTGCCCTACAGGGCACACAGACACGTCCCCTCAGCTGGGGACAGCATTTGTGAAACAAAATCTGCTGCATCTTTGTGTCCCTGGCACTTAGCACAGGTTCAGCCATCCTCGAAGTGTTCCATGTACTGCATTTGTTATGTAACTGTTTTAGGGCACATCCAAGGAAAACAAGCTAAGAATAACTTCCTTTGATCAAGGATGTGGATTTGCATCGTGTCCCAGAAGGATTATCCTCGTGCCACGTAGCTGCACAGCACTGGGCCAGGTGGTCACAGTTGTGCAGAAGGTTTAGAGGGGCTCTGCCAAAGGATCTAAAGTACAAGGCAGTACAGCTAGAGCTGTTGGAACACCTCTCACCTCTTCCAGAACATCGTGAAATATTTTGTTCTGTCTTCTGTTTAGCAAATCTTGCATGGAAATCTATCAGAAATATTCAGCTTGCTTCTTGTCTGTAATTGTCCTTGCAGACAAAGCTGTGAGCCCCGAGCTGAGTGTATGCACAGGCACGGGCATTCCTTCCTTGGCAGAAGTTGAGCTGTGTGTTCTGCTTTGCCTGCAGGTTTTGCTCATACAGCACCCAACACCTTTGCTTCAACAAGTGAAACTTCATTCTACCTCTGGGCACCATCGGGTAGTGGAGTTATAAAAACCTCAGTGTGCAGGCCAAGTAATAGGATCAAAACTAGGTGGACTCAGGTAAAGGAAAAAAAAAGATCGGTTTTTATTTTGAAAGGCCCTCATGTTTTTGTAAGGCACTGGTAACTTTATAACAGCTGCACAGTAATAAATCTCACAGAAACTTTTAGTATACCTTCCTATGTCAACTTTGATTGCATAAGAGAGCTGTATAGGTTATTATTCATATATGCAAAATAATAATATAGCAATATATTGCTTCTGCTAAATTATGGTGGGTGCTTTTGGCCCAGTAAAAGCTTGTTTCTTACTTGAAAACTTATGTCACTTGATGGATGTTATTTGATAAATAATTCGTAATTCTTGCTTTTTTAATCAAAAGTTTAGAAAAATGTTTTGGTTTTTTTTTAAGGTTTTCAGTCCAGAGATACAAATGAAGTTTGACAAGATCACTGCAGTGGCAAAGGGATTTCTTACTCGCAGACTCCTGCAGACAGAAAAACTGAAACATCTTAAGCAAACTGTAAAAGTAAGATCAGCTTTTTTGTAATAGGCGGCGGCTTCTTATCCTGTTTGTTTCTGTTCCTTCCTTCCACTGACAGATGAAATCCTGCATTTTCTGTTCTCAGGAGATTTTGGGGCTGTTACATGAACATGTCTTGGTGTTGCATTTCTTAGTGTCATGAGGTCCAAGTCAAAAAAAGAATCTATGTCCTACGTGTACTGTTGGTAGTGATTGCTTTGTTATGAAGGATTCTGCCTGGTGCTTACTCTTATTTTCCCATCTTTCCCAGGATACTCTGGAATTTATAAAGAATTTTCAGTCTGAAGCCCCACTGAAAAGAGGAAGTGTGTCAGCACAAGATGCATCCCTTCATGAAAGAGTAATGGCTCAGGTGACACAATTTAAACCTTTTTTTTTGTCTTTCCTAGCTATTCTGTTTTTGTAATATAATTACATAAAACCTTGAGGGTGGCTTTGTTTAGAGTAAAACGTTTAAAGAAGACAAGATTCCATTTTCTTGCTTGACATAAAATTACTCGATTTCAAAATTGTGAAGTGTTTTATTTAGATTGAAAGTGATAAGAGCTTGATGATCAAAACCATGGACAGGTAAACTTGATTAAATACTTTATTAACATTTTAATTATTCTTTGCAGCTGCGAGCTGCTCTGTATGACATCCATGACATCTTTTTCACAATGGAGGCATCAGAGAGAATGAATATTCTGCGTCACGATCGTGAAGTCCGTAAAGAGAAGATGCTCAGGCAAATGGTGTGTTATATTCCAGGGAGTGTAAACTATTTCAAGACTTTAAGTACTGAATCATTTTGCATTTAAGAGATTCTTCCTCACCCTGTACGATGTTTCTTAAATCTAAATTTTTAATTATGCTGTTGTAACTTTCTTCAGTATCTTTTTTTTTTTTTTTAGGATAAAGTAAAGAGCCCGAGAGAGCGAGTGCCACTTTCAACAGCTACACAGAAATCTCTGGACAGGAAAAAGTACATGAAGTATGTGCAGCTCTCCCTCGGGTGGGGAGGGCTGGTGGGAGGGCTTTGAGAGGAGGAGTAGGAGGCATAGGAAATAGTGACCAGGAGTTTATGGAATGCAAACTGACATCTGTGCTAGGTAGAATGAGTAAAAAGCTTACCAGGTGTGTGGTGTCTTGCTAATTGTATTTTGCTCTTACTTTTAAGAGTCTTCTTGTTTGTGTGGAGAAAAATGTTTGTTCTAAGTTGTGCATTTATGCTATAATGCAGTGGTGGATGCTTAGTTTATGGTTGATTTTGCAAATTGTAAGAAGTGCCCCGAGTGATTTTATCCATCTGAAGTGTCTAGCAGTAGAGATACTTGATAGAGTATCTCTGGCAGAGGGTTTTTGGGGAATGGTAGCAGGCATTATCCTGCAACACTGTGGACTGAACAGTTGTTGCACTTGCTCCTGAATAAAGAAACAATAATCTGTAGGACTGCTCTGTGCAGGTGTAGTTCCTCCTGTAGGCTTTCTCTGAGTGTTTCTGTTCAACACCTGGGTGATGATTTGCTAATTGAAATATGTTTCAATACTTTTGTTTCTCTAGGGCTTCAGAAATGGGAATACCAAGTAAAAAAATAATCATAAAACAAAAAACTCCTGAAAACCGGTGGGTGATGGTTACTTGTATTAGGAGGCTTTTAAGAAATTGTCTTATAATGATAGATTCTGTGATCTGTATTGTTGGTTTGCCATCGATCAGCTCAATTCCTGCTACTATTATCGTGAAAATTAGTGAAATCTGATTTACCATGGCTGGAGAAAAGGGTTTACTAACTCAATAGAAGTTAGGAAAGATACATTTTCTTCAGAGTCAGTTCTGAAATTTTATCTTCAGAAGTTACTTATTTATGGCTTTACATCTCAGTGCTCAGGTTCAAAGTTTTTCTGAGATGCACTATTAAGCTTCAGTTTGGCACTTCTACTCTTCCTAATACCCTTTACTTTGCAGTGGAGTTATTGATAATGCTTATCTTTAGGAAGCTGTCAGAAAAGAAGTGCCTCTCTGTTTTGTTCCTTGATTATGTTATTGTTTGCTTAGATCACAGAATTTAGTGTTCAGGCAGACAACAACTGCTCTCTTATGAGGCCTGTCTGCACCTTTTTCTTGTATTTCAAGTCAGATACCTGGCATCCCTTGAAAACAGTTTTTATCCCGTGCTGCCTACTCATACGGTTCAGCCTTCAAAGACTACTGTAAGCAATTGAGCCCTTTCTCCTGTGTGTTCTCATGAATAACTGGCAACCCAAGGCACTGCTGAGGGAGATCTATCTGTGTGCTTTTTTGTTTCTTTGTTTTAAGTAGTGGAAGTAGTAATCCTATTCTGGAATTTTAATTCCAGCCACTTTGCCTACGTGTCATTTGCATTACAAAACCTGTTAGCCTTTCTATTCATTATGTGAAACATGATTCATAATTCAGTGGTTTTGAGAGATTTTTAATTTTAAAGGGAAAAAGCTCTAATAAAAGTTTGTGTTTTAACAGCATACTTCAACCCAACCAAGGCCAGAATGCCCCGGTTCACAGACTGCTTTGCAGACAAGGGTAAGAGCACAGCATGTTTCTAGCCTAAAGATGAAAGTAAATGCAAAGTACAAGAACAGTGATTGCTGAATAATATTTACACATAACAGTACAGCTGCTGTTTGGAGTAAAAATAATGGCTTCTCTCAGTATTTTGAGAGAGTGATGAAGCTTTGTTTTACCTTATACTGCAGGAAAATATTTATTGTTGTCATCCTCTTGTGTATCGTCTTCATTTACACTGTTCCAGCATTTCTATTTGTAACATTCATTCCATGAAGCTTTGCTTCCACTTAATGAAATATGTGTATTTTTATATGTAGACTGTACTGCCATGGTATCTAAACTAAAGCAGTTTCTTGAATAGAGTTTTTCAATTTGTTCATGAGATGTTCTCCTACTTAATGTATCTGTGTAAGCCACAATAGTGTCAATAGGAGCTGTACAGGTTCTCAGGAAGAGGCTCTGTGGGACATTGTAAAAATGTTTTCATGCCAAACACATTTTGATAGTATCTATAGTTTTGTTATACAGCCTTTCAACTTTGTTGCAAGTGACTTATTAACTCTTTTATATTCAATTAGAACCCCTAAGACCTCAGTGAATGGGGTTGAGCAAAATAGAAAGAAGGCCTCAGAGAGCAGAGTGCCTAACAAGGCTGTTTCAGGTGTGTAGAAAATTGGTGCTTGGATCTTATAGTAAATAAGTTACTAGTATCTAGATAAAATAAATTGGCAATATACTGTTTTCCTTTCCTTGTGCACCTGCTTTGCTATGCCTTAAGTCTAACCTATCTCTTCAAACCAACTGCGCTGGTAACTGAGCTATCCACTCTCAAATTCTATAAACAGTATATAGAATGTGCTGCACAGCTCATTTGCTTTCACTCACCAAATGCCCAGTCATAAAAAAGATTGCCAGATACATTCACTGGAACTGTTGAGAAATTGATAGTAGCCAAAATAGACTTGGATTAGAATTTTCGTGTCATTTGATTCGTAGTTCTGTACACACATCTTCAGTGTGGAGTGTATTGAAAGGACAGGAAAGACAATTTCAGACTCCTCAGCAGGTGTTCACTCATCATACAGTCCTAAAATTATACAGATATTCCTGTAGCATCTTACAGCATGTTTGAGTCTTAATGACCCAAGTTTAGAAGTGGAGTATTTCTGTGCTTCCATAGAGGTTCCATTCCCAAAGCTGCTTTGCCCTGTGCTGAACGTAGCCCTCGGACACCTGTAAGTGACCACTGCAGCTCTGACCAAGAGTAACTGAAGAGCCTAAAAAGGACTGGCACTCCTTTGTCACGTTCATTGACTTGCCTGGTAGTCATTCCTCTTCCATGGCTGTCTTCCATTCCCACTGCTCTGCACCCTGTGGTTTTCACTGCTTTGTGTAAATGTTTGCTCTCACTGCTGCACTTTCTGGATAACTGCTTGAACCTAAAGAATGCTGAGTTGTGCTACTTTTTAGCAGCCTGCAGTGCTGAACCCTCATAACTAGAAGATACTTGTGCTATGTAGAGTATAATATGGATTTTTAAATATATGTATGTATGTACTTGTTCCCTGTTCCCAAAAAGACTTATTTGTTAGTTTTTTTATTATTTTTTTACTTAAGCATCCTTCCTTTTACAAGGGCTCTGCCTGATGACATTATTCATACTGCACTTCTAATTCTGATTGTCTTATATTGACATGGGAGCCTACAGCTGTCTCTTGTTTTAATTATTGCTACAAAAGGAAAGAGTTATCTTAAGTATTCAATTTGTATAATATTTTTAATTGATATTTTGTTTAAAAGTAATACATGGCATAGTTAAACTTATCAGTCATTTAATCTCTGTCTTGGTTATGCGATAGTTCTTTTAAAAATTTGTGAATTGTAGTTGTAGTTGTTTTAGAAATCCAGAAAAGAAGATAGAATAGTTGTCAAATAAGTCAATACTATAAAATGTCATTACTTTCAAACCTATAGGTAGCTTTCATAAGGCTTTTGAGGTGTAACATTATGAAAACTGCCTTTTTAAAAGTAGTCACTGAATGCATAGTACTGCTTTAAAAAATGGTCCTAATTTTTTTCAGCTATTTTTGTTGGATAATCCTGTTTCAAAAACCAGTACTATTAATTGTAAAATGGTAACGTTTCTACTTATTTTTAGGAGCATATGCAGGAAGAACCCAAAGAAAGAAGCCAAATGTTGTGACAATTTAAGAAGACAGCACTCACTGGGATAAAATGGCTGTGTTTTAATGATGGAATTCTCAGCACTGATTTTTAATACTGCATCTTCTTTACATATATGTATATTTAGACATTATAAACCCATTTTGTCATTTTCAGATGACACATGAACACAATCATATTGAAGTGTAGTATGCCTTGAAGCTCTAATACTTGTGGGAAAATTGCATGTTAGAACTTGTGTACAGACTAGTATTAATATATAAAAGATTCATAATCTTGTTTATTTAAAGACTACCACAGGGCGACATGAAGGTAATTTGTGACTTTTTCACACTTTCTAATTCTAGTGTCTTACATATGCTTTTTGCATTACTTAAATTGCAATTTGTGTCTGAGTGCCACCATAAGTCCTGAGTACATATTTATTTTCATACCATTAAGTGAAAGCAGCTAAATGTGAAAAATACCCCCAAACTTAATTTAAACAGAAGTGAGCTTTCACATCAGTGAATTTGTCAGCAGCCGTTTTGAATGTACTTTCTGTAGGAATGAGATCAGCTCAATTTCAGTACTAAAGGCCTTGTACCAAATGTTTTGCATTTCTGCTGAGCTGGACAGATTCTCTGCTGGGCTGATGGACATGCTTACACTGACTAAACCCAAACTGTGCATTCATGTGTGTGGTAGATCAAAGCACTCTACTGAAAGAGTCCTGGGTTTTTATTTCCCCACTGTCTACTGCATTTTCTTATGGGAACAACGTTTGCCCAATATGGAGATGTATCTGTTCTACCAAAACTTCAGAAGGTAAGATTTTAACTGTTCTACCATTTCAGACTTAGTTATTTCAGTCTGTAATAGTAATTCAGGCATGTTACATTTAATTGATGACAGCTGCAGTTTTTCTGAGGAGTTTATCTTCTGCTGTGACCTAACAGGCCCTTGTACTGAAGTCATGATTTCTGCAGGTGGGGGGAATCCCTACCAAATCCCAACACTTTCATATTTATGAATATCTAACATTAAAAGACCATGGTCATATTGTACCTTAGTCTTCCAGCTGATGGATATTATCCATCAACTTGGGGAGAGCATGATTCTCCACCTTCTTTTAATGAACTTAAGACATGATACTAAGAAAGTTCTAGAGAGAACAGCTTGGCTGTATAATCTTTGCAGTAGAGAACTGACTGCCAGAATGTAAATTGGGTTATATTTTGTTACTTTCCCAGTGTCAATACAATACAACACACTAACTTTGGAGGCTTTGTAGTGTGTTGACATGAATGTAAGAGAAAAAAGACTAACTGAAAATTTCGTTGTGGTAAATAGCACAAAAGAGGAATATTAATAGCAGGACGAGAACAATACCTTCAGGGGCAGTGATGAGTGGATTGGCTTGACTGTGGCACCAGCCTGTAGCATTTATCTGCCACCAAGTCTGTCCTCTGCAGCTCGTGGTGTTGTTCAGAACAAGTGTGTTACACCATGCACTAAGTTACCCAAGTTTCGTGCTTGGTAAATGGCAAAAACACTGCCCAAGCACTTTGGAGAATGACACTACTTGGTTTATTTGAAAGTCTGGGGCCAGGGGGCTCCCCTAATGGTGTAAATATAAGAGTTTACACCAGTGGAGGACCTGCCTCCCTCATACAAATGCTGTGGTGCTTTAAAATCTCAGCTGTAATACAGAAAATGCCTGAGGCAAACTTCCTGCTCACCCGGTGGGCATCAAAGCTGTGTTTTAGTTCGCAGCTGTCCTTAGGAGTGAAAAACATCTCAAGAGGGGGAGAATTTACAGTGACAAGAGTAACCTGTGTCACAGATGACAAAAGGTGCTGTTGCTATAGCGGCACTAAAGATTGATGTTTCTAATGGATGTTTTATGTGCTGTATTTATTATTAGCATAGGCAATATGTTGATGCACAGATAGGTTTAGTGTGTTAGTTGAAATGAATGTTTCCCTTCTCTTAGGGTTTCACATCTAAACCTCTTGTTCTTCAAGCATGTTTCCAGTGTGTAATAAAGCATTATAGCACAAGGGTTTTTTTGCTTTTTTTCTTTTAACTTTTATGAGGCCTTTCTCTTGACAAGTGCCAGAATTTGGTTTTGTACTTGCTGTTTTGTATTTATACATATTTATCTTTTAATTTTGTGTGGAATTGTGATACCATTACAAAAGTCTATTTATTTTTGTACCTCGTTTCATTTTCACCAGTCTGGCTTTTTACTTAAAGCATTCTGCACAATAAACTCTAAATCTTGAACTAAAGAAGTGCATTCCTGTGCTTTGTGCGGAGCTGTGCCCGCCGCTCCGCGCCCTCCCCTCAGGCTCTTCCCGCGCTCAGGGCGGGGCGGGCGCTGCCGGCGGAAGCTGCGGCGGCACGCGCTGTCACGTGACGGGGCGCAAGATGGCCGCCTTCCCCTGGTGAGGCACCGGGAGCTGCCTGTCTCCCCCGCGCAGGGGCCGGCGGCGGGCGGCGGGCGCTGGGGGTTTGCCGGGTGCCTGCGGCTGGGCGAGGGAAGCCGTCATGCTCGGCGAGCCTCGCCCAGCCGGGAGGCTGAGGCGGGAGCGGCCGCGGATGTGCCAGAGGGGAAGCTGCGGGGACTCTCCGCCCGCGGGGCTGGGGGCCACTCGGTTTGAGGGCACTGGGACCCCCGCGGGTGGCGGGGGCAGCCGGGGCGCTGGGTGCCGCGGCTCCGCTGCCGTGGAACCGCAGTCCGGCTCTGCTGTCTGGCGCTGTCTGAGAAAGCTGAGCGTACAGCTCACATTCATAACACCCTGGCGTTACACTGAGCTGCGCGGGTGCCGGGCCGGCGGCACAGCTCTGCTGAGGGACGGAGCCGCAGCTGTGAGCCGGGCGGGATGCGACGGCCGCTGGCCTCCTGTTCTTTCCCCTAAAATAAGTACGAGTTCCCCGAGCGCCTCTGGCTTTCCGCGGTGTGTTGTCACGGAGAGTGTCCTGCTTGGAGCGAAGGGCCGGAGCGGGGCAGGAGCGCTCCGCCCGCCGCCCCCGGGCGGGGTCACTGCGGGCCCGCTGTCCCGCCCGCCTCGCTGCTCGCCGGCGGAGATGAAGCTCTCGTGCTGTGTATTTACCTTTACTAGCACAGTTTAGCCTCCGTCACTTGTCTTTCTCAGGCTCTTTAGAAGTAGACAGGGGCTACAGACAGAGGCAGAGTTAGCTTCTAAGCATCGTGCATGTACAGGAAAATGTGGTGTAGCTCTGAGGAAGCTGCACTGTGTAGGACATGGAATTACGCAGTCTAGTATTTGTTTGGTAAAGGAAGTATAAAGAGGACAAAAGCAGTAGCAAAATAGAGCAAAACAAAGAGCAGTAGAGATGCTGAAAACTTGATTTTAATGTAGTACATCAATGAGGTAACAGGCTGATAAATAGGTCTGGTAACACTGATGCAGAAGTGGCCATGGGGAAATAACGAGAACTTTACCTAATAAGATGTTTCCATCATGTTGTTCTCTAATATGAAAGATATTTTCATGCTATGGGGTTTAGCAGAACCCTAGCTATTTTTAAGTAGTATTGATGCTAAAAAAGTGTTTTGCAGATTAATAGTCTGCATGTGAGGAAAAAAATAGCACCTGTTGGTGTTGAAGAGTTGTATTAACCTGAAGTTCAAATGAAGCAAATTTAAAAAATCTAAACAAATTTTTTAGACTAGTAAAAAAAATTATCAAGTATATAAAATAATTTAAATCTTAGGGCTACAATGCATTTTTATAATAGCTATACGTAAATGTCTAAAGAAATTGAGGTTTTTTTATGTTTAATACTCAAATAATGATAGATACTGTCACTATGGGATGTGCCTCATCGTAGTACCCCTACCAGTATGTATCTGGTATTGTAAAGGGACTCTCTTCCCTTTTTACATGCCTGGCTTGTTTGTGCTCCCTGTGAGCTCTTTGAAGCCCATGTTTTAGGGTAAGCACTGGCTCTGGGAGGATACTGTGTGCCTGGAAGCAGTCCCAGGAAAAAAGATGTTTTACCAGGAGGAGAGAAAAAGGTTGGTAGGCTGGCAGGTGTTGAAGGTGCAGAGTGGTGGCAATTGTAGTGGTGCTCATGTGTGAAAAACCCACTGTTAAAAGAGCACCTGGAGCAGGAGTGTAATCCTACGGGGGATGAAACCCCAGCTTGGCCAGAGTCCTATTTTTATTTCCTCTCAAAAGCTGGCTGCACTGCTGTAGCCAGGAAAGGAATGCTTAATCTCCTTTCCCTGGAGAGTAAGCAGAACATAATGCCAGAGCAAACTTGATCTTGTCTTCTATATTAGCTCTGTTACAAGCTGTCTTATCACTTGAATAGCCGCATTGTAAATGTGCTTTTTAAAGACTTGTTTGCAGGGTTTGCAGCTCTTGTTCACTCCCACGTGTGTGTTATTGCTGTGTGCACTTGCCCAGTGTGCTTACACTAATTAGAGTGCAGTTGATTTTGGCCTGGGGGTGGTGTGCTGTCAGAGATGTCAGCAATTAAAGAAAAGTTATAATTGTGTAGCCAGAAAGAGTTTGAAAGACTTTTAGCCCAGATTCTGATGAACTCGTGATGCAAATGAGCAAGAAGAGTCATTGAACAATGTTTCAAAGACCAAAAAAGAGTACAGCTAAATGGCTGAAAGTAAAATTTCTCCAGTTTTAGTTTTACGTTATCTCAGTAGAGAGAAATTTGGATCTTTGTTTGCTTATTTTTCAATATGCTTTTTCTTTGTAAATAAGCATCTATATAGATGTAGGATATGCTTCTCTCTTAGCACGTGGTTATTTCTATGCATATGTACTTTCCCTTCATTGTTACTTTTTAAGGCATGCAAGATCACGAAACTATGTGTCAGAATCTGAAGTGTGCAAACTGGAATCTGTACCCTTGGATTTTGGTGATTACCATCCACTGAAACCCATTACAGTGAGTTTTTTTGTGCTTTTGGAAAATGAATCTGAATTCAGACTGGTTGTGTTCCTCTTTTTACATCTGTTCCTTTAAAATTTAAAGGCTTTGGGGTTGGTGGTGGTACTTGTGAAGTTGCTTTCTGTGTTAGTGGCCTGTTTTAGAGGCATCAAGATTTATTCTGTTTGCCCGTCACAGAAGTTTGCTGGTGCTGGCTTATGTCAGAAACAGTTTCCTGACAGATACAGCACCTTCAGCTTGTGGGTTTTCTTGGTTGCATTAAATGCTGAATAATGGATAAATTGAACATCAAATTGTTGCATTACAAATAACCTGCATAATTGCTTGATGTAAGATTTGGTTTGGGGTTAACTTCCAGTCAGCTGTGTACTTTAAAACATTTATAATTTCTTTGATGTATAAGAGGCTTTTAAAGATGTACAAAAAAAATCCAGCTTCGAAGAGTTGAGTTCTCCACTAATGAATGATAAATGGGCAGCAGCTTCTGCTCAGGAAGGTCAGTAGGGAGATAAGACAGTGGCCTTAGGTGTGGATTTGATGCTCCAGGCATGAGTGTCGTACGTGAAAAGTAAAGATGAAACTGGCAGAGGAAATTACACAGCAAGAAAGAGTTTGGAGGACAGGGACAAACCTAATGAAATAGAGGAGAAGTACTAGAAAGAAATTCAGAGTGGTTATTCTTACAATTTTGTAAACCTAGAATTAGAAGGGAAAAAAACAGTAGAAATGCTACTGAAGAGTGAGTGTCTCCAGATTCAGGGAAAAAGGGGAGACTTCACTTTAAATGCTGATGCTCACTCTGAAGAGTTTGTTTGATGTCTCCTTGCTTTCATTGCACCAGCACAATTTATGTAGCACGTATTTTGATGATTTATTAAAGAAAAGCGAGGGAAGAGAAAACCTTTTTGTTTAATAGTTCTGAACTTTCTCTTTAGGTTACTGAATCCAAGACGAAGAAGATGAACAGGAAAGGAAGCACTTCTTCTACCTCCTCCTCCTCCTCTAGTTCTATGATGGACCCACTGAGCAGTGTGCTGGATGGCACCGATCCCTTGTCACTGTTTGCAGCAGCTGCAGACCCTGTGACTGCTGCTCCTCCCACGGTAACACTGGGGGCAGTTATCTCAACTGAGTGAAATCAAACCAAAACCAAACCAAAACCACAAAGCCAACCCTGGATATAATGTATTGTCTCACCAGTGAAGAGGTTAATATAGGAAATACACCGTATTAATAGAATATTCTTTTTTATTTACCTACTTTTATCTGGTTTATGTTGACATATTTATTTGAATATGGGTTTATTTTTAATACTGTAACTTTTGAAAGGATCAGCTAGCACTTGAAACATTAAGTTGACCTTTATCAGCCTCTTTTTCCAGACCTGCATTTAACTTTTGCACTTGTACTCCTGTCATAGGATGGTGCACGAAGGAAACGGGATAAAGATGAGGTAGTAGGAAGTGACTTTGAACCATGGTCAAGCAAACGTGGTGAAATCCTTGCTAGATACACAACAACAGAGAAGCTTTCTATTGTGAGTGGTGGCTTCCACAGTTTTTTTTATTTGTACTACATCTTTAATGGATTTTGGATGTTGCTATTTTATAATTCTTTCATGGGTAAATACTGGTCCTCTAAATGTCAGTTTTAATATTGTAGCAAACTGAATCACAAGCTCTCACTTAAAAAGATTGTTTTAGAGCTGAGTCCAAGTCTTTAGATATTTAGAAGCCATCACTTCGTCTTTTTGTGACAATGCAAATAACTTCTGGTCTTGCATCTACTTCTAAGTGATTAGAGTGTTAATTAGCAGTGTAATTACCCTATGCATTCTTGGAATGCTAGTGAGTACATGTTTTCTAAAAGTCTGCTTTTTCTGCTTCCTCGCAGAACCTGTACATGGGATCTGAAAAAGGTGAGCACTTTCTGTAACAGTAACAGAGTTTGCTTGAGGCAGGGTGCAGTGACAGGTTTATGGTCAAGAATTAGTTGAAATGTGTTTTCCTGCCTCCCCCATTCTGACATCATGGTCCTTGCTTTTTTTTGGTGGATAAGACGTCCGGATTTTTACTTAAAATAATTATTGAAAATAAGCCACCCAATCACCTTGTTTTCTATTCCTGTGGGCTAATGAATTCGTGATTATTTCACTGCAATGACTTCCACTGTAGCTTAAAACTTTCTTCCATTTAAACTGAGCCGTGATATTTTGAGAATCATGTTTATCAGCTCTTCTGCTAACTGGAAGGAAAGCAAACAAGTCCTTTGGGAACTTGTTCAGTTATTCTCTTTACATGGAAGTGAAATTATTTCAACTGTGTGCTGGGTATTCAGGAAAGAACCAAGTGTTAAATATTTTATCATGTTTTCTAGCGAAGAGAATCTGGGCTAAGTAGTCAGCATAGTAAATCAGGATTTTTATATATGAATAAACATGCAGCAGTTCAGCTTCTGCAAAAATACAAAATACTTTTTTGCAGTGAGAATGGTCAAACACTGAAACTGGATGTTCAGGAGGAGTGTAACATCTATATCCTTAGATATTGTTAAATTGACTGGATATAACCCTGTGCAACTGCTCTAACTTCATAACTGGACCTGCTTTGAGGAGGAGAGTTGGACACAGACCTCCTCAGAGCTTTTCTGTCCTAAATTATCCTATGGTTCTAGCTGGTGATTCGTTACTTACCAGTAAAACTTGCAAGAAAATCCACTTTTATTCAGTTTTGCTTACTTGTCATTCCCCTTGTTCCAAGTGAATGCACTGTAGGTATGTTTAGATGTGTGTCTTCAGGAATACTCACTAAATGAATCAAACCACTTGGCTTCTGCCACAGAAGCTGACTGGTCCATGTCAGGCTCCTTCAGGTTTGTTTCTCTTTAGAAGTCCCAGTGTTTAAATGTTAAAGAAATTTAAACATGTAATTCTTTACAGGAAAAGCCACAACTACTGGTTCAGCAGTTTCTGAAAAAGTGAGGACAAGGTTAGAAGAACTGGATGATCTGGAAGAGGTGAGAAGGTTTTCTGATGAAATTACAGCACCATAATAACAGTGAAAGGAATTTGTGAAATAAAAATATTCCGTGAAACGTTCTAAAAAGGTCGTGGTTCTGAAAATACTTATGCAGTATTTAGAGAAATATATACGTTCTGTGGGAATTCTCTGGTAATTTTAATCTTTATTGTTACAGGATTCAGATAGAATTGTATTTTTGTATCACTAGAAAAATATGGTTTGAAAATTTACTTGATCTATTGCTATTGATTTACCTTCTTACTGTGTATGGTCTGCAGATGCAGAAACTGCATACTGTCCACCTGAATTTAGTTCAAGTTACAGTTATGAGCTTGATAGAAATACTGAGTACTCAAGTTATTTCTCAAGCTGCAGTATTTTACTCTGCAAAGGTGAGATGCTTCATAACCTACGTTCCTAGGACCTGAAGGGAAGTTGTAATAAATTTTGTAGGATTCTCCCCCAGGATATGATGATTTGAGTCTATAATAACAGCACTCTCCTTCCTTCCTTCCCTCCTGCTCTTATTAAGTGGGTTTGTGTTTTCTTGCCAGGGATCACAGAAAGAGCTGTTGAATTTGACTCAGCAGGATTACATGAACCGAATTGAAGAACTGAACCAGTCTTTAAAGGATGCATGGTCCTCTGATCAGAAAGTGAAAGCTCTGAAAATAGTCATCCAGGTCAGTTTTATGTTTTTGTTTTGTGCAGAACCAGCGAGTTTGGTGATACAATTTGTCCAGTTTCCTTCTTGGGAAAAAAAGGGTTTCTATTATTTTTCTATTATTTTCTTTTGTTTTTCTCTGAAACACATTTCTGTCAGTTTTATGACTTTTGACAATAGTTGAATTTTCAGCTTTGTTGTTACGCCTTGGTTTTGACTAGGTTATGTGGGATGGAATTCTCAATGAGTCACCAAATGACAGATGTGGAAATTTTACCTGCTTAAGGATTGTTAGAATAAATAACATGTAGTGGTACCAGGGCAATTCTTGGGCATGGAATTTCCTTTCCTGTCCTCTTCCCCTTTGGCCTCTTGCTCCCTACAAATAATACCAGAATGCCTTTTTGAACATCAGCATTTTACCCATCCAAACTTACTAAGGCAAGTCAATAATGGGATTTAGGACCTTAGCAAGCTATCAAAAACAGCTCCAGATTTTTAAAATGGTGTGTGTGGGGTTTGTGTTTGTTTGTTTGTTTGTTTTAAAACTCATCCACAGTCTTCCTTTGGGTTATTTGGGGTGATGTGCTTTGAGGAGGGTAAGGGGAAATAGGACAGTTAAATGCTCTTTTGTTTGGCTTGGCCTTTAAAAAAGGCCAGAGGCAGAGTGCAGCAGAGGACAGATGAGATAATGACATCCTTAAAAGCTGTAAAACTGATGTAATGCTCATAGTCATCCAGTGGGGTTATATAAAGTCAGGATTTTTTTTGGTCATTCTGGATACTCTTGTGAAAACTGCTTGAAGTAATTTAATCTTAAATTGTGGTAAAGACGAAAAAGGAAATGAAACATTAATGAAGTGAGATCAAACAATTATATGTGACCTAGGGTGACTAATGTTCTTTTGTAATACTATGAAATCAGCACTATTACTGTTATTTTTAAAAAGATCCATATATAGGGTTGTGAAGTGTGAATATTGTCTTTGGATGAGGAGGAAAGGAGCAGGGAGGCATTGTACTTACAGTGCTTTAATATGTGTGTAAATGTATATAAATGTGTGATGTGATTGATTACAGAGTCCTCCCTGGAGCTGACTGTGGCTCAGTCTATTTCCAGAATGTTTGAAATTATTATGTGAGCTGCAGAAATGCGTTGGAAAACTCATTAAGTACACTTCTAAAATTATTTCTCAATTTAGTCTATATTAGGTTTGGTGTTTGATATGGCTGCTTAGAGAGATGGTGAAAAACTGAACAACGCCCTTTAAAAAAGTTATTTTAGAGAAGAAGTGCCTTTTAATGCTTTGACTGGGAGAGAATTTGTGTTGTCTGAACAAATGCTCAGATCTGCATGGTCAGCTGGAACTCTGCATTGTAGCTTACCCTGTATAGAGAAAAACCAGGTCTGTGACTAGCTCTGGGAAAGAGGAGTATCCTGAAAATGACAACAAGCACCCTGGTGTGTTATGTTACATGTCCTTGTGCTTTTGGCTTCCTAGTTCATGTTGGCCCTTTCCATCCGTGGATATTCATCCATTCCAGCTTTTCTGGAGTAAAAACACAAACTTGCATTGACTTCTAAAAATGTTTCTTTGTTTTTTTTTTTCTCCTTCTAGTGTTCTAAGCTTCTTTCAGACACAACAGTAATCCAGTTTTATCCAAGTAAATTTGTTTTAATTACAGATATCCTTGATACTTTTGGTAAGTATTTACTGTACGAGACTTACTACACAATTGTTAATAAGATTAAATTTTTTGTAATGTTAGAAAGCATCAAAGTTATCCAAAAAGGGCTGAAATGAGTTGTAGTTTTAACATGGAATATTTCCAACATAAACATTTGGTCACCAGTGGTAAACATGGTGTATAATTGTCAAAAAACTCCTAAGAGCAAAGTCTTTAAGATAAAAATATTTCATTTTGTGGTTCTGTGCTTTATGTATTAATGAATATCTAGAACAAAATGTTAGGAAAAATCATGATCTTCCTATTTTGAAATTTAAAACACGCTGTCATTATAAAAATACTTTGGATTTTGGCAGCCTTTTGACTCAATATTTCATTATTTTTCTATTTGAAGAAAAGAAGTCAGAAGGTTTTCTTTGGCTGAATAGTGACTGTGAAGTGATCCGAATGTAGTTACTGATTTTCTTAATATATTTTTAAACTTGTAAGTGAAATTGTCATCCACTTCATGTGACTCTCTTGTTTTTCTGCCATGTTATGGAAAAGATTGACAATAGTATTCAAAGTTGAAGGGTTTTTGGTGCCAGCAGGATATGCTACGACAGAGATCCAATTGTTTTTTCAGGTTGTGCTTCCTCTTTGTGCTCCTTCCCATTTGCTGGAAGCTGCTGGAGATAACACGATCTCCAAACTCAGCAAAGTCAGGACACCAGCTGTCCTTTCCTGGCCTGGGAGAAATCTGACCTGTGTGTTACCTCTGCACTTAAGGGAGCCAGAGAATTTTTTTATAGGGAGAGGTGCTAAATCACACTGAGCATTTCAGCCTCACTAGAGGGCAGCAAAATGTCAGTGTTCTAGGAGTTTTTTCCAGCTAATTTCACTATGTGTTGGAAAGGGAACCTTTGTACCAATATTTTGTGTTTTACAGTTTGTTAATTTGTTATGATTTTTAAAAATTATTATTATTTTTCTTTTTTTTAACCAGGGAAACTTGTGTATGAAAGAATTCTGTCGATGTGTATGGATAACCGAGTCTCTCTGCCAGGTAACTTTGTGTTTGCTTCCACTCCAGAAAAAAATCATATCCAAACTTGGGGAAGCTTAAACAGGACTATTACTACTCTGTCATCTATAGAAAAATTTCTCATTTGAATCTAGTAGTTTTTAGTTTTTAACAGAGTAAAATCCTTAGTAACTTGTTTCCAGAGAGAATGTAACTATTTCTGGGTTGGTTTTTTCCCAGATAACTTTTCTCCAGAGAGTGTTAACGATACGGCTAAAGAAACTTGCTTAAACTGGTTTTTCAAGATTGCTTCAATCAGAGAACTCATTCCCAGATTGTATCCTTGTCAAATGAGACCCTCAGAGTGTGTCTGCAGGTTTTTTGTAATTTTTCCAAAAGTGAACGTGTTTGTTTCAATAAAACCCACAGGATCTGATGTTTGTACTGGCTTTGTTCTGTTTGTCTCAGGCTGTGTGTTTTGAATGTACTTTTGAATCATGTTTCATAGTAAACTGAACGTTTAATTATTGTCTCTGAGCAGTTTGGCAGTGACAAAGTAGAGATGATGTATGATAAATTTTGAAACAAAGTCTTGTAGATAAATTGTAAAAATCAGCAAAGTTTAGAGACATTAATTACAGAAGGCCTTAAAATAGGTTATTCAAAATGCATTTGGTGTATGTTTGCTTCAGGTTTTTCAGTGGTGTGAATCTTAGTTTTGTTCCTTAACTTGGCTTCAATTTAGTTATGTGGAAGCAGCAATACTGAAGTGCAATAAGTTCCTATCCAAAACGTAAGAATCATGTTAAGTATGGAAAGGAAGTGAATGGACAGACTTAGGAACTAATTAAAGGAATTAAGCATGAGAGTTCTGTGATTAATGGTGGGTAGGTAATTAATCTCAGTAGAACTGAGAAGAAGCAGTACAGAAAGGGTTTGGAATTTTTAATGAGAATACCCTGAAAAAATTAAAGGTGACTTGTGATACACTTTGAAATACAATCGTTCTCTCAGTTTTCAAATACACGTTCAATTGTGATGTCAGGTGTCACAAATCCCAATGCAAACTGAAAACCAGTGGCTTCTGATGCTGGAGGGGGAAGGAAGATTGATGACTTGAGGAGTGTGGGAAAAAGAACAGAAAACTGAAAGGAAAATATTGATGTCATACTGGGAAAGACAGAGTTGGAGAAGTATTTTAGGAGCAATGAACCACCATCTATTGAAAACTTTGGTGTAAGTTTAATGTGTTGCCAAACAGTGCAAGCTGCTGAGCAGAAAATGATCCTTCCCTTGTAAGTGTCCTTTTTCAGTTATATTTTGAGAAGAGTATTGGAAGCCAAATTGCTACTCTGGTGACAACTTTATTATCCCTAAAAAGCAGTTCTTTTACTGGAATTAGTGGGCCTCATATCCAGGCACTGGTACAGCGCTGTCAAAAAGGACCTGTGGGAAAATGAGACAGGGAAGAACTTCTGCCAGTTCTGCTTTAAGCATCTGCTTTCCTTACACTGAGTTACAGCTTTTCCATGGCTCTGCTGTTCTCCAAGCTAGAGGAGGAGTTTTTCAGTTTTATTTGTCTTGCTCTGAATAGCAAATGCTGCTATTTGAATATAGGATATGCATTACTGTGCACATAAAATTTTACTTATGAAATAAATTTTTTGTGCTAGTATCCTTTCTCTTTGATAGATATTTTCTATGACTCATGCTCAGTTGTTAGTCTACAAGGCAGCTACTGAAGTTACCTGTAGGTGATATAATTCTGTTATTGAATGTTGAAGCTCATTTTCATTTCTGATGAAAACAGGGGGATTTCGGAATGTCTCCCACGGTTAACATCTATGATTAGAGGAATTGGAGATCCACTGGTTGCAGTCTATGCCAGAGCATACCTCTGCAGGGTAGGCTGTCATTTACCTCCTCTGATCTGTAGCCAGGATTTACTGCAGCCCGTGCTGCTACTGCTTCTTGGAACTACTGCTTTTATCTCAAGTACTCAGCAGCCTGTCTCTTCCTTTCAACAAACAAACAAAAAATAATTTCTCTTCTGTTTTAAGAATGGGGAATCTCTCTTTAAGTGTTTGTAATAAGTAAGGATGATTTTATGTGCTGCTGTAGGCTGTTGCAGTGCACTGGAGTAGACACTGATTTCCTCACTGCTTCCAGATACTGGGAGCTGATGCTGGGATCGTGTTTAAACACAGGGTAGATGTTAGTGGACATGACCATAATAGTAAGCAAGGAAATAATCAAAAGCATGTGACTCAGTGCTGTTGGTTGATCTGATGTGTGTGACTTGGGTGTATTCCTTCAACAAATGCGTTTTTGTCTCACCTTGAATGCTGATAAAATCTTTTTCTTTTAATACAGGTTGGGATGGAAGTGGCACCACAACTCAAAGAAAGCCTGAACAAAAATTTTTTTGACTTTCTTCTAACATTTAAACAAGTAAGCAAATAAGTGTTTTGTTTGCAAAATCAGATAAATACACTGCTTAATCAAGCTGCCACATACTTTTAAAAAGTCTCTGATGTTCTCAAATCTAGATTTAGGGGTGTTTCTGTATCCAGATATCCTATGGGAAATTTTACATACATTCTGATAAGTTGAAACTGCTGTATTCAGCGTGTTTCCAGACTTGATTAATATATGTTAGGAGCATGATATTTCTTCACCCAGCTTGCAAGGAGTGCTTCAGAATATCTGTACCTTTGTGATACTGTCTGTTGTTGTTTCTATTCATATGCAAACTTCGTTCAGTTTATCATATCTCCCATTAAATGCCTTTTCACAGCAACATATTTTTGTCTCTTATTTCAACAGATACATGGGGATACGGTTCAGAACCAGCTGGTGGTGCAATGTGTGGAGATCCCTTTGTATTTGACCCTATATTCCCCTGCTATAGACTGGATTTTGCAGTGTATTGCTTACCATGCTCCAGATGTAAGTGAATGTGATGTGTGTTCTTCATTTATTTGATTGTCAATACTAAAGGAAGTGTTGTGGTGAAGAGTTAATTTTGCCTCCTAAAAAAATCCACAGTCAGGTCTCCAGTATGAAGAGCATACACAGGACTGTCTGATGCTCTCTTCTGTGCAGGAAGAATGTTTGCTTCCACAAAGCTCTAGTGTGACCACTTCAAGTTCATAGGCAGTATTCCTGTTTGTTTCTTGCTGTCCTTTAGCTAGTTCAATCCTTATTTCCTGAATTCATCAGTTTCTTCTGTTATACAGATATGAAAATGATTTGAGTAAACTGTGGCTTAACGTGGTGAACAGGCTGTTTTAATCTGTCAGTGTGGTTTGCAGTCTGGCAGAATTTTCACCTCTCCTGCCAGAGATAACTGACCTGGCTGGCAAATAGTGATTACCTGGAATAATGGCATGGGTGAAGGATTGCAGATTTGGCTTCCATGAAATGGTAGTTTTGATTGAAATGCCACTGTGCCTATTCCAGAGGATGTGTTTTATGTTGTGCTGCACCATTGTTTTCTTGTGGTGTAAATATAGGATAGGACAGGACTACTGGAATGTATTGGGGAGGTAATTAAAAGAGCTTTTAGTAGATTTCAGTACAGTAATTAAAGCAGAATATATTTGCAAAGTCTCTATTCACTAATTTTAATAAGTAATCTTTCCAGGTTCTGCTTACCGAGATGATGGAGAGATGCAAGAAATTGGGGAACAAGTAAGTGTTGCAGAGTGCAGAAGGCACTGAGGAGTCTGTAATGAGTACCCGTGAGTCCCTGGAATAATGTTCTCTCTCCTTCTTTTGGAAACAGTTTGGATGCATAGTGTAGCTTTCATTCTCCCAGCAGCTTACTAAGTTATGATTATGAACATCTGTTTTCCAGAGATGAATTCTAAAATATGGTAGATTACTTGTCAGGACAAAGTTAATTAGTTTAACTTGGTTGCTGCATTCTGGCTCCTAAGCCAAAGTTTAGGACATGTAATGTGTTCTCCATTGGCCATGTCTCCAATTCCTGGTTTTGCTTCATTTTTCTGGGTTTTCCTCCCCTTCCTTCCCCCTATCCCCACTAGCTACAGTCAGGCCATACGTGCATTCAGAAAGGGAAGTTGTAAAGCAGCTGGCCACCTTTGGGAGGTGGTAATACTTAGGGATTTGCTTTTTTCAACATTAATATCTCAAACGTCTCCTAGAAGTCTGTGTGCAGGGTAATTGTGTTCAGGAAGATGGTCTGGTCTGAAAGTTTGGTGTACTTACTGTGTTTTGTGAATGCAGTCTGGCCTGCTGATGGGCTCCTCTCTGTTCAGTTTATTGGCTAGGTTGGCTGAGATCTGTAAAAGTTTTCAACTATCTTTTTTTTCTGATGTGGATTGCACAGTCCAATTCTGCAGCAGCTGAGGAACTAAAATATGTTAATCACCATTCTGTGACTGAGCTAAGGAGTGTGGGGAAAGCATGATTGAAAAAAATGTGCTGTGAAAATGGTATTGTATCAGAGTGTATAGTACAGATAAAAATAATTCACATCCTCTGATGTACAAGTTGTTTGTGGAACTTACTTTAAAATCAACTTCTAGCATTTTTCACTGTAAAGATGGGATAGGTTCCTCCTCTTTGTTCCCATTTGCTCTTTGAAAGAAGGCTAAAATGTTGAGTATAACAAGGGGTTTTTTTTAAAGAAATGTTTTTGGGACATGTCTTTTTTATTGGGAAGTTGAGTAATCCAGTTTAAAACAGTCTTCTTTAAAAGTGGAGTTCAGTGTTTTTGTGTCTTCTCATGACTGTCAAAACACTACAAAGCAAGAGGCATCAGTATAAAAATGTTTCAATAATCTCAGTGTGTTCCCTGAGCTGCTTTGCAGCCACCTCAGTGAGAAGTGGCAGCCTGCTCTCTGCATTGCAAAGCACAGACCCAGTGAACTGGAAGTGCTTGTCTGATGATCAAATGCAAGTTCCAGTCAAGCTGTGATGGGCCCTCTGAGGCTCAGGCAGAAGCACAGAAGCTGCTGGGCTATTTTAAGCACATAGAATTTCCCCCAAGGTAAACTGCCCTGTGTTCAAACTGTCTGTTTCAGAATAGTGAAGGGCACAGTGTTTTAGGAGGCAGCTTCTTGAGCTAACTCATGGCTGAGCAAACTGGAAGTTACAGTGATGCAGTGAGTTCACTCTTCCACTGTGACTTTGGCTTGATATAACACAAATACCTGTCTGAATGGTTAATCATAAATGTCTAAATATGTCACTGCCAGTTGTCACATGACCATGACTTTGGATTGATTTTAATCCTAACAATGCAGCTGCAAGAAATGTGGCTTTTATAATGCATATATAATATAATTAAGAAATTTCAACAGGGATTTGCCCTCCCTGAGTATTCTTCTGAACTGTAGTTAGAGAGTAAGTTTCTAAATGTCAGCTATTCCTGGTTTGCTTGATATTTTTAGTAAATTCCTGCTAAAATGATGGTTTCACAAACAGCCGTGTGGAAGAAGTATTCTACAGGCTGGGTTACCTTTTCCTTATCTGGTCGCTGAATGTTTTCTTGTTTTGCTTATGCATTATTTATCCTCAAAGCAAGCTTGATTTGTGTGAGAGTCTTTTCTTCCTTGCTCTCTTTTTTTAAAATATATAATAGAGGCTGGACAGTTGTTAGTCAGAGAAGTTCAGATTAATGTAAATGCAGGGACTACCAAGTTGGGGTTGCTGCTGAGCTGTATTGATCTGTGTTGTGTTCACTGCAGTGCTTTGCTGCTGAATTCAGTGATGTCGGCCTTCAGAGCAGAGTTTATTGCTGCGAGATCCATGGACTTCATTGGCATGATTAAAGAGTGTGATGAGTCTGGATTCCCAAAGGTAACGTTCTGTGTGTAATTTGTAACAATTCCTTTTCTTTGACAGAGCTCTTTATGCTCTTAGTTGCCAACATAACTTGCATATTCAAGGGATTTGATCTGAAAATCTTTCTGCACACTGTACCTGCCAGACCAGTCTCGGATGAACGTGCATTATCTGCTTTTAATTAAAAATTTCTCATTAACTTTCAGCATCTCCTCTTCCGCTCCCTGGGATTAAACTTGGCATTGGCTGATCCTCCTGAAAATGATCGCCTTCAAATACTAAATGAAGCCTGGAAGGTTATAACAAAGCTGAAGAACCCACAGGTGAATTACTGTCCATTCTGTTTCACTGCTGATTCTGTGTTTAGAGCAGTCGTAGCCAGTTGTTCAGTAAGCACATGCTTAGCATGACATTGTTTACCTTTTCTAAATACACACAGCTGCAAAAAAAGAGTTATGGCTGGTAATAGCTTTAGATCATCCCTGCTTTTCTTAGCTCTGCTGAAGCATAACTTAATTTTACATTATGCAGCTTTTGAGTTCTAGATCTTTAGGTCTGCATGAATCATACCTCAGGAGTTCATTCTTTTAAGTGTAATTTTTGCAAGTGTATTTCTCACAGTCTCCTGCAAATATTGGTAATCATAAGACACATGTATTTCTAGGATTATATCAACTGTGCTGAAGTGTGGGTGGAGTATACCTGCAGGCATTTTACGGTAGGTGAAAATTACTGTTTCTTTGAATTTTTGTGATACAGATTGAGTGACTGTATTAGCAGTTTGGTATTAAAGATGGAAAAGCTTTGACTGTTCAATATAAGTGTGTAGGAATGAAAAACTGTGTTTCCTTTCGTGAAAGATGAATGAGGACAAAAGATGCAGCTTTGAAGCTTTGCCACCCTGCAGCACTCAGTTTCTTGTCCTTCTGTTTTGATGGCAGATGGACCAGTTTAAGTAAGGATTTACTGGAGCTATGGCTAAAGTTCCTGGCTTAACTAGAGCTCTGTAAAAAGCTGCTGCTTTGGTAAATGGAAGTAAATATTCCTACTCAAGTGGTGTTTAGTGACTTAATTCACGTGCCAATTTCATTCCTGTATTTTGTAACCTTGTTTTTTGCTACGCAGAAGCGAGAGGTCAACACAGTTCTGGCTGATGTTATCAAACACATGACTCCTGATCGAGCATTTGAAGATGCTTACCCACAGGTAAAGAATTTATTTTGCCAAATCTGTAAAACTCTGATGTGCATTTTCTTAAATGGAATTAATTCTTAAACGTTACTGATAGCTCTTATAACAAAATAATTATTTTTAAACACTAGCTATAATTTGGGAAGCCACTTGGAGCACTGTAGTGCTGTGACTTATTCCTCCTTTTTTTTCCATGCACATCAATCTTTTAATTCTGAGAATTGCTAAACCTGAATGATTTACTTATTTAGAAGTAGCACTAGTTAACTCCTACATCAACAGTGGTGTTTGCTGAAGGGAATTATCATTCATGGTAGGCTGTTTAAACACAAGCAAACCATAAAATAGTCTATCTCTACTTGACATTGGTAAGATTTCAGTGAATGATTGTGTCCAATTCTTGAGACTGAATGCCCAATGAAATATGGATTAGTTGAGAAGGTTTTTGTGGTTACTTGGAGGATAGAAAAAGTGCCTACAAAAGAAGATTTAACAAACTGGTTTGGGGTTTTTTTCTTCATTTATTTGGCTGAGTTTTCTAGTGCAGAGAGCTGGAGGACATGGAGGCTCTAAATTGAAAAAATATGCCTAACTATGGAAGTGAAGAGCAAATAAAGCCTGGGCAGGCTGGTCAGTCTCTGCTCATGGGTTCTGAAGCGTGTGTTGGAAAAGTGTGTAGGAACAGCAGAGCTGTAGTTTGTCCTGCTTTGGGGAAAGAAATTATATTGATGAATGCTTGAAGCATCTTTCAAAACAGTTTTCTATGAATAACTAGAGAAGAATAATCTCTGTTGTGGATACTCCTAATTTAACTCATATTACAATAATTTTCCTCTTTTTTTTGCTTTCCATTTTTCTCCCCTTTAGCTGCAGTCAATTATTCAGAAAGTTATTACCTATATCTATGACTTTGCTCTGCTTTTTTCAGTGGTAAGTGATATTCTGTTTAATAAATTTTTAAGAAGAGCTGTTTGGCACAGTTTCTGCAAGAGAATTTACCTGACTGGGATATTAGGGTTATTTACAAGTTCACAGAGTGCAAGGACTTTTTATCAAGTAGCTGAGTGCAGAAATATTTTGTGAGGTTTCTGCTGCTTACTACTTGTGTACTTATTATTCCCATTCCAATTTTCTATACTTTTTTCATTAGGCTGTTAAATTCTCTAAGTTTGTTTTTCTGCTGTGGCATAAGTGACAACCAGTGCAAGATGAAATACCATTTATTTGTGCGTGTGGTCATGTCATTGCTGGTAGCTGTTTCTGTGTTATGATTCATTCTTAACGTGCCCTCTCACAGCATTTACTTTTGGCATTGAAACAAAAGTGGAACTCAGAGAGGTCAGAGCCTGTATACGAGGTAGAAAAATAGAAACAAAGACAGTGTGTGTCAAAGTACAGAAACCATTTGAAGTGTAAAATTCGAGAGTGATGCTGTGGATTTGGAGTCAAGTCTTGTTCACAAATTGCTTGGATAATTCTAAAAAAATTTACCCTCGCTATATTCCTGAGATGATACAGAAGTATTTTAGTATGTTAACAACCTAGACCCTTACCTCTGAAGGAAAGTTGGATGTCTCAGACCTTCTTAACTTGCTCTGAATACATGCAAAATTATTGATGATGTGTAGCCTGTTCTAATTGTTTTTAATATCTTACCTTTTTTTCCATAGCTGTTTGAATTTGTCATGATCTTAAGCTGTTTGAAGCATGTGATTGCTTTTAAAAGTAAAGTGCAACATTAGATTCAAACAGTTCTGTATTTTGTGTTCCCTTCTGGATCTCTGCAGTTAATAAATTTATACATCTTCCAGCCATCAGTCTTTTTCCATTCATTCCACTTCTTCATCCTTTGAGATGAGCTACTGTTTTCAAAAAGATGAAAATAATTTTACCTAAATAACTGTGCTTATAGAACTTATCCAAAATATTTATTGTTTTGGTGTGTTGTTAGTAACATACCTCATTTTACTTGTTTATATATTTGTACTTTCAGGAGAAATTCTTGCCATTTCTGGATATGTTCCAGAAGGAAAGTGTGAGAGTGGAGGTTTGCAAGTGCATTATGGAATCTTTTATTAAGTAAGTGGAGACTGTTGAGGTGAAATGCACTCTGGAGGCTCTGAGAAACTTGCTGAAAGGTGGCTAGGGAAGAGGAGTCAGTATTCTGGCTATTTAGTTTGTGAAGGTGTTCCAGGCTGTGGGAAAGAAAAAAGAAAAAATGTCAGTTTTGTTAATATATTGATGAACTATTTGACTGTTCACAAGGAAAACTGAGTTGAGGTAATTATATTGATGCTGACTTGCTGTGGGTTAACAGAATAGTTGTTCTCTGAGGGGGTTTTTTTTGTTTGTTTTTGTTGGCTTTGTTGGTTTATGAAATCTATTTCACATTCCAGTTGCTGTTTCAGCTGCTACAGTTGAAAATGAACTTAGAAAACAAAAATATATTCAACTGTTCTCAAAGCCAAGCAGTCCTTTTCTTTTCAAATAAGTAACAGGTTTCTTGAAACATTTTTCTCATTTCCACCTTCCCTTAAGGTATTTATATTCACTGCTGAGCCTCCCAATCCTTCTCTCCCCTGGGCCACCCAGGCCCAGCTCTCTTGAGAGAGATGAGATCTCTCATATGAGAGATGCTGTGGCCCCTTAATCATCTTAGTGGAGCTGCACTGCACATGTGCCTCTGCACCTAAACGTGACGCTGATCCTTCCTGTCTGTCCCTAAGTAGCTGAGGAATTATATTATATCTTGGTAAATCCAGGATTGTTTTGTTTTGATGTTCTTAGATTGCCTCAATGTATCACATGTCTACCTTGCTGTGTCCCTTTAGGAGTCAGTCTGTGGCTTGGCAGTGCAGCTGTGTATATTGAGATAATATTTCTTGACTGTTTGTTGTACAATTGGTTGGAATTGTACATTTATTAACCACGTGAGCATTGGTGTTCCCTTGGTTCAAAAAGGAATTTAAAACTCGTGCAGCGTCCTACAGTGCTGGTGATTGGAATTAGGCATTAAATGGGTGTTGTTCTAGTCAGTGTTTCCCATTTTGACAGAGCAGGATTTGTCACCACTTTCTCTAAAACACTTTGCAGGCATCAGCAGGAGTCGACGAAGGATCCCGTTATCCTCAATGCTCTCCTGCATATCTGTAAGACGATGCACGATTCTGTGAAGTAAGATGAACTTCTACTAAGAACTCTCATTTATGCCAAGTCGGGCTGCCTGATGTGGTTTCACGTTTCTGAGGCTGTTTGTTTCAAGGTGGATTAAGACATGAATCCAATTAGTGCTGAGGGAAGAGCTGTGCAGTGAAGTGGCAGCACGTACCACTTGCTCTTTAATTACTGCTGTACTTTGAATACTGAAGCAGAATTTTAAAAGGGAAGTAGCAGTGGTTTTGTAGTTTTCTAGTGAAGCAGGATTTACAATCCAATCTTCAGAATATTTTGGGAGTGAAACCAATGTAATTTTTGAGTTGCAGTGAATACTGAGCTATTTCTGAGACTCGAGTGATTATGTAGCTGCTAAAGCACAGATTGCCATACTCAGTTACACCTTTCTGTGGGCCACTATTTTCAGCCACTACAAAGGGGCGTGAAATCTTTAAAAGGATACCTGGAAGATCTCCAGGAACGTGAGCAGGGGAAGGTAGAACTGAGGAGAAGCTCTCGAACCATCTGTATCTTTCCCCTAATTCCTCCTCTTCTATTTTGCCCTTGACTTTGAGAGCTGAGGTTGTTTGGGATCCCCCAGGCCCTGTTGCACCCTCGCTGTTTCAAGAGCAGTCGTGCAGTGTGGAAAACATTGTGGTTTGTAGGTAACTTGTAAAAATCACACCAAAATCTGTGTCTGATTGAAAACAGCCAGGATCACAATGCTGCAAATTTTAGCTGTCAAGAGGACAAATCTTTTTTCCCTCCTGGTTAGGTGGAATTGTAAGGGCACAGGTTTTTTTTTGCCACTCTGAGTCCAGAGCCCCTTAGCAAGGCAGATGCTGCAAAGGAACTTAAAACTTTCTCATCCTTGATAGGCCATGAATGCAAGATTTATTGTCAATAAAGAGGTCAGATTTAGCATGTAATTCCAATTTATACCAGCCAGAGTGCTTTATTTTGGGTTAGAGTACCTTATTTGGCTGTATGTTGCACTAAAAGCCACTTCAGCCTTTAAACAGAACAATATATTGTACCTAAACCAGCTTATTAAAAAAAAATACAGCAGTTTATAGCAACCCCTATTTGATGCTTCCTCTGACACTTTGCCAAAACAATTTGACAGTTTACTGGGACCTTTAAAATCCCTTAAACCAGCAGTTCCTTGAGCTAAGATGCTTGTACATCTCTTGGTAAACCATCATAAATACCAATTATTTTTAAGTAACTCCTGCATCTGTTTTTTATCCTGGTTCAGGGAGCTCCCAGCCCGTTGTGCGGGGCTCGCTGACCCCTGTAGCAGCTGTTGGAGGATAACAGCCTTTAGCCTGCTTCACAACTGAACTGGAAATTTATTACTGACCTGGAGATCTCATTCCAAGCCTTCTGAGCTTTTCAGAGCCCATCAGTTGGCTCTTTTGATTGGCAATGCACTAATGAGCTAATCATGCTGAGGTTTGCTTTCCTCCCTCACTGAATTCATATAATAAAACTATTGTTCTCTTCCCATCTGGTGTCTGAGTTGGAAATTGGTAACTGATATACTAAAGGTCAAAGCTGGAGCCAAGCATATAATAGTAAGGGGATTAAATTGTATTAGTTAATTGTAATTTAACTTTTTGCTCATCCGTTTTCAGTGAAACAGGTTTGACTGGCTGGAGTTTTGTGTGATGTAAATTTGTTTTAAATCGGATTTTGGACTCTTGGTGTAGAATAGGTATCTGTGATAGTTTTGAAAAGAAGCTCCTATTTACATACCAGTTTAGCTCAGTTCTGACTAAAACGAAAGAAAACCAGCACTTTAACAAGGTGAGGTTAATTATTTTTAAATTCTGAGGCAAGGTTGGTTTAAACAAGAAACCCTAAACAAAACAAACCAAACCCCAAACTAAACAATAAACTAATGTTATACACTGTATACTATTTAAAGGATATTTTAAAAGCTTTACTCCTGCAATAAGATAACCGTCTTCTAAGAATACACTTAATAATTTCTTTAGGTTTTTAGACTGAGTTCTTACTCAAATTCTTATGTTGCAAAACAAGACTGAAGCCATTTGTTTGCTACAGTGAAAAACATTAGTGTAGCTTCTTTCTCCTCATGCAAAAGTCTAAAGTTTTTATAGAGCTGAAGAGACTCAGCAATTTCTACATTTTTTTAAATCTGAAATTTAGTTTGGTTCATGGCTGACTTGGTGATATTCATATTAAAATTAGTTTTATACAGAAAAATGTATAGAATATTATGTATCATTTGAACCTTTATAGATAAATAAGATAAACAATATCCTAAAATTTACCAAATTTTTTTTTCTAGTGCACTAACGCTTGAGGATGAGAAAAGAACATTAGCAGCTCTGATAAATGGATTTATAAAAATGGTGAGTGCCAGTTGTGTGCAACTGTTGGGTGCCCCTCCGAGCTTGGATTTTGGTGAGATCCCCACGAGGAGCAGGAACCTGTGTGGCTGAATCAGAGACTGGCCTCTGATTGCTGAAAAACACTGAAAACCCCAGGCAGTGAATTTATTTCATTTTAGTGAAATTTATGTGTGTCCCGTGAAAGGAAAACCAAACTCCAGGCAGTGGATTTTAGTGAAATAAACGTGTGTCCCATGAAAGGAAAACCAAACTCCAGGCAGTGGATTTTAGTGAAATAAACGTGTGTCCCATGAAAGGAAAACCAAACTCCAGGCAGTGGATTTTAGTGAAATAAACGTGTGTCCCATGAAAGGAAAACCAAACTCCAGGCAGTGGATTTTAGTGAAATAAACGTGTGTCCCATGAAAGGAAAACCAAACTCCAGGCAGTGGATTTTAGTGAAATAAACGTGTGTCCCATGAAACGTGACAGTGCTGAAGCTGAAGTGGTGCAATATGAAAGTTTAAAGTGCACGTGTTGTTTATTTAACCGTATTTTCTGCTCGTTTTGTAAATCTCCTGTAAAGAGCACGTATTTAGAAGTTAAACAGCACTTGAAGCATCAGAGGGGTCGCTGGTTTATGTGAATGAAGTTCCACTACCCAGCTCTAAATGGAACCAGTACCAGCTTTCAAAAATACAAAATAAGTGTGACTTTTTTGTTATTCTAATCTCCGTTTATCTTCATTTAGAAATAAGATCATTCGTATCATTAAATTAGTCCCAGGAGAACCCCAGATGTTTTGTCTTGAAATTAGTTTTTAACCCATCCCTCATGCTTAGTCCAGTAAATCTTTTGTTGATTTTTGTTGTTTTTGAGATGTCAGGTTGTTGTAGGGAGATTTCCTCAAGCTTTTTGTATTCTCTATGTACTCTCAATGCTTGTTTTTTCTTTCACATACAGCTGGCAGGCTCTGTGTCTGCTTGTCCTCTTTGTTCTTTGTTGCAGTTCTATGGATTTGCTCTAGATGGTTGCTTTTTCTTCAGCTATAATAATTTGCTAATTAATATTCTAGTATAGTTTTGCTTTATTAAGCTTTACATGCAGTATAGCATAGTACAATTTCCTTTAGGAGGATTCTTGCATTGAATAACATTTGATGTGTCTTGATAATCCTGGTTTAGGGGGGAAAAAATCCCATAGCAGCAAAATGACTAGTTCTGAATTTAAGATGTGGAGGGAAAAGCAGTTGGAACAGTCATCTTTACAGTCAGTCTTTTTTGTGGAAAATTTTATATTTTTAGGCAAGTTTTCTTGAGGCTAGGACTCAAGAATCAGCAGTTGTACAAATAGAGGAAAAGCAAAGACAGTTGTTCTGTAATGTGAGAAGCAATCCTTTGTTTTCTGGTGCAGTTTCTTTGATCTTTCACTGTATGGATTAAATGTAAATTTTATTCTAATTTTGTAAAAAATTCTTTTGCATATGACTTGAGAAATAATAAATAATGCAACCTTTACTCCTATTAGAAAAAAAAATTGCAATAGAATACATAAACATAGACTGCCTGGAGACTGTTCCTCATGCTCTGCTTTTAATTGACAGCTGAGACACTCCAGCTGACAGCACTCGGGTTTTTTTAAATCTACAGGGTTGAAAGAGGGTTGTTCTCACACAAAAGTTGTTTTTTGACTTCTTTCCTGCCAGAATGCAAGGTTACAGGCTTTTGCCATACTGTATGTATTTATTAACCAAACTCAAGGAAAACCTGCTGTCCTTAGTGGTTTATCTAATTAGGAAAAATGCTATTTTCTGTTGGAGGCCCTTTATCGACTAGAAATTAGAGGAATCTGAATACAGATTCACAGGTCTATTTTTATTTTTCTGGGGTTTTTTGTCTTGCCTTATAAGTATGATCAAAACCAAGCCTTTGTCTCTCCCGTAAAAAATCAAGAGTTCTGCTGGTTTTGAAAACACTTCACAAACCTAGGATTTAAATTTTGTTTTCTTGAAAAATACTTGATCTGTAAAGTAGAACATCATGTGGAGTATAGACAAAAAAAGCAAACCAGTAAAACTTTCATGTTTCCCTGAAGCTCAAGTATTGCAGACAGAAGAACAGAGATTCTCCGACTGCTATTTGTTGTTCCTGGTGGGATTTCTCCCTAGCAGTGTATGGGGATTTTGACTTCTGAACATCTGTGGTTTATCTGCATGCAGCTTTACATATATTTAAGGCCTACAGCAGTAAAATCTAGGGACCTTTTGTCTTTTGCAGGTTTCATTTGGCCGTGACTTTGAACAGCAGCTGAGTTTTTATGTCGAAGCCAGGTCAATGTTTTGCAATTTGGAGCCTGTTCTAGTCCAGCTGATTCATGTAAGCCACAGTTGATCTACATTTCCTTAATAAATGGAGATATATTTGTAGTTCTCCCATTCCCTGCTCAGACTATTGGTCTATAGCAAACTAAGTCTGAAATATTTTAATCAGGTGTTTATAAAGTGAACTTTGATCTGGTTTTATCCCCCTAAACACTCTGAAGTTTTTACTTGACAGGCATGCAAGGTATCATTGCAACAAAGAACACGGGCTATCTTGCAAGGGATTTCATGTATAATAAAATAAATGGCACTTTTGTGCATTCAGAATTGGGGTTGTCTCTTCTATAATCCTCCATCTAGGAAAGATTAGATTGTGTCTGGCTGCAGATCCAGGCAGAGTCCTGCTGTGATTGGGAAGGTTAATCACTTTTCTGTATTGAGTCACAGGTGAGCATTAGCTGCATCTGATTCCTTTGCAACATTGTATCTTCCCTTAAATCCTTGTATTATTTTGGTTTATGGCTTTTTAATCTGTGTTAGCTAGAAATCATGATTGTTATGCTAGCAAGGAGGTGACAGTGCTATAGCTGGGAGGGAAAGGATAAGCTAAAGGCTTGAATAAAACAAGTCTACTTTCACAAACTGAGTCATATTTGCTTTAAGGAACAGTCACTAAAATTCTCCCAGTAAAAAGTAAATAGTCCAGTGAGGGCACACTGGGCCAGGAGCCTTTGGACACTTGCTTTCTCTAAGTGCATGCAGTAAAACATGCAGTTTGTTACCTGCCACTGAGGCTGTGCATTTTTCTTAATGGTTTGCTTTTGTTTTGTGTGTGTAGTCTGTGAACCAGCTAGCAATGGAAACAAGGAGGGTGATGAAAGGAAATCATTCCAGAAAGACAGCTGCATTCGTCAGGGTAGGTCTGACTGAGAAACTCTGAGCCTGCTTTCTTTGCAGATAGCACTGCCTGCTGCCACCTAAGTTTATAGTTTTTGCAAAACCAGTATGTTAGTATTTTTTGACACTATTGTAGTCCCATTTTCTCTTGTTACCAGCAATCTTTCTTCTCTGAAGCCAAATGTTGCTGTTTAAGAAAAAAAAGACTCAAACCATCTAATAGCAGCTTTGTGTTGAAAAAGAGGAGCAAGACTGATTCCCTCTCCAAAGGAAGGTTCACCAGAGAGGTGTTTGTGTGAATTCTGGAGAGCTCAGCTTTTCAAATTATATTTGAAATAAAATACCAAATTTCCATGTAACTCAGCCACAGAGAGAATGGGAGATGAGGTAAAAAATACATTCAGACTTCTGTCTCATGATATCAGTGCTGATACGCTGAAACCAGGATTTGAATTTCAAATAAGGTGCTCCTTTCAGCTTTAGTGCCTCTGAGTCTTTATAGAAAGGGTCAGATGTGCTTTGAACTGTGCACAGGCCATCTCAGGATAGCCAAGTTGTGTGTGTTCCCTTCTTCTGACCTGAAACGTGGCAACCAAGACGTGTCCAGCTGCACGTGGCAGCTGTTTGTGTTCAGCTGATGGCACCTGGGTGGCCTGGGCAGAGAGAGGATGGCTGGGCTGAGCCTGGGCTGCTCCTCCCTGCCCTGGGGGCTCCTGGCTCTGGGCAGGGGTTGGGGCTGTGCCCGTGGCTCTGCAGCTGCAGCAGCCTGGGCTGGGTCTGCTTCCTCCCTGCTGCACACAAGGCTCCTGCCCTGAGCACTTTGCCAGCTGGTTTGTCCCTAAGCTGCTTTTCTAGTTAGCTTTTGGGCTGGAGCTGCAAGGTGGTTACCTGAGGAGAGAGGAGCTCTGAGTTACAGTCACAGAGTCAGTTTTGAGCTTATCTAGTCATAGTACCAATAAAAAACCCCATAATTATTGGGTTCTACTGCATCTAATTATGGTTTTTTAGCCATAAAAAGCCATAATTATACTCACTAGAAATTTAAAATTGCTGGTTTTGGGTTTCACATAATATTTGCTTTGTCTTGAAAATCTTTCCCATAACTGATCTACAGATTTTGATTCCTAATTGTGTATTGAAATCAGTAAGGATTGCCATAACTCTGAGATAGGAATTTTATTCAATTATTTTTTAATTTACTTTAGGCTTGTGTTGCCTTCTGCTTCATTACAATTCCATCTCTGAGCAGTATCTTCACACGTCTTAATCTGTACCTACACTCTGGACAGGTCGCTCTGGCAAATCAGTGCCTTTCTCAAGGTAAGGCATGAATTTGTCTGCTTAAAGGTTCTCTAATTTCAGAAATATTTCCAACTATGAATATTAACTTTGTTGATATCATAAATCATATGTATATTTATGATGCAATTCAGATACAGCCCTGTTTCAAACACTGTTAAAACTAAAAACTTTTCATATTGAAGCAGCTCTTCAATGTGATCTCAGTAGCCAGGACAGCTGACTGTAGTTGCCATAGTCCTGGCCATGAGGTAGGTTGTCCAAAATTACTCAGGAATTATGGAAAGCATGGAAAGTTTTTCTCCTGCATAATTATGCAAGCGCTCTAATCACAAATGATGTGCTTTATTATAACTGAAAAAACCCCCAGGCATCTGTGGAGTAGTTCACAGACTGACAAAACTCACCAGTGAGCTGGAAAAGAATTCCAAGTTAGGTCAGTGACAGCAGAAACTTCCTATCAGAGCACAGGCATGATCAATGCTTAGCCAAGAAAATGTGCCACTGTATCAGAGCGAAACAATGGGGTAATACCAGATCATCTGAAGACTGAAAAATGTATTTTCTTGGTTTTGGATCTGAATTATTGATTGAACCAGAGCCTGAGCACATTTTCAGCCATCCTGTTAGTTCAGTGTTAAGTAATAGGAGATTCTGACAAAAAGTGATTTGGGGGAAAAAAATGGGAGCTATTCTGGCAGCAGAATGAGCATTAAGTCTGTATCACCTTTAATATGATCTCATTCACGTTACAAATGGAAGTCAGTTATCTATTCCAGAAGTCTTCTTATACTTTTAACTGCTTGCAGGATTTTTCTTTTCCTTTTTAAAGTGATGTCATTCTACTTTGTTTTGCAGTTTTAATCCTGACTTTAAATTTCCACTCTCTAATAGTAAATGCTTTTCCTTTACATGTTTTCAGTGGAGCTGTGGGAGTAATAAATTGGATTACTTTTCAGTCTCTTTTGTTGTGGCTGTTAATTCTTTGTGTTAGCTCTGTGCTTCTTCACGGGAGCTTGTTTTCCAAGCTCTGCATTTACCAGCAAGTTCCAGCTGCACAAACAAGCTGACTTAGGATGCTGATTAAGACTTTTTAGTGCATGGTGACTGTTGTATTTCTTTGTTTTCAATCTGATGTTGCCCATACAGCAAAGCAGAGGGATTTAGAGTAAAGCTGACTGTTGTGTCCAAGTTTGTTGTGCAAATAAAAGATTTGCAAAGTTTGTTGTTGTGCAATTAGCATTGTGCAGTTTCTTTGTAGATAACAGAGTCTACATAAAATGGACTCACTTTTTCTTCCTATGCTGTTTTATTTAATTGACAGCTTATCCTGTATGTCAATTTTCATGATTGTTGCTGTGTTGCAGAGCTTGTCTTATTGAAAGCAAAGTTTTTCTGTAATATTTGGTCTTTGAGGATTATTCCCTGACCATGTTGAGACCCACTCCGTGGTTTAATATCTTTCAACTTATAAACTGCTTTTCCATTATTTTTTTGATCCCATTCTTCTCTGAGTGAGACTCTGGGGCTCCAACAATTGTCCAGATTTTTCAGTGTGAGAGTTTACAAATGTGCACAGCTGTTGTTGGACCCATGAATACAGTGCACTCACTAAACAATTAACAGGATCCCCATCCCAAAATCTTTTAAGGTAGCAGGTATATGCAAAGTATTATGAACTCAGCCTCTAAACTGCATATTTATTCCCCACACTCTCCTGAATTTTAGACCCACAAGCTAGAGAAAGGAGCATTTGGTTCATCTTTCCTTTTGTTAAAATGAAGCAAGAGCAAAACTGATGTTGAGTAACTCACTTCATTTACCAAGGTTTTATTGTTAGGCACTTTTTTGCTCCCTTAGCAAAGCTATTTTGGGTATAATTTGTACTCAGAGACATGTCACTTGCATGAGTAATTTAGCATGTGTTAAACAGTTAGGCACTGTCTTGGGACATTTTTTGTGAAATCTCTTTCCATATGTTGATGCACTGCAGTCACATCATGTGTCCTTGAAAGTAACTTTTCATACAGCTTAATCTGTACCTCAACTGAATGAGTAAGAAATTAGAAGCACTGATTAATTCATAACAGCAAATTTCACTCCAGTCAGGTAACTGAGCTAACTGGTGCCAAGCAGACACTGATCTACTAAAACCAGTGCAGCATGAAGTGAAGATTTAAGAGTGTGCCATTAGTGATAGCATGAGGCCAGGAAGGGGAACTGTGCCTTGTCTGTAACCTTTAGTTCATGCTGATTTGAATGAGCTTAATTGGTTTAAAATTGTGAAGAGAAATAAAGCTGAAAGGCAATGTTCCTGATCTGATAGCCCAGTCAGCAGTGGTGCAGGCAGGGGTGTGTGTGCATGCACTTCCTCCTTGGAGCTTCCAGCTGGTGTTTTTAGCAAGGTAAAGTCTTGGATTTTTCTCAATTTTAAGTTCCTATGAGGAGTCCAGCTGTGTCAGTGAGTTGACTTTTCACTTAAACACAAAACAGAATTGAGTCCCACAACTTCTGTTGGCAATAGGAAGATTTCCCTAAATTGCCAGCGTATCTATCTTGAAAAAGGAGGATATGCAGGTCATAACAATAAATGAATTTATGAGTCTGAGGATTGCACTGATAAATTATCAGCAATTGGAGAGCCACAGCTGATCTGCTTAGAGCTGGGAGAGTTTGGGGTTTGCCTCCTCCCAGTCCCAAGGGGCAGCAGTAGCAGACCCTCACTGCTCGTGTCTCCCTGTTCCCATTTCCTCTATCCCAGCCTTGCCTGCTGGGATTTGCCCCACTGTTCATCAAATCAAGTGTTTGAGCTCATCCTAATACTTCAGTATTAGAAAATTGTAATTTATCCTGGAATAGATTTTCTTTAAGACAATGAAATTGGGTCAGAACTGTGAATTTATGGGCTCATGAAACTCTAGCATTAACACACTGATGGATGTCTGTCTGAGAATATTCAGTATATATTAAAAATGACTGTTGTCTCTTTCATCTCCAGCTCCCAAGACCTGCTTTAAATAAAATAAATCTGTAATTATGTTTAAAATGTTTTAGGTGAATTTGCCCTGGATGCAGAGTTTGTACCTCTGGAGAGCCTATTAAGAGCCTGCCTTTGAAAGGAAGAAGCTAGATTTTACAGAGATGAGCTTTTCATTTTTCTTAACTGAGCCACTGAGCACTGCCTGCTGCCAGCAGAGAATAATAAATTCTCACTGGTCGTGCTTTCTGTCATGGGGGTGCTTGGGCTAAATTGAGATTAAATGCATGCTCCATTGTGTCTCTCTTCTGGACTTCTGAGATATAGGTATGATTTTAATTGCATACATTTCCTCCCTGTGGAAAATGCTACTTTTGTCTGTCAAAAAAGAGGCAGCATGAGTTTTTCATGTTTGGTCACAGCATTCAGCAGGTGGGTAGAGATGACATAACTTTCTGGTGATGTGTGTTAGCAGTATTTTTGTTTTAAAGGCTGTGAAATCTTTGCCTCACTTGAGAAATAACATGCTGAGTGAATAAGGTAATTCAGCTGATTCTGTGTGACTAATTTCACTGGGATATTGTCAAACATTAAACTTTATAAAAATGGAGAGCCTCTCCCTCAGATCAATTGCTGCAGACCTTTTGCTTAGCAAATGCAGATTTAAATTCTTAGTGCTTTTTGTACCTCTAGGTATTTGTTCTGTTTTCCACTTGTGGCTAAAACACAGTTACACCTAGTAGATTGCAAAAATAATTTCTTTTCTACTGCAGAAAATGTTACTTTTCCATGAGTGTTCTCTAAAGGCTTCAGTCACACTCTGGAGAAAGTATGGTATGGAATATCCAATAAGTCATTTTAAATCATAGTCTAATAATGGTTTAGATAATGTTCTCAGTAGCATTAGGTAACACTTCTTAGTATTTCTTCCTAATCTCCTGAAATCTTTATAGATCCAAAGAATATAAATAGAGTGAATTTGAGGTAGAGAATTTAGAGAAATAGGAACCTGAAGAGATTTTCGTCTTAATTACAGATACTGGGACTTCTTGGCTCATGTGTCTCTGGTGAGATTGGGATATGCTGTCTCTGTTATCCTTTTAAATACTGCTTTCCTTGAAGGCAGTAAGAGCTTTGGGAAAAGAATGATGTCATACTGTTTTCCTTACTAGAAAAGCTAAATGTTGCTTCATTAGGACAGAACTGTGACCTCTGCTGTTACCTGGGACTTCCACAGCCTGAGACTTCTCCCATTCCCTGAGCTTTTTCTTGTTCCCCTCTTTATCCCAGGCAGTCACTTTTCCGTGTGATGTGAGAGGTGACATCTCTGTCTCTGTAAGCTTTTCAGACTCGTACTTTATATCAGTTTGTCAGTTCTTCAGGTCTGTCTAGCCCATGACCTGTTTTTGGAAGTGTCTGGTAGCACTGACTAAGGAAACAATAATGTAGAATGATGCTTCCTGGCTTTCAGGTGCAGGTGATTTAATACATCCTTCAGCAAAGCTTGTGTATGGACCAGACCATGGTATTTAATAAAACAGCTGGACCAGTCCTTAGGAATTTAATTTTTTAAATCAATTTTTACTTTTTGGCCCTTGTAACTTCATGTGATAGCGAGTTCCACAGTTACCTGCTACTTGGAAGTCTGATGTTTAGGGATTTGTTTATGTTAAATGTTGGGTGAGTGGCTCAGAGCATGCAGAATTCAGTCATTCCTGATCTGTTTTCTTCTTGCTGTCTGTGAGATGATGTATTGCTAAGTTCCTGAAGAATTTGTTGTCAGTATTGCCTTTCAATAAGGGAACAGTTGCATGCCCTAGCACCCTTTCAATCCTTTTTTTCCTTTTGGAAGTAGGAGGATTAGGACTAGATTAGATTATTCCAGGTATAAATGCACAGCAGCAATAAAAATGATAGAACAACACCTCAGTTTTCCAGTACTCTCCTAGTGATTCCTATAATTGCCTTGCCTTTTGAGCAGCTGTTTAGGATGTAGTTTTCAGGAAACCATCTCTAATGACTCCAAAACCTTTCATGAGTGTAAATAGCCTATTTTGAGCTTCTCTTTCTATAGTTACAGCAAGGACTGTTTCTTGCCCCACATACCTTACTAATATTAGAGTTCATCTGCTGCTTTATTGCTCAGAATCATGAGATCCATCTGTGATGCTCTGCAGTCACGTTCCAGACCAGTCTGCAAACTTTGGCACCTCCCAGCTCATCCTAAGGACACGTCTCTGCAAAACCTTTAGGAATGCAGTTGTCATTTTGCTCCACTCTGAAAGCTTTTTATTCCTTCTCCTTTCCCCATCCACCCCATCCTTTATTAAGTTATGTACCCTCATGAGGATTTTTTTCTTACCTTCTTTAAGCTTAGTTGTTTAAAGGGCCATTTCTATAAGGATAAATATTAAAAGTTTTTAAAAATCCAAATATTTATTAGCTGAGTTACTTTTAAACACAGTCTTGTTGGTTCTTTGGAAGACTTGAGAGACTTCTGAGCAATGATTTCTCTCTGCAGAAACAATATAGACTTTCCAGCCTTGTACCATGTTTTTCTGTATGTCTGCTCATTTGATTTTTTTTTTTTTGCCTCATAGTAACATTAGAAACGATAGTATTTAACTGTAGCATTTATTATTTCAAAATTTTCAGTATTACTGGTGGAGCTTTCTTTAGAGACTGCTGCTGATGTGGTACCTCAGAGTCTTTAGGGGTTACAGGGAATTTAGGTAGGGAGGCTGAAATTTGTGGCTGATTTTTGGTTTGGTTTTTTTTCTGGGTGGGAGGGAAGGCAGTGGCGTGGGGTGTGTGTTGCATTCACTGATTACACCTTAAAAATAAAATATCTTGTGTCCAGTGTCCTTGCTGGTTGTGTGTGATGGCCCTGTGTGAATACACCTCTGTGTGCCTTTGTCTCTGAGCACTAATGCCTTGTAACACTCTCTAATCAAACTGCCTTTACCAAGCTTCATCCACATAATTACCTTTTTATCTGCAGCTAATTCCTAGTATGAAATAGTATGAATTAGCCTAGTACATTCCAGCTCATCAAGCACAGTGTTTGATGGAAAACTTTCTTCCTTTAAATAATTCTTTGTTGTTTCTGGGTTGGAAGTGATGTGTACAGAACTTGAAGATGGAGAACAATTTGCAGTAGTTCAAGGGAAAACCACATTTCAGCAATGTGGCAGAACTCTCACAGTGACCTCCCCAGCGTGAGGAGAAGGAGATTCAAATGTTTACAACGCTTGGTTGTCAAAACAGTAATGGATTAATTTATTTAATAGAAGAAATAAAGTAACAAAACCCCCATGCCTGCCTCCCAATAATTTTTTGCACTGGAGTACAAGCTTCATTAAATTTCCAACATCTGTTGGATGTGGAAGCAAAATCTTTGGAGTATTAAATTAGGTTTGACAGTGCTGTAAGACAGGAGAGTGGTGTGGAATGCAGAAGATGTGCGTGGTCCCTGGTTTTGTCCTTTGGGTGGACTTAGCCTGCTGTAATTGTACCCGTGACTAAAAATACCATGGGTAGGTATGTTAAACTCGCTCCCTTCTGCTCTTTGAAGGTGGACTTAAGGAGTTTAATTGTTTTCCCATCTCTGACTTTGTTCCTCCTTATTTTTGTCTGCCTGAAATCTTGAATTTGTACAGTTTAATTGGCTATTAGAGATACAGAACATACAGCACAAGCTGAATTTTTATATAGAGAGAGATTGATATATAGAAATATTCAGAGGTACATAGAGTTGTGTGTACATGTGCCATCATGAATACTGTCAACAGCAAAACATTCAACAGCAATTCCACTTGCTCCTCCTTCTGCAGGAGGCTATTTCTGGAAGTGCTGACTTGGATATCCAAGACTGTTAGTTTTTGTAGCCTGAAGGTCAGCATGTATGCTTGGGGGAAAGATTTACAGGATTATGGTCAACCCAAATGAAGGAGCTGCTGTGAAGGGATGGATTTAGTGAAGCATGAAGTGTGTTATGTTCAGAGCACTGCACAAGATATGAACAGCAGCCAGGGAAGGCTTCGTCCTGGTGATTTATTGTAATGCACAGGCTGCTCTCCCCTTACCCAGGGTAACAGTGTTCACTTTAGAAGCAGTATTGTACTTTAGGCAGATAAGAAAACAGCATCCTTCATCAGAAGAAGCCTTTTTAATCTTCTTTTTGGTTTTTTAATCAAGAGCCTAAGATTGTTGTGGTTTGCAGTGCTTTTTAAGTGGTTCCTTATATCTTTTGGAAGCCAGGAGAAGCGATGTATGGTTTTGTTTTGAAACATTTCTACAGTAATAGTTTTAAAAATTGACTTTTAAAGATACAGAGAAAACATCATTGCATAACCTCATAATTAATGTAATTCGGAATTAAACACTGATGCTCATTTCATACTTGAAAAAATAGCATGTCTGTGACAACCTTTTTAGTGAGCCTTTTCTCCAAACTCAGAGGTGTGATGCCTACTCTGACACCTCTCTGCCAAGATGGTGATGTTTAGAGGACAGGTCATTTTCTGCAGTCTGTAATAAAAACATTGGCATTGCTGTGCATTTATTTTTGCTTCTTATGAAGCACGTATATCTTGGATAAATGTGCTTTTAGTGTTCCGGCATAAAACCATTTAGTTAGCACAGATTGGCAGGACATGCCAAATGAACATACTCTCCTTTGCCAGTTCTTCTGGGTGTACCAACGTGAAACACAACTGGTTTGTGCTGTATTGCTTTTTTGGCTTGCCTTGCTGCACTGAGCAGGGGAAGCAGAGGGGAAAAATGCAAGGAACAAAGATGAAAAGTGTGGGGCAGGAGCCTCGGTGTCCGCACTGTGCTGGGACAGTGGCAGTGTGGGGTCTGCAGGGTGACCCAGTGGCTGCAGGGGCAGCAGCCACGGGGACACAGCCCTGGGGACAGCCATGGACAGGGCAGAAGCAGGTGGGAGCCCGGGCAGTTTGTGGCAGCACGGGCAGGTCTGGGAGTGGGCAGAGGGGCAGTCACCCGGGGGAACAGGGCACTGCTCTCAGCAGCAGGAGCAGCGAGGGAGCTCCTGGCTCTGGAGCTGCTCATTCCCAGCAACAGCAGGGCAAGAAGAGTAAACTGAATCAAATTTCAGGTTTTCAGATCAAAGAGAAGAGGGTTTGGGTTTGCACTATGGCAGAAGTTTAGAGCAGAGTGTGTAGGATTGTGATTGCTGGGAGAGCAGGCTGTAAATTAGGGTGAGGTGCTCTGCAGCTCTTTCACTGGGGATGCTGATTGCTGCACAGGTCAGCCTCGTCCTGTTAGGAAATAACTTCAGAAGGCAGGAGCATTCCCTGCACAGCCGTGGGTACTTTGGTATGCAGACTATTCTTTAGGGCACATTTTTTTGTTTGTCTGGTCACGTGTTTTTATTGTATGGTGATGTGGGACGTGCACTTCTGGTTTTTTCTGATGAGACAACTGTGGAAGTGACAGCGATTCATTTACTTGTGCTAGAATGAGCATCTGCTGCTGCCTTCCTTCCTCAGATAAAGCTCAGAGAAAGATTACTTACCTTCCTTTGGGTTGGCTGTCTAAACTTATAAGTTGTTTGAAATAAACTTCTTGCACCTCAAAATAAATGTGCAGAATTTAAAGAAGGACAGTGTTTGATGGAAGGGATCTGCGTTCTAAGCACTAAAAAGTCCAGAAGGGCTTGAGCACTTGTGTGCTGAAAAAAAATAAGAGTGAGAAGAACTGCAGTTTTTCCAAAGCACATGTTTCCCTGGTATTCCTCATAAGCTTAAATTAGCTATCAGCTGGTACTATATTTAGCAAATTTGCTTGGAGTCTCAAATGAATTTTTCCAGAGCAAGCTGCACTCCTGGAAGTGCCCATGCCTGCCTGTCAGTGGTATCTCCATCCCAGCCATGTCACACCTCTTGGCTTTCACCAAGAACTCTCCTTTTGCCTTTGAGAAAATCTGATTGCATGGCCTTGGTCTCTGCTCCTGTAAAATCAAGATACGGTGTTAATTCTGAAGGATGCTTTGAAGTATATGGCTCAACAGTTTGAGTGGGATGTGGATAGTTGGATATTCTGAAGTGTTACCAAGAAAATGCAAACCAATGTTGCTGTCAGAAATTTTTTGTGAACTCAGCATATATGGGAGTTTTCTAGTGTAAGAGGGAAAATACTGTTGCTTTTAATTTGTGAATATTAATAAACTGAGGAATAGATGTTCTAGTGTTTGGAATTTATATTTTTGTCAGATTAGAGACATAATACAGAGTTTGAAAAACCTCTTAATAGCTGTTTTGCCAAGGTCTTAATGGTGGATGATTTCTCTAATTTCTGTATTCTGGTTCTTGGAAGAATTTTTTTTATCTAGGTAACCAGCAATACCCCAGGTTCTGGTAGTATATTAATATTTTACTTTTAGGGATTATAAGTAATTAGAGAAATGAAGTTGTTGGTACTTCCTTAGAACTTTAACAGCCTTTTGTGAATGAATGGGTGAACAAGATTGCATGAACCTTTTCCCACCCTTTGGATTCCCCCTTCTCCTGGCATAAGCATTTCTTTGATAAGTCAATTTTGAATCATGTGCTAATTTCTTATTAAATATGCAATACATATGAAATGATGGTGTCTCCTTGTTATGCAAAGGAGAAGAGTTATAATTTCAGAAGTCTTGAGTGATGTGGGAACTTCCTTTGGAAAAACAACATAATTTGATTTAACACAGATTTCTCAGGAATCAAACCACTGCTGAGTCTTGGGTTTCTTTGCAGTTAAGCACATTCACTTTCTGTAATCTATTTGAAATGAATTCAAAGCAACGATTGGGTCACAGGCATGGCTGCCACCACAGCTGGAGTGATATAACAGCAACTATTTTTATTTTGTAGCTGATGCTTTTTTCAAAGCTGCAGTGAGCCTTGTTCCTGAAGTGCCAAAAATGATCAGTGTAGATGGAAAGATGCGACCTTCTGATGCCTTCCTCCTTGAATTCCTTTGCAATTTCTTTTCCACATTATTAGTTGTGCCGGTAAGTTGAGTGTGGGTGAATAGCACATAAGTTAGTACAGACTATTTTGACTTTCCTGTTTAAAAATTTAGAGCAGACTGGGCTTCTGGAGTGGGAGTTTCTTCTGGAGTGGGAGTTTCTTCTGGAGTGGGAGTTTCTCCTGGTTAGTTTTCCATGACCAGATGAACTGATCTGCTCATTGGCTGCAAAATCACTCACCCCAGTGCAGATCAGTTGTGTGGAGGTGGAGGTGCAGCTTTGCCACTCTCAGTAACACCTCTCACTAGGAGTGGATTGGGATGGAGTGAAATCTCACCATCATTTAATTGTGTAAGCATCACTTACTGGTTTATTAGCTAAGTACTCAAAAAACTCTAATGCATGAGGATGGGAAAAATATAGAGCTCTAGTTCCTGTTAGTTTCAGTTACTTTGTTATAGGTTGCCTAATCGTTTGAGAGAAAACAATAATTAGAAAATGTGTTTTGGCATAACCTTCCTGTTCTGCTGAATATTTCACAAAGTGCTACCATTCTACACCCTTCCAGTTTTTAACTCACTGTCAAGTTTAGAGGGAGATGTAATTTTCCCTGCAGTATTTTCAGTTATATCTAAAAGATGAGAGGAATTTGTAAATTAATCTGGAGGAACAGAAGAAAAGTTTAAGGCATATTCATTTGTTCTTGGATCGAGTGGGTTGTTCCTCCTCACCGAAACCTCCCTTAGGGTTTTCTCCTTCCTTTTTGCTCTGACTGCATGTTTGGTGAGGCAGCACACACGGTGCTGTCCAAATCCTTGTTCTCAGAGCTGTGGATTCCCCCTGCTCCAGTGGAAGGGGTGTCCCAAGCAGGGCACTGTGCCTGTAAGGACACAATAAAGGAGACGCTCACACCTGCTAGGGTCAGCAGAAAGGAGGAAAAAGAGAGACTTTATTTACACTTATCATGCTTTATAGAATTCTCAACTCCACAAGGGATTGGAGGACATGTCACTTCCTCCTCAATCCCACTGGAGAAAAAGGATGCTCATCAAACTTTCTCTTATCACAAAAGGAATGAAAATAGAATAGACGGTTAAATAAATATTGGCCATTATTTACATGAAACTGTGTGAAAATCCTTTGACTCCAAGGTTAAAACAGAAGGCTTAGCAAAAAACAGGACATTGTTGGGCACAGGGGAGGTGCTGCATTAGGAGGGGAAGGGAATGGCCCCTGGGATGTGTCACTGCTGTGCTCTGGCTGCAGAAGTCAGGCTCTGGAGGGAGCCTGTGCAGTGACTCGCATCATTAACAGGCAATGGAAGGAGGGAGTGATACAGATTCAGTAAGGAAAAAGAACTTGCAGTGAGGTGTCAGGATTCAGAAATCAGCTTCCCTAATTTTGTTCCCTATTTCCAGAAGATCAAAAGGAAATGCCTCAGTGGGCTGTGATCTGTCCTGTGTGTTCTGGTGCTGCTGCACCAACTGCCAGCTGGAATTGGGCGGGTGCAGGATCAAAGCTCCTTGTAAAAACTTCCAGCTTATGTAAAGCAGAGGCTTTCTTTTCATTTCATGGTACAAGGTTGTTGATGGTCTGGAACTGACTTCCCAGAGTAGGTGTTCTCCTGAAACTTGTAATTACATGAGTAATACACTACAGCTTACGGACACGGTTTTAATAACAAAATCCAGCCAGTGTTTAATTTTAGAGGCTTAGCTGTTAAGAAGCTGACAGTTTTGTACTGCTCCCCCATGACTACAAAACAAAGCATTTCAAAGTTTGTCTGTGGAAGCTGCCTGGATCATGTTCTGGTTGTGGGCATTTTAGATGGAAACTGTAAACATTTTTAAAGGATTTGCAGGAAGCACACTTAAGAAAAGCAGCTGTCAGCTTTAACTATATTGTAGTTTTGCTTTTATAGAGCTCATACTGTGACTCTGCACCTCTGAATGACTGCAAATAATCCTATTTTTGTTCCAGGGTCGTGGCGTTGGTTTTCACCTCTCTTTTTTCTTTCCTGCAGGACCATCCAGAACAAGGAGTGCTGTTTCTTGTGCGAGGATTACTCAATGTGATCCAGGATTATACCTGGGAGGATAACAGCGACGACAAAATCAGGATTTATACCAATGTTCTGCACCTGCTCTCTGCAATGACTCAAGAAGCATTTATCTACCATGTAGATAAAGGTAATACCTGAGGGGGTCCTGGCTCCTTGCACTCCACCAGGACATTTGTAGTGTTGTCTTATCACCACAGCCAGTTAATGAAGACCAGTGGTAATCAGTCTCACAGAATGGATTATTTTTCTATCCTGTTCCAGGTATTGTAACTTAAAATAATCCCAGGAGCTGGCTTTAGAACAGAGTGTTCTTTAAAGTGAGTCTGTGCAGAGTGGGTTACTTACTTTGCTTCTGGTGGTGTTGGTGCAAATGCTTATAAATGTGAACCTTTCAAGCAAAGATTAGAACATTATGCATATGAAGGCTTCTATTTTAATCCAAAGGATCAATTTGAGTTATACTTATCATCGGTTTTCATTCACATTTATTAACAACTCCACTCTTCAGAATGCAGAGTCTAGGCTTCATTATTTAAACGGTGTATTTGCTGCTTTGAAGGCAGGCTTTCAGTTTTGGAAATAGCAGGAACTTTTAAAAATCTTCAGAACAGCTAAAAAATTCTAAAGATATTACATTTAATAAAATAGCTGTCATCTTTTTTATAAAAATTTTTGGACTATTTTGATATGCTCCAAAATTTGAATATTTGCCTTCTCATTATAGATTACTAAATTAGAGTAGAGTAATAACTAAACCTTTTAAAGCATCCTGGAAGCTTAGTGAGTCAGAGAGGCCAAGCTGGTTTGACTTTCTCTTTCAGTGGCACAGGACTTTCCCAGAGGGGCAGGCTGGATTCTGTTCTGCAGTTCTTTGGTGAACAGCCTGTCAGATTTACCACCCATGACAAAATATCTCCTGCACTTAGCAGCACAGAAAGAAGCTGTCAGTTGAACTGCTGCGCTGTAGTAAATCAAATTCTGTGTTCAAATTCTGTAAGGAAGTGTGGTTTACCTGCTTTTCCTTTTACTCCATTTTCATATGACTAAAATAGCTGCATAATCCCAAAATGAAAAATCTAAATTAATTAGATTTTAATGGAGACAAGCATGGAAATATAAATGAGTAATTTTTCCCCCATAGAGTAGGGTGATGGGGTTTTTTTCAAGGTGGACCTTGTACCTTAGCTTCTTAAAATGAAGTTTACTTGGAAACAGGGCATTCATCTTTTATCTTTTCTGCTGCCTGATTTGCCTAGAATACACTTAAACCTACAAATTTCTTTTAACCTACTTCTTAATAGAACATAAATAAATTGGGGGAAAAGACATGTTTAAAATCACAATTATATAAGCTGTAAAAACTTCAAGAGCTGTCTCCCTCCAAAGAATCCTTCAAGGTCTTTGAAACTGAAAATACACTTTTTGAATTTCTGTCCATGACTTTGAGGTAATCATGGTTTTATCTTAGGGACAAAAATTAAAATGCAGTTTATTTTGAAAATCTGGTTATTTTCACTAAATAAAACACAAATTGTTTGGGCCAGTGCTGCTGCCATTGAAGATGATGGCCACACTCTTCTAAACTGATGGCAGCAGGGAGTCTTTCTGTGTAGGAAATGTGAAAATTGGCATTATATGTTGCTTTACACTAAGTTTAGCCAGATATTTTTGAGCCTGGCTGCATCCAGGAATGCAGGACTGGCTTTAAGCTAAAAGATTCTTCTCAGTGTTTTGTTCCTAAAATCAAAAGCACATAGTAAGCAACCAAGTGGTCAGCACTTAAAAACATTGTTTTATTTGTGTTTCAAGGAGGAGGGTCATATATAACTTCCAGATGTGGTTTTCTATCAATATTTGATGTTTTCAGTAGCAAATAAATGTGCAGCTCTTAAGCCAGACCTAAGCCTGACTCCATCTCTGCAGTTGATTCCAATGACAGTCTGTATGGTGGAGACTCCAAGTTCCTGGCTGAAATTCATAAACTGAGTGAGACCGTGGTGTCCCAGATCCTGGATCACCTGAAAACCCTGGGGAAAGAGGAGGTATGTTCTCACTCAATTCAGTATGAAACCAAAAGTAATTTGGAGTTGAAGAAACAGACCGCCTTGGACCAGGAATTGGTCTTTTCAAAACCTTCAGGAACCTCACTAAACCAAAGGAAATTGGGTATTTTAACTTGTTTAGGAAGTGAATCCATCACACAGGCAGGCTGGTGGTGCAGACACCTAGTGATGGCCAGTTCTGTCATGAGCAAAGTGACAATTTGCAGTTAGTCTGTTACTGGGGAAAATACAAGGAAAGTCACCTATAATTACAAAAGTTTCAGATCCCAGGCACTAGGATGATCTCAGGAGGGGTACAGAGGGAAGAAAAAGTTGTTTTGTCTTTACCCTGACTTTAGTATATTTATTCAATATAAAATAAAGAAAACTCTGGCAGCTTATTGGATTTCTTGACTGGAATTCAGAGGCTCTGAGGGATCCAATATAGGTTAATGGATTGTGAAAGGCAGGTGCCTCATGTTCACTGCAATAATGAGGACTCACTGTTCTGTCCAGGTGCCTGTTTCTGAGAATGGGCACTTCCACAGCCTCCCAATCCCCCCGTGCTGGATGCTTCTATTGATAGAAATCTTGTGGCTTCTAGCCTGGAATGGGAGGGCAGGGAATGATTGATTTGATGGAATTTTTTAGATGGGCTGCTTGCACAGCAGCCTGGAGTGTTTGCCAATACAGAACGTGTTAAGTGATACACGCTGTGCTAAGTTCAGCCTTTTCTCTGCTTTTGCCATCCTGTTTGTCCTTCCTTGAGCAATTGCAGAGATGTAAGGTGAATATATCTCAAATCCTCTCATCACTGTATGCATCACCACAGTGAACAGCAGTTCTTTTTCCTAGCAGTAGCAGCAGAGAACAGCCGTGCTAGGACAGCTGACAGTGTCCAACCAGGTCTTGGAAGGAAATTTTTAACAGAGTTTTCAGGACCGTGGGTTGTTTATTAAGGGATTTTTTTCCCATCTGACTCCTGGATGGAATTTGTGGCTAGGGATGTTTGTAGGGCTTGAAATCCATGGTTTCTGAAAGGTTTTTTTTGTTTGTTTTCTGCTTTCAAGCACGCTTTGAGTGGGGAGATGCTGTGTTAGTTCACTGGAGCTGTTGCTGCATAGAAAACTGGATTTAAGGCATGGATATAGGTGTTGGCCTGCCTTTGCCTCTGCAGCCTTGGATTTGCTCCTCTGTCCATCCTTTTTTACAAAGAGGGACAGTTTGTTTTGCTCTGTTGAGTAAAAGTCATTGAGAGATTTAGATGAAAATTGCTTTGTGAGAATGAATAGTTGTTTGAGGAAGCTGTTGTTGCTGAGGAAATAGAAGTGATGAGAATATTCTCAGGGATCTCTAATTGTGTTAAAGTAAAACTGGTCATAAAATCGCTGGTCTTTGGATTGCTTCAGTGTTGGTGACCTTTTATTATTCATCTTCTTGGCTGCTCATTTAAATGAACAAGCCTCTGATGATTTTGTGTTTTTATTGGGTCATTTCCTTTAAAAGCTATAAAGGAAAATAAATTTTTCTCACAATAAAATCCTCTCACCAAAATGGCAGCTTGGAGAGAGAACAATGTATCTTATTGTTAACACAGTGTGGTCTTTTCACAGGGTTAGAGAATGCTTCATTTATGTGACAGTGCTGGAATGGAAATCTTTAGTTCTGGATGGTTCTGTAAAATTCAAGCTGTTTCTGGTCAAGGGAACATGGAGCAGTGAATCCTCTTTGCTCTTAATGCTCCTTAAGGTCCCTCCTCAGCAATTTTAGGGGAAGTAGCTACAAATCTAGTGCAAATATATTCATATCACCAGAGCTTCAGTGAAAGAACAGCAGGGAAAATACATCTTTGGTTAAATAAATAAATAAAGTAGAACAAACTGAGGGGAAAAAAGCCTGAAGTTGCATTAATTTAGATTGATAATCTAAAAATATATAGCTATGGTGCTCTAGGTGCCAGGCTGGTCGGTGGGAGGGTGATTTCTGTGCAGTTCTAGGGAGTCTTGAGTTACAAACGTGTCAGACCTACATGTGTGCTGTGCCACAGTGCTCTGAGATGTGGGAGTCTTGGGTTATTATTTTATTTAGAGCAGCTTACGTTGATTTACAGCTGCTGCTGTTTGTTGCATTTTGAGTGGAACATGAAAACTGTGCCTGCACTTTTATGTCTGTAACTGCTGCTGGGTACAAAACGAGTGCCCTTTGAACATCTGAGGGGGCCCGGTGAGGTTGAGCTGGGGATTTTGGGGAATATTCTGGTGTTCCTTCCAGACCCTGAGGCGGCAGAGCCAGCTGGCACTCTACTTCTTCAACACCATCCTGGCTCACGGGGACCTGCGGAACAACAGGCTGAACCAGCTCTCCGTCAGCCTCTGGAACCTCGCTCAGAAACACGGCTTTGCTGACACCAAGACTATGGTAAGGGAGGGAAACTGAGCATGCAGAGGAATTTGAGTTCTTAGTATCTTTTTCCGCTCTTTATTTGGGAAATGTAACGTTTTCTTGATCTGAATAAACCTCATCTCTTTACAAGTTACTCTCTTTAAAAAATCAAATTATCTTAGAAACTTCAATGACTTATTTTTCTGAATGCTTCTTAATGAACAAGCAGCTTCTCTTATTTCAAGTGGTCTGTATCTTTCTAGTTGATATACTATCTAGTTTCTAACTAGACACCAAAAAAAAAAATTATTTCATCGTTGTGGAGATATGGTAAAGCATCAAGCAACCTGAAAGTGTTGGGTGCTCTTAACTTTTTGTCCAGTACAGAAAACTAGCTTTAAGAGAAATCCAGCATGTTTGTTTTGTAGGGGAACTGCCTGGTGAGAGCTTGGAAAGTGGCATTTGAGAGCCTTTAAGAAAGATACACGTGATAAAGAGCTCTGGAGTAAACAATGCCAAGTGCTCATGCAGCCAGTGAAATTTTGGGAAAATCCTGAGCCTGTCTGTCTAAAACACATTCAAAAGATGAACTGATGGCCTATGAAATGAGACACTCAAAATCTCCCAACACCTTTCTTTTCCCACCCAGGTGAAAACCCTAGAACACATCAAGAGGAGGAGCAAACAGCCTGAAATGAGCCATTTGACAGACCTGGCCCTTCGGCTTCCCCTGCAGTCCAGGACCTGATGAGTGCCCCTTCCAAGGAGCCTCCTGCACAAGGGAGTGTGGAACCAAGGCCAAAAATCACTGCTCTGCATTCTGACTGGGGAGCTCAGTGTATTTTTACTTTCCTTACAGAGACACATTTACTTGGGGGCAGTAAAGGTAAAACTGTTCTGAGTGCAATAATTTAACCTGAATTTCTGTATCCAGTTTTACCAGAGTATTGTTACTTTAAATGCTGATTTGCATTCAGTAAGCAGTGTTTTGAACCTCTATGGCTGCAAGAAGCCTTTTGAGATCTAATCTGCTGTAATTTTAACAAAAGAAGGAAGATAATCTGTACAGATGAATTCACAGCCTCAAAAGTTCATCCCTCTTGCAGGATAGTCTTTCTCCTCTGCAGAAAGCTGCATTTCAGTCTAATAATCAGATTAAGTTGTTTCTCTGCTTTGGGATGCTGCCAGCATTTGTCTGGCTGGTTGCAGCAGCAGAGAAAAATGGCTGAGGTGTTACTGCTCTAATTTCTCTAATACATTTCCACAGACATGTTTATGTTTTCATTTGAATCCAGCAGTGTTCTGTAAAATGGAAGGAACCGTTAAGTGGTGCAAAGGAAAATGGAAATGTATGCCAAGTGTTCTATATTTGCAAAGCACACTATCACTGAATAAAACCATTTGCAGCTCCTCTGTGTGTTCTGGGGGAGTTTCTTTGTGGATACAGATTTATCCCCTTACTCCTGTGGAATTTAGTTACAGGTACTGTTATTATTTCTAATAAAATTTCACTCTCACCACTTGTGCCCCATGGTAAGGAACCATGCTGAGACCTTACATCTACTGCTACTTCTGCTTAGGGGTAAGTATTTCAATGAGCTAAATCTTTGTACAGATATTAAGATATATTTTTGCACAAAAATCTTTTATTTTGTTATGGTTTTGCTAAAACCATACATTTAAGGAGTTAGCAAGCTCATGAATACCACCCCATTTATTAAACCATTCTTGCTGCATATATTTGGTGCTGCTCTCCAAAATGCTTTTACTTTCATTTTCGAGTAACACCTGCTGATTGAAAACTATGCCAGAGCATAGTTCAAATACAGAGCATGTTTAATGCTATCCACTACTATAAAATTGTTTAAAGAACTACTTTCTGAGTTAAAAGTCTGCCCTCATCAAATGTGAGGGCACACCACTACTGTGTCTTCAAGCATCACTTTGTACCACTCACTGAGTGGAAAAAATGTAGAGATTTTACAGAACAATAAAATCCTTTTGAATCACTAAGATATAGATAAAAGTAAGTTTATTAAATCAGTAACTTTATTTTAAAAAATGGCTGAATTTCAACTAATTGCAGGCCTGGCACACATCTTCAGTCTTTGAAGGAGGCTGGCTCTTGCCTTGTGGAACAAACATGGGTAAAGGTTTCCAAAACTTCCTGTGTAGATGAAGTGAGGGCCCAGCTCCACTGGTACATCCAACTGAAAACTTGTACTTCAAGTACCCATAAACGAAGTTTCTTGAGCATTTTGTTATTTTATTTCAAGTAAAAAGATGTGGAAATTAAAAAAAAAAATTATTTCATCGTTTTAATCTTCAAACTTTATAGATCTAGATGTGTATTTGTCTATGTATACTTTTCTGCTGGTGGTAGGTCGAAATCCAAGACCAATTCCTTTATGTTGCTTCAAGTCCATTGCTTTCTCAAACTCCATCTTCAGAGCCTGCTGTAGCTTCTCCTCCCCTTCCTTGTTCAGAGCCATGTTTGGTTTGTTCGTAGCTGCTGAGAGATTTTGGATGGGCACAGAACCCTTCTTAAAGCCACCCATCAGCCTAAAAAACTTCATTTCTTCCTCAGAACTTCTAAAAGTGGCTGTACTCCACTGTCCAAGCTTCGTATCCTGTGAGGCAGAACAAGGTTAACACAAAAATTAAGAAATACCACGACCAAGGAGGACAATTCCTGGCTCCAACAGCCTGGCAGGGTGACAGAGCTGGGAGCTGTTATTCCATGGGCAGCACCTGGTGGAGATATGGTAAAAACCTGACCTAACTCTGCCTGGGTGCACCTTCCTTAGCATTTCAGGCCATTTAAGCTGGAGATTAATGGGGCTTAATGTGCTTTGAGAATCTCCTTTCCCTCTGTCCTTAGGAGCCTTGGCTTTCTGCTCTCTCTTTCCCCGGCATCTCTGATTCTAAGAAAACTGTCAGGCTTAATCCTCCTTCACTGTCACTTCATGCAGTTATCTGTCCAATTTCCCACTGCCCAGTCAGGGAGCTGGTGTTTGCAGCAGTGTTTTGTTATTTTAGTTGTGGAGACAGTTTTCAATCTGGCTTAGAAGCTTTAATTAATACTTGCATTCTCAGCCCACTAATTACAATTAATATTGGAAGTGTGCACACCCAGAGGGCCTCCCCTACCCACCAGGACTGAGTCAAGTTCCCTTAAAGCCTCTCCTCCCCTGCAGTTTGCTGTGGTTTTTAGAGTTACCATATTTGTATTTAACTCTGTTCTATGAGTACTTCACCCCTTCAGGATTTTCCTTCTGTCTGCAGACTCTGGCTCCTTTCTGAGGAGGCAACGTCCAGGAAAATGAGATTTCAGCTGTTTGTGGGAAATCCCAGATACACCACAGGATTTACCAAGTTCATGAACTTTGGGCTTACCTAAGAACAGGCTTTGTTAATAAAGGCTGTATTGGACTCCTGAGTTAGAGCTGTGCAGTCATTTATAAATATTTTTGGCAGGATTTCTGCTCACAATTTTTTCTTTAAAACTGCGCATGATACTAAATGGCAAAACATCTGATTATTAATTAAACAGACTAAGCTGGCTACATCAAAAGAAAAAAATGTGAATTCCGTGGTATGTTTATGTCAGCCTGAACTCCTTCCAACAGAACAGTTGTAGCTTGCATGAAACACTCACTCTCCAGCAGCCAGCCAACGTGACACACAGCACAAAATATGACACAAAATATTGCAGGCAAGCTACAGCAGGGCTTTTTTAGTTAAAAAAAATGCAAGGCTGGAGTATCCTTCACCATAACAGCCCAGAATTCCTGGTACTGAAAGAAAGCTGCCCAAAATACTTCAGCCTTTTGGCCTTGCACAAAGGCCAGGTGCTGGGTAAGCCCAGACACATGCACACAGACACACACAAGCCACAGATAAATAAATAGAAATCCTCCCTTTGCAGTGGGAGACATCTGCACAGATGCAAACATAATTATGGCTTGTCAAAACTCTGTTTTTAAGGGAGCTGCTGGCAGGCACTGCACACAGCTTTTGCTGAAGCAGTTCCAGCTCACTCTTTGTGGAGCTGCTGAATTGGTTTTCACAGCTTCCATTCTTCTGCATGCTACTAAACAGAGCCAGAGCAGTGCCAAAGAACTGAGATCTCCTGCCAAGGATGTCATTTTTCTCAATGATTTCAGAGACTGTGAGACAGCTGCAGTTCCAGAGCCACACAGGCTCCCTCCCACTCTGGTGGATGTACAGAAGTTGTTTCTGGCATTGGTTTGAGGCATATTCCAGCTTTCGAGGCATTCTGGCAGTCTGGCAAAACAAGGGAAGCCTGAATTACGAGCAAAGCTTTCTCTGCACCTCAATCTTCTCACCCCTGGCTAAACACTACTGCAGTTTCCACTGCCTTACTGGGGATCTGTCAGGAGCCAGGCTGAGCAGGATGCAAAAGCAAAGAATAAAGATTCATCTTTTAAAGAGGTGGAACAAAAATGCAGAAGCCAGGAGAGGACTGACTCCAAGCACCACCCACGTGTGTTAGCAGCTGTCAGCCCTTCACCCTTCCATTCCCTGCTGCTGAACGTGTGCAAAGTCCAGCAGGTAAGAAATCAGACACACCTCAGGGGCTGCTGCACCCACAGCCCAAAAATTCCTTGTACTTCACAGTCAGCACAAAACGCTTCTCTAGCAATTTTTGATGGCTCATCCTCCAGAGAAACCAGAGAGAAAATGCTGCTTGTGAGGAGTGCTGATGGGAATCAGAGCACTGTAGGATGCCAAGATGTTCACTGCTCAGCTCTCAGACTCTTGGCTTTGTACCAACTCGTTCTGTGCAGGACCTCAAGCCTGCATCAGAAGCAACTCTGCTGTGCCAAGCCACGTGCCTGAGCCTCGTACAGAAAGCCTCACAGAGACTTTCACAGGAGCCTGCCCTGGGACTCAGCATTCCCATCAGCTCCAGGCCCAAACCCACACCTACCTGCCCCACTTTGGACCCAAAAACCTTGGTCTTGCCAGATTCTCTGTCGATTTCCTCCTGCAGGGCCTGCCGCCTCACCTGGAGAGCAGAGAAATGAAATCACACGTGCAGTGTGAGACCCTGCGTGCTGGGCCTTAAACACCAGCTAATCCACAGTGGAACAGTAAGAGAAGAGTGAAATCATTAATTATCTTTTTGCAAGGGTAATTAAAAGTTGCACGGGATCCCTTTACACACTCGACACAAGAACTGTAATTTTTTAGTGGTTCTGTTAAATGAGTGTTTTGCTGTATCAGCCAAGGTTAATTTCTATGCTGAACCTGCCAGCACTGATGAGAGGCAAAGAAATGTGTATTTACCCCAGTGAGTTACTGAGTTCTGACACTGACTAGAGCTGTACATTCTGGACTTAACCCATGCATAAAGCATATTTTGAGCAGAGCTTTACTTCATAAAATTTAGGCATAGAGAAGCAACAAAGCATTTTTTGCATCAATTCCTATGCACGTGTTAAATGCTGCCTTGCTTTAGATCTTACCCGATTCAGACAAAGCATACCTTGTCTATGCTAACTTCATCACAGTTTCCTTTCTTTTCCTGCACAATAATTACACCATCTAGATGTTCCTGTAAAACAGGAAAAAGCTCGTGTGATTATTTTTATCCATTCTGGTTAATTAGGATTTACACAGCCCCTACCACAAAAGTAGTTAAAACATTAAGCAATCAGTAGTACTGGGGCAAGAAGAAAGAGTCAGATCTAAGATGAAAATGCTAATTAAATCTGAGTATTCCAATGGAGAAACCTCACAGAGACTTTCTCTTTTAATCAAGATAAATGATTTTTAGATCCACAAATTAAAAGGGACCTGCCAACAACACTGGCACACACAGTAACATTTCCAGGCAGAGTAATTTCAAATGAAACCATTTCGTAAAAGCTTAAATTTATACTTGAAGAAAGGCACAGAGAGAGCGAAAGTTAAAAAAACTTAGAACTTGGAGGTAAAATAAATAAAGGTATCCCTGAAACAAATAAACAAACAAAACCCAACCAAGAGGCAGCTGCACTGTGCTCCCTCGTGGACGATGGTCCCCAAGGAGCTTCCAGTCTGGAGGGAGCACAGGGAGAGGCCAGACACAAACATCAAGTGTTGCCTACAACAGCAGCACCCAGGACATGATTCCACATTTGAGAGCAAGGACGGAGCTGATGGAAGAGACAGAGCAGCTCCAGAAGGAAGGGATGGGCTGGATGGCAGGGGGTGAATGTGGGCACAGTCCCCAGGCACTGCTCCCACCCCCACCCAGCTCAGCCCTTCAGCAGCCTCTGCTCCCAGTGCCTGGCGTGCCCAGACCACTGCCCCCAGCCCATCTTCTCCAAATTTGGCATTAGGATAAGCTTTTTGGGCACCAGGTATAACAGGGGAAGCAGTAAGTGCAGGGCAGTGGTAAATTAGAGCCATAAGCTTTAGGAGAAGTGGCCAGAGGGAAGATCTATTGATCCAGCCAACATCATAAACCAAGCATGAACCAGCCAGGGCATAGACAGGGGAAAGATTTGTAACAAACTTATGTCAGCAGAACCTGCTGTTACTTCTCTGAGGCTTTATTATTAAAAGCTATCAATGATTTCCCTCATTTTCCAGAGCTCCCTTTCACACACTGCTCTCTCACACACACAGGTACAGGCACCACTAAAAATGGGAGAGCACTGTCTGCAGGAAGGAGAGCTCCTGCTCTTGCATGGAAAGAAAAAACCAAAACCAACCCCCAGTTTACTTCTAGATGGCCTGGTACTGTCTTTTCAGATCGACTAAAACAAGCAGGGAAACTGTCCTGACAGGGTTCTGCCAACAACTGCAGATTTTTTTTGCTGTTTAGCTGGAAGGAGGGAGCAGCCCCATCCCTGCTGACTCCCAGCACGGTGCTGAGCTGCTGAGGGGAACAATCTGCCCCCACCGAGGTGTGCCAGGCTTCTCCACCCTCGTGGGAAAGCAGCACAATCCCACGTGGTGGGGTTATGCTGTGAGCTGGCCAAAAACATCCAAGAGGAAACGTGGTCCTCACTCCTCCTCACTCTGCCCGAGCTGACTGCAGTGGCATCCAGGGAGAAAAGCACCCATCACTGATATTAAATAGGTATCACTCCACATCACCTTTAAAATTTGCTCTTTTGCTTGCAGCACAAGCCCTACAGAGGATTTTTCAAGGCATGCAGAGTGTGACACGCTGGAGGCTGAAATGTTTCAGGATTATGGCACAGTTAAATGCAAGACCACATTTTCAGCCATTTATTAGTGCAGTGTCTTTTGGCCTGGCAGGAACCAGAATCTGCCAGAGCTGATTAACCCAGACTTCTCAATCTTAAGATTTTCTCTTAAGTATTTTTTTATTATTAAAGGAGCTGCCTGTGGGACTGAGAAACAAAATATGCATCATCCTACTCCCTTCTTCTCCACTGCAAGGTATTTTTACTGTGGTTTCCATTCTAACTGGGCATGCAAGTTTACACGTCCTGGTGGGGCTCATCTCTTCTCTACACGATGCCAGCAGCTCCAAGAATCCAAATGATGCCCACCAGCCTCAAAAAGGCAATGCCAATTTAATTAGAAAATATCTCCAGCAATAAAACCACCTTGTCCTTTTGAAAGGTCAAAAGAAGTCCAAGCTGAAAGCCCCAAACATCTGCTCACCTCGTGACTGATAAGCACACACACTCCCCTCACAAACCCCTGTGGAAAAGCCTGGGTTTGGGTCTCCACGTAAATCTGTATTTAATTATTAGCACTGGATACCAGACAGCTGCCAGGTCTCCACAGAACCTGAGGAAACTGAGTGCATGAAAAAGCAAAGCACACCATGAGGTGAAGCAGCTCACACCATGGCCTGCTCCCCCCTGAGTTTATGAACCAGGCCTTGACATTTAAACAAGCCCAGCATTCAAAATCCTTGATAAAAAGCAACAGGAGTGCAGCTTCCCAACCTGTGGAAATAAAAACAGCCCCCTAATGACTTGCAATGTGCTGTTTTCAAAGTTAAGTTTAAGCAGCTAAAGATACAGATAGATACCAACTGATTTTCTGAGCATCTCACAGCTTAATTCCTAATGATAACAACACCAGTTGGGCCTGCAGGTACTAACTTCTGCCACCCTTAGCTTTAAAACATGACTCTGATCAGAAAAAAAAAATAAATCAATAAAACATGGTCTTAATAGTCTAAATTTGGGGAAAAAAAACCATCAAAGAAAAAACATCTGTATTTCAAATATTTCATCAGCTCCTCCCCGTGCTTGTTTTACCTCAGCAACTGCAAAACTCTGGGATGGGATTTCCTTAAATAGTCAGTCTGGATATGATCCCCCTTACCTCAGTTACAATTTACACAGCTCTGACATCTACTTGTTTTCTTGCACAGATTTATTCTTTTAATTAACTGTGTGTTTAGGCCTAGTATTTTTCTATGAGAACTTAAACTCCAGCTCTCTTGGCCCGGTCTACACTTAGGATTCCCACGCTGTTCTCTGAAGTTTAGTCCAAACCAGCCACCAGGTTTTGGCTAACTTTCCTGACACCACGTAATTCCAGCACTAACAGCAGCAAAGCTTGAGGAAAAGCCTAAAAAACTCAGATGCACTCGTGCTGCCAGCTGCTCAGGGAAACAACAACGTGGCACTGAACTCCTGTTCTGTGAGGTGCTGCCACTTTGCTGAGAGCAAATCAACATTTAGGACAGCACAAACCCATTTTCCTTTTGGGCCAACGTTAGTTAATATTCTGTTAATATTAACAGTTAATATTAACTGTTAATATTCCCATATTAACTGTTAGTTAATATTCCCATTCCCACAGCCCACTCACCAGTGACTCACTGCCTGGTAACTCTGTCTTGATCTTTTTTGTATTTGAATTTGAGCCTGGTTCCTCAGCCAAGTCCTGTGCTGCTGCTTTTTCTCTGTTTTTCCTTTTTCTGTCACTGAGCACAGGGTTGCTACTGCATAAAGCCCCACCTACAGCACCCCCTGCAACACTCTGAGCCTGCTCCACTTCACTCTCTTTGCTCTTTTCGTTGCTTCCTAGCAGTATTTTTTGGCTTTTAGAGGCACTGTCACTGTTTAAAGAGACTTTTGAATATGTTGTTTCCTTCTCCTTTTTCTTAATCTTCTTTTTCTTCTTGCTGACCTCAGTATTATCCTTGAAATTCTTCCTGCGTTTTTTTCCAGGCAGCTCTTCTTCCTCAAGCCTGACTTTTTGTTGTGCTGGGAGATGCTCGTAAGGAATGCTGTGACTGCAGCCCTGCTTATCTTCTTCACAGATTGAGGAAAAAATATCCTTGCTTCTCTTCTTCTTCTTTCTCTCTTTGACACTCCTGGAGTTCCTTATTTTGTCCTCTTCCTCTCTGCTCGTCAATGCAAATTCCCAGGAATGATTTTTCTTCTTTTTCCTGAAGTCACTGAATGCACTGGGGCTCCCAGGAACTCGATGTGTGCTGTCCTGATTATCTGCCAGTGGTAAAAACCAGTCAGACTTATCTTTCTTTTTCTTCTTCTTCCTTCTCACACAGCTCTCCCCACCATTCTGGGCACTACCTGGGTCATAGTTTTCACCTATAAAAGCTGCTTCTGGTGAAATGTATTTGTGGGGTTTCTTACAAACCTTTGCAGATTGTTTTTGTCCACTCTCCTGGATGTCCTCCAGTGAAAAACTGCCTTTCTTCTTTTTTTTCTTCGTTACCTCACCATCCAATTCCAAATTCAAAGCAGTATTCTTTCTCTTTTTTTTTGAAGAGGGTTCGTTTTTCTTAGCACCAGCTGTGAGATGATTTGAAAGCTCCACAGCACTCCTCTCATTATCCTCCAAGGAGAAATTACACTGGACTTTTTTTTTCTTCTTTTTGAATATTTTAATTTGTTCCTCTGATTTTTCTTGAAGTTCTAAATCCAGATGACCTTTTACATTCACAAAGCTCTCTAAATGAGGTTCTCTGAATAATGCAGAGCCAGCTTTCTTCTTCTTGTTTTTCTTATTCTTTGGTTGCCATTTGTGTAAACATTCATCTTTTAAATTGTCCTTTTTCCTTGTCTTTGTTTTTTTCTTGAGATGGCCATTTTCCTGAGTTTTAATGACAGTTTGAGCATCTTCCTCAATTTTAATGATCGTCTTCACCTTTTTCTTTTTCTGTACAGGTTCCTCATGAATTTCTTTCCTCTTCTTCTTTATTATCATTCTAAAAAAGGAAACGAAGATGTTAATGAACTGCTTCAAAGAGATGATGCAAGTCCTAATCTCTCTGATTCTCCTTTATTCTGAAACCATTCCTTATCTCCCTTTGTCCCTGACACTCTTTCTGATTTCAGTCTGCTTTCCATGATGGGGAGCCAGAACTGCCTGGAGCCTGGAAAATATTGTCTGCCGGGGTGGGCCTCCTGTATTGTTATTTAGTGTACCTTATCCTCGTTAGTTTGCAACTATTTGTCCTTCTGACAGCTGCAGAGCAGGACATTTTCACAGAAACACCTACCCTCTAGAAATCCTTCCGAAATGGCAAAACATGAACACGTGTATGTCTATAAATCTATAGTTAGGGTGTTTTGCACATACCCAAGACTTCTCACTTACTTAACACCGAACTCCACATCACCTCAGTGATCACACCGCTTTACTGCCCACTCAGCATTACAAGATCCTTCCAAAGCACCTGAACTGCTACCTTTAGTTTGCTTCTATCCGTGATTTCTTATCTTTGCTCTCCGTTTCTTCTCTCAGGACACTTATGCCAACGAACAGCTTAGAGCAGAGAAGCCTTTGCCACCCACTCGCTGACCCTCCCCGCCTTTGCTGAGACACTCAGTTACTCCTCCTTGCTTTTTAGTAATTAATACACGAGGCGTCATTACGGCACGCTGCCAAATTCCTGTCAATTCTAATCACACAGCCTCCCCTCTCCCGCCCCTGCCCCTCCGGGCTCCCACCGGGGCTGGGGCGGCCCCGGGGCTGCGCACCGCGGGGAGGGGGCGTCACCCCGCGTCCCGCCCCGCTCCGCACCCCGGCAGAGCCCCGGCCCCGCGGGGAGCGGCACCACCACGGCCACATCCCGTTCGGTTGGGTTGGGTTCGAGTTGGGTTCGGCTTGGGTTCGGGCCGGGCCGGTTCGGGCCGCGCTCACCTCCCGCGCCCACGTGCAGCGCCCGCCGCGCCCCGGAAGCGCTCGCATCGCNTGAGCACCCCCAGGCAGCGCCCCGCGGTGCCTCCCCGAGCTGTCGGGGCCCTTCAGGCCGCCCCTCCTCGCTGCCCGGCCCGCCCCGCTCCTGTGGCGCCCGCTCTCCTCAGCGGCGCTGCGGGCCGGGCCGCGGGGCTGTGCCCGCCGCAGAGAGCGCCCAGAGCCGCCCTCCTCTCCACCCGCACCAAGGGCACGAGAGTTTCGTTGCTTTTGTTGTCAGACAATAAAAGGCGCCTGTGTGTGCTCCTGCTGCGGGAGTGTCGCGGCCCGGGAGTGCCTGGCGGTGGCTCTGTCCCTGCGGTTCCCCTGAAACGCGGTCGGGTCCTGCCGTGGGACAGCGGAGGGGCCGCTGTGTCCCTGCTGTTACCAGAGTTAAATGAACACAAAACATCTGTTCTCAGAGCCCTGTTCCCATAGCCAAACTTGTTTTCCCCCGAGGTCTAAGAACCCTGGAGAGCCGGGAGAGCAGCAGTGTTGTTCTGCAATTCCCTAATGGCATTCTCTTCATTCAGTACTTCATCATGCCCGAAGCAGTCAATTTGCATGAAAATGGTCATTTTTGACGTAGGAATAAGGTTGATGATTGTAACTCAGGATACCTGTAGCACACATGGATTTGGCGATGTCATTAAACCCAATTTAGTTGTAGCTCTGAGCGCTCTGTATTGTGGAATCTAAATTTTCTCATAGCAAGTCCGTTGTCTTGGGCCTCTACTTTTCTTATCCTGAGTCACTCATTAATCCTTGAGGGCCAGGTACTGCTTTTAGTTCATCGTTTGTTTGTTTGTGTAGGTTTTTTTTCTTTTTTCTTTTTTTTTTTTTTGTTGCTTTTTTAAGTGAAGACAGAAATACTTAGCAATGTCCATGGGGTTTAATTGCTTATAGAGGAATCCACTATGAAAAGCAGTGTTGCCTACTAGGAAAAACAGTGGTTAATTCTGTGCAAGCATGGGCATTCTACTTATGTTGAAACATTTAAAACTGTTATTTTGGTTAAAAACCTTTTTACCCAATAAAGGTTTCTTTTATCACTGAGAACCTTGCACTTGACTTAAAGCTCAAGAGAGGGCATGACAAGAGGCTGTAAAGTTCATGCTTGTTTTGAAGTGATAGATTTCATGTTAAACAAATCCTTATTGCATAGTCACTTTTGTTCTTTCAAACCTAAATAAATACCTTTAAAAACAATGTTGGTTTAGGAGGAAAATAAATATTTTTTACAGTCTCCTGGTAAATGTTGTACTTTTTTTTACTTTTAGAGTATGGAGCAGAACAGTCTCAATTTTCAGATGTTCCTCAATCAAAGCAAGGATCAGTGAGTACAGTTCAAGTAAAAAAATTGCATTATATATATTTCTCTGTTTGTGCTTTGTTACAAAAAAAGTTTATTTTCTTTAAAAGGTGAATGCCAGGACTTCTGAATGATGTGAAAGAGATATTTAAACTTCTGAGTGGAAAATACCTATTGAGAAAATTCTACCAATATTATTTTCTGAGTAATTACTCTTTTTTACAGTGGATAAAATATTTTAAAAATTGTGATATCTCACCATATTCTGTCAAAAGGAGTCGCATACCTTCTGTTAGGTTGGGATGATTTTACTGTGCTGGAAACTGTGTAAGTTTTAAAAGTGTAATTATAGATTGTCAAGTATTCAGAAAATAAATATATAATATCTGAATTAGAAATGATAATTTTGTAATTTTGTAATTTGTAACTGACCTTATAATTTTTCCTGTTGAATTGGTTTGTATATTTTTGTTTAGACTGTTGGGGTGTTTAGACAGGACACATTTATTTTGAACAGGTGCCTTTGGAAGCAGAAATGGAACAACTTTTTTCTGCCCCTGCAGCCCAATATGTGATTCCTGCACTCGGGGAAACCCCCTCTGGAGATCTCCCTGATCCAAAAAAATGTAAGTAGGAGTGTATTACCTTGCACCCTGCTGTGATTGTTATTCTTGCATATGGCAAGGGTTTGTAATTTATTTAATTTAGAGTGGTAACAGCTCCAGCACCTTTGCTTGTGTGGAATTTGCATGGTTAGGCCCCTGGTCTGAAAACAGGGAGCCAGCTTGGCCAGTGGGAGAAATCTCAAATTGTGCATTACAAAGCAATAGCATTGACTAGCTGAGGTAGTCTGTGCTCTTCTGAGTAAGTGACTTTTTATTTAGCCATTTAAATCAGAAATGACAGGCATTTCTTCCTCTAATTTAATAATGCAGAACTAGGATCAATAGACTAAAGAGACAATTGAATTTGAAAACTGCTGTCAAAATAATGTCAGATTTAAAAAAATCAGATTGGAAACAGCTCTGAAGTTTTGTTCTTCCACTTTTATCAATTCCTACACTTGATAATCAATTTACCAAGCAGCAACGTGTTTTTATTATGCATTTTGGCCCTTCATTTTGTCTTAATTCTTGCTCATTAGGAATTCCTGGTGCTGGTCAGAAGCAGTGTTACCCTTGGCTTTTATGTAAATGTGTCCTCCCAATTATGAGCATTTTCTGGCAGTGTATGAACCAATTAAAGGTGTAAAGGTGAGGATGAATTCAGTGTTTCAGCTGTGTTGCCAGAAGAGAACACTCCCATGACTTAATCTTTCCTGATCATACCAAAACCTGAATAACTCCTGGCTGGAGAGAGTCCAGCCCAGAGTCCTCTGAGAGGGGAAGAACTGGACACGTGGAGTTAAAATTTCTGAAGGATCTGGTAATTAGGAAGCAATAATACAAAAGAAATCACAGCACCACTAAAATATCACCTTTGGTTTTTGCTCTGTCTGGTTTCATGACTGACTCTGACCATGCAGGTTGTGAAGGCCATGAGACACCAACGTGCTCCAACTGCACCGAGTTCAGCACAGGCTCATTTCTTCCTGTCAGGGTAAATCAGCTCACAGAGCTTTTCCCTTCTGTGCCTAAACTGCTTCTGGCGCCTGAGTTTATTCACTTAAAACTAAACCTGACATCTCTGAGGCACCCTGAGTTTGCAGTGTTGGTGCAGTTTGGAATTTGCTGGAATTTGTGTTATGTTGGCTGAGGAGAAGGGAAGACAGGGGTGGCTGTACCTGAGCAGAACAAATCTGCTCAGCCCCAGCTGGGATGGCACTGACAAAATGACTGGGACTGACTTCACAATACCTGATATTTGTCTTTTTGTGCTGAGCTGTGAGTGAAGGCTGTCCTGTTTTGCCCAGGTTCTCCTCGAGAATACTTGGAGTTTTACATATTCCCAGTGCTCCTACCCGGGCTGGCTGCACTCCTGCACGAAGCAGAGAAGGAGAAGTGTTTTGAGGTTAGTTTGTATTGCACATTTCAAATCACTGGCAGGAAGTTAGAGCCTTTTATTTCCAGGCAGTATTTTTTTTTTAAATTTGGTCTTTTGCAAGAAAACCAACCGCAATCATATGATATAACATCTCATGGGTTGTTTTGGATCTGGTTTTAAATGTCATTTTCTCCAGTATTTCAGAACAGAATACGTTCTACATGGCCTTGATCATTATGACAATCTCTAGCTCCCAACAAATCCTCTTCAAATAACCATTTATATCTAGCTAAAGATGTTTTGTTTTAGAGGAACAGCTTCCTTTCAGATTAATACATTTCACTCATTGGAGGGTAGTGTACAGAACTTGAATTTTACTTCATGACTCAATTGTTTTTGCTGGTCTGGCATCCTACTAGAGATACATTTTCTATTTTAGCTTGTTTATCTCTATAAATTCCATTTATTTGGAAAATAGGGTACCCACCATGAATGAGCCTATAAAATTATGCATTTAAAAAATAATTGTTTGCTACGTGTGTTTTTATGAATTTGTTTTTAGTGTATGTTGTCTGGAGGAAATGCTTAAAGGCCCACCAGAACTGATGCAAAATGAAGCTCATTTTGTCTCTGCAGCCCCAGCAATACTTTAGGCACTGGGAGCATTCCCATCATTTCTGCTATTTTCTCCAACCATGGCAATTTGAATTTCAGATCCAAACCTCTACATTTAATACCAGTTATTTCAAAATTTTCTCAGTGTTCACAGAATTTGTGTGTGTCTATAAACGGATTGATTTACAGGCGTGTATATTTATTTATAATCTGTGGTGGGAACAGGTGAAATAGGAAAATGGTTCATTTACCTGAGATCTCTGTCATTCCTGCCATCACATTTACATTACCTAGCCAAGAGCAGGTTGAACATGTGTATTCAGAAGCACTTTACCAGGAATAAGGCATGTCCTAAAACTGGTTTAAAATACAGGTTTTGGTAGATGTTAGCTATTTCTGAAGGCAATAAAACCTAAATACAAAGATATTTTAAAAATATTAAAATTCTTCGAAATATTTCCATTCCAAACTCAGTTGCTTTGTGTGTTTTTAAGCTGAGAAATGTTGCAGATCTTTAGTTGTGTATATATTAGAAAGTGTGTGTGCTGAGAATGGCTTTTGTATGGGTCTGCGTGCTGCTGTATAGAAAACTACTGAAAGCAATTATTTTCTAATTATATATAGTTCTAATATATTTTATAATCCTATATTTCTAGTTATATATATCTATATAATTTTCTAATATATAGAAACTTGATAAAAATGAGTTCAGCTTAGAGAAAACACACTTAGGTGAAGAGATGCTCTGCCACTGGGGAACCAAGCTCAGGAAAGCAAGCTGGTGTCAGGTGATAGTTTTCCACTGTGACCTCATTTCTTCCTCCTTTTGAACAATTACTAGGAAAACAATAGCTCTTTATGCCTGCCATAGAATTGAATATTTGTGTTCTTTTCCACTGCTGTCCAGGTGCTGGTACTTGGACATTCTGTTTCCTTCTCTGGCATAAATATCACATTTCTAGTTACGCTTTCATTGGTAAGAAATGGGTTGTTCCATATGGATTTGGAGGGAAAAACCTGAACTTTTTACAGTTTGTGTTAAAATGTCTGATGAAATTGCTTGAACTGAATTTTAGCATCTAAAACAGAGTCCTTAGAAACCCAGAGCAAAGTAGGAACAGGGAGAAAGGATCTTGTGAAAACAAAGATCCCACAAAAAAGAGGACAACAAAGATTCAAAAGATTCATGGAATTCATGATACAACAGGAGATGAGCAAGATTAATTGTGATTAACCTAGCTGAAATCATGAAGGATGAGAAAAGAATATTGGGTTTGAATTCTGGCTGGACACAAATCCTTAAAGCCTGTAAAGCTTTTATTGGTATGGAATAAACCAATGGAAGATAAATGGAAGAAGCACTGGGAGGAAGGGAGGAATACTCAAACTGACTGAAATCAATATTGAATGAGCCTGGGAGAAGGGAGAGGGAAGGGTGAGAGAGGATGAAGAGTGGGATTTTGATGAGAGGGACCAAAGGTTTTCATGTTTTGAAGGGAAGTTAAGATGAATGAAGTTAAACAGGAGAGGTTTTGAGCAATTGGGATTGTGTAAAGGGAGATCAGATCATGGAGCCAACAGAGGAATTTGATGAAGAGACCAGAGAAGGTGCATCCATGTCTGTAAAAGAGAAACTGCACAATCCCCTGGGAAAGTAAGGAAAGGGAAATGGTTATGCTGGAAGCAGAGATTTGTGTAGGAAAGATCTTTTTTTGGAGGGTGATAAAGAAACATAAAAATTCCGTCATTTAATTTAAAATAGGCCCTCTTGCATTATGTGATGCACACAAAAAATCTGAAAAGCTAAAACCTAAAAAAGCCACCAGCTGCTCGATAGATGTGCAGACTTCAAACTGACATAAATATGAGAACAGTCTGCAGAAGCTTCATTTCTAAATTAGAGATGAAAGAAACCTATTAGGTGGCCCAGTGTATTCCCTCACTGATATTTTTTTCCCTACCATGAGTTCTCCTGTGTTTTATCCCATCTGCTGTCAAATGCCTACAGGGGTAAGACTATTTTCTTAAATCTTTTCTCTCATGAGAACTGACTGATGCATTCATTTTTCAGCATTAAAACTGAACAATGTATAAATGTTTTTATTAGCATAGCTCTGACTTTTCTTTCTAGTTAGCTATCACAGAAGGAGGAGGCTGCATCAGGCTCTGTAATGGAATATATTATATTTAAAAATATGATAGATCAGGGAAAGGGAATGGGAGAAGGTTTCCTAATGACTTGGCCATCTTCTGATCACCAGTGTATTTTCATGATTATACCAAGCACGTCATATTTAAACTGAGAAATGGAAAATGAATTCTGAATAGGAACAATTTATAAACACATCTGCAGGTTAACAATGCACATTGTACAGATATTTCCTGTTTTTTATCCGGGTTCACCCAGCATAGGTGGAATGTGTCAAAGGCAGGTCAATTTTTGTAATTTTTTCCCTTTAAAAATGTTGACTGCTGTGCAGCTAATGATTTAATTCACTGGCAAAATAAACTGTTTCCTGGCAAAAAAAAAATAAAGTAAAGGAATATTCAGCTTGATTGAATTCCTCTCTGCTAAGTTCACTGCCTCTAACAAGGATAAAACAAGATGAATTTGATTCCTTTGGTGATGGCTGTTTTGACAACCCTGTTCTGCTCATTTTTTGCCATTGCAAAGGAAAAGCAATTTCCTTAAAAGAGATTAAATTACAACTGCTAGATTAAATTGAATTTTGTTGTCAAAGTGTGGAATTTATTCTCTGCAACAATTCCCTAAGTAATGGGAGCCAGTTCCGTGCTGTGATGGAGAAGAGCTGTGCAGTGGCAATCAGACTCTGCTATTTGCTTACAGATCCTGTTTGAGCCAAGATTTGTCCATTTAACACCTAAAATGACTCATGGAAAGCTCTGCAGTGAAGGTCTCTTAAAGTGTAGGTGTTTGGCTTCTTGCTGCAGTGTCTGGTGTTAGCAGCAGTGTGGAAATTGCACGAGGAGCTGTTTCCTCCCAGCCAAGCACTTAACAGAGCCCTGCCTGAACCCTGAAGCTTTGGCTGTCACCAAACAGATCATAAAGGCACTGGTGGCTCAGGATTGGTAATTAATTGTTTTGTGGTGATCTCTTCTTCTGTTCTGCTGCTTGTTTTTTTTTTTTAAAGTTCTCTCTTTTTTTTTCCCCTGTGGGAGTCTGTGTCTGGGAAAACACAATAAAGATGCTCTCACACCTGCCAGGTTCAGCAGAAAGGAGGGAAAAGACCACTTTATTTACATATGTCACATTCTTACACAATTCCCAACTCCACAAGGGATTGGAGGACATGTCACTTCCTTCTCAATCCCACTGGAGAAGAAAGGTGCTCATCAAAGTTCTCTTATCACAAAAGGAATGAAAAACAGAAAATACCGTTAAGTAAACATTGGCTATTATTTACATGGAACTGTGTGAAAGAATCTGACTCCAAGGTTAAAACAGAAGGCTTAGCAAAAACCAGGGCAACAGGAGTCAGGCTGTATCTGTACCAAGGGTAAGAGTCCAGAAAAGTCAAAGCTTTCCTGGGTGTCCTGTAGGACTGCCCTGCAGCCTAGCACTGAACTTCACCCTTGTCAGGCTGCCCCGTGTTCCTCCCCGGGCAGGCAGCACCTGACACAACCTTCCTCTTCCACTTCACCTGTAGCTGACCCCCAAATGATGACATATCCATGAACTGAAAGAATTGTGTCATGTAGAGCATTTTTTCCTGCCTCTCTGTTCCCATCTGAGGACAATGCGTAGAATAAAGTAATTCTTCACGCGCTGGATCTTCAATTACTTGTTTTTTGTATTTTCCTTAGCAAGTGGTAGTTGTATCTTAATTTCTTACATTTTAATCAAGGCTCCAGCCTCTTTTGTGACATTTAGCATTTGACCAGTGTGAATCACTTTGCTAAGAAGCAATAATTACAGTTGAGTCTCCTGCTGGGCAGGGTGAGTGTTGGGGTGGGAGCTCAGCTCAGTGGCTGCTCTGGTGGCAGAGCCCTGGGTTCCTCTGGGCTGCAGGGGCTCAGGGTCTCCTGGGGTTCCCTCTGACCCTGCACCCATAACTCATCTCATGGCAGACGGGTTCTGAAGATGCTGATCAGGCTCTTCTGTTGTTCCAGCCAGAACTCCGTGTTGTATTCTCCACGTTGTGGTTACTGTGGTTTGTGATGAGCAGGATGAGCACCTGTACTCATTTATACACTCAGTCTGTCAGGATGGAATGTGGAGGGGAAATCTTTTTAAAAAAGAGGGTCCTAATCCATTCTGGCTTTATCAAAACTCGGGCTCTGAGTGGCTGGCTGTGGTACTGGCTGCACGAGGCCCCAAGGAAAACCTGCTGCAAAACAATTCGCAAAATTCTCTTTGTTGGTTAAGATGGAGAGCTGGGAGCAAAAGGCACAAACTTTTTCCTGTGAAGCTCCAGCTTTTGAACTTTTTACCTGGTTCTCTGTAATGTCTGTGGTATCTGTGGCTGTGGACACACATAAACCTTCCTTTTTTGCCTTCCTTTCTGGGCTGCCCAGCAGAGGATTTGGTCTGAGCACTCACACAATACTCTGCCTGTGTGTACTCACAACGTCTTCAAGCTGGTTCCCTGAAGGAGGAAACAATATCCAGTCACTGTTCCTTCTGTGTCTTGGAAGAAATGAAGTATTTTGAGTATGATAAACAGAACTTTAAACAAAATGGCAAGGAATTTACGACATATTTTCATGTATGAATGGGTTCTGTTAATTTCTTCACAATGACATTGCCACTTAAAAAGAGCACCATTCAGAGGTATTTGTTCTAGATATACTGCAGCAAATATCAAGATAATATATGTAGAATTTTCTCACTCACAGTTTGTCTTGAAATCATTCCACAAAATTTCTGAAATTTTGGCTGAGCCACTGACTATTGGCAGTAGCAGTAATAAAGTAGACAGAGTAATGTACTGTATATTTTATTTAATAAAAGCAATCAATTTTGCTTAAACATATGACCAATCCAAAGATAATAAATAACTTGAAACTATCTTCTTTCTTTAGGGAAAAAAGAACACATTTATTGCCTCTGATTTCCTAACTGAGTGGTTATACAAGTAAGTTAATCATATTTTTTGCTACTAAGTATGTTCAGTGATTCAAAGGCACTAATTTGCAAACTGAATAGCTGAAATCTAAATTAATATGAGTTGTTTTCCTTTTTCTTTAGCAAGAACCCAAAGAGGAAAGATGAGTCATTCACAGAATTGTTTTCCATTCCTTTTGTCAAGGACTGGCTAAAGGACCAGTAAGTTATTGCAGTACTCAGAGTAACCTTTTCTCCTTTTATTCTTTTGCCCCTGCTATCCCAAAAAAGTAATAGAGCTTCAATGTGTTGACACTGTGCCCTCAAAATGCCCTTTACTGTGTGCAACAAAGAATTGTGTGATACTTCCTAACTTGTTCATGTATTACTTACAAGGCATTTTGCACCAGAATTGGTCACAGATAAATTAATTTAGAATTCCTTAACGTTTTAATTGTAGAGTGCAGGACATTTGAATAGCCTGGCAGTATTATGAACATCTTTGTACTCAGGAGTAGAGCAGGGTTTTCAGTGCTGCTTCCTGCTGTGGAAATCTTTGAGGGTACAGTCATGAAATTCTTCTTTAAGCAGCTGTTTTTGAAATACCTGTGACAATCCTCGGTGTCAGGATGCATTTCTGCAGGCATCTGTGACTTTGAGAAATGAACACTTGTTTTGGCAGCCTCAAGCATATATTCCTTGTTGTTTTTGTAGAACCAAGCAGCACAACAGTTTTGAAAGAAACATTACTGTCCTTGAGACTCCGTTTAGGTTAAAATACAGCTGCTGTGTGAGAAGAGCAAAGGAGCCCACAGTGAGGGAATAACAAACTAACAGAGGTCAGATTTTAATGAAAATTTCCAATTTGAGAACTTAATTGGAATCTAGATTGGTAATTAGTGAAAACAGAAGTTAATATCCTTATAGATACATTTGCTTTATTACACAATCTAAGTGGAAATTGAGCTTTTTGGAATTCTTGACGTGTGATGCTTGGAACCTGGAGACACCAATGGAGTGAGAGGAAAGCTCCTCGCCTGCCACAGGTCTTTGTGGGTGAGCTGACAGTTGTGTCACGAGGGTTAATTTTGACTCTGAGAGGCAGCCGTGTGCTCAGAGTCGTGTGTGTCTGGGAAGACACAATAAAGAGGCTCTCACACCTGCCAGGTTCAGCAGAAAGGAGGGGAAAGACTTTATTATTGACATATGTCACATTCTTATACAATTCCCAACTCCACAAGGGATTGGAGGACATGTCACTTCCTTCTCAATCCCACTGGAGAAGAAAGATGCTCATCAAAGTTCTCTTATCACAAAAGGAATGAAAACCAGAAAATACCGTTAAGTAAACATTGGCCATTATTTACATGAAACTGTGAGAAAGAATCTGACTCCAAGGTTAAAACAGAAGGCTTTAGCAAAAACCAGGGCAACAGTCGTGTAGAAGTTTCTGCAGTACAAAACCCCTTTGGAGAATTGTCGCCCTGGTTTTCTCAGCCTTTTGATGTTTGCATTCTTGCAGTCAGAATTCTCACAGTTCTCATGTAAATAATAGCCAGTGTTTACTTAACTGTTCTTTTTTGTTATCATTCTTTTACAATGAGAAAAACCTTGATTTTTCAGTCTTTTAACCAGTGTGGTTGGAGAGGTGTTAACCTCAACTTCCAATCCACTGTCATAGTTAAGAAATCTATATATATTGAGAGAAATTAAACCCAATATTCATTTGCCTTCTAACATCTCAGTGACATTGTTTATATGAAACTGTGAGAAAGAGTTCTGACTCCAAGGTTAAAAACAGAAGGCTTAGCAAAAACCAGGGCAACACATACACTTTCATGTAAACAATAGCCAGTGTTTATTTAACTGTCTTTTCTGGTTTTCATTCCTTTTGTGATAAGAGAAAGTTTGGTGAGCATCCTTTTTCTCCAGTGGGATTGACGAGGAAGTGACATGTCCTCCAATCCCTGGTGGAGTTGAGAAATCTATAAAGTATGAAAAATGTAAATAAAGTCTCTCCTTTTTCCTCTTTCTGCTCAACCTAGCAGGTGTCAGAGCTCTTTTCTTGTGTCCTTTACCGACACAGACAAAATCTCTAAGATCACAGTTTTACAAACATTTCTCTTGGAGGTAAAGCTGGACAAAATGTTCCCTGCCCTCTCCTGTTCTTCACCCCAGCCTGCTGGAAGGCACCCTGATACCACCTTGCCTGTTTGCTGGGGTGCTTTTTTATTCTGCTCAGGGCCCTACTCCGAGGCAGGAATTGTGTCTGCGGAGACACAATAAAGAGGCTCTTACACCTGCCAGGTTCAGCAGAAGGGAAAGAAAAGACCTTTATTGTTTACATTATTTCATTTTTATACACGTCCCAACTCCACAAGGGATTGGAGGACATGTCACTTCCTTCTCAATCCCACTGGAGAAGAAAGGTGCTCATCAAAGTTCTCTTATCACAAAAGGAATGAAAACCAGAAAATACCGTTAAGTAAACATTGGCCATTATTTACATGAAACTGTGTGAGAAAGAATCTGACTCCAAGGTTGAAAACAGAAGGCTTTAGCAAAAACCAGGGCAACACAGGACTCTCTGCCAAAATGTGTGAGGAGGGTTTGTACAGCTCCATAAAACACCAGTAATTTCTCCATTCTGCTCTGCCTTGGAGAGTGGCAAACCTGTGTGTTGGCACAAACAAAGGATTAAAGTGAAGGTGAATTAGAACAAACGAGGTGCTGAGATGGAGAGGTGGTGGCAGGAACTGCTGGAGTCAGCTTTGCCAACAGGAGAAATCCACAGTGGGATCCCAGCCTGGGTGACTCACAGCTTCTGTAGCACTGGTGCTCCTAAATAACCTGGGGACAGCTCCACAAGGACACTGGAGTGTCACAGCCCTACTGGAGTTGTTTCACTTCATCTTAAATCCTCTAAACAAGTAGGCTCTTAAAATAATAATTATTGAAATTATTATTAAATAACTGCTTTTAGTGAACTTATCCTAAAATTACAGATTTAACAAATGCTGCATGTGAAGTAAACATTTTTGGAGCAAAGTGAAAGACTGCAATATTAAATAAGAATAAAAATGAGAGAATTCATTATTATTTCCTTCTGGATATGTAATAAATATTTTATTATTATATCCTTCCAGATACCACACTTAAAATGTGATTCTATGCTTTTTATTGTCATTTCCATTTCTATTTTTAAAGGAGTTTTCACTTTTTAAACTGGATTAAGAATATGTAAGAGACAATATGCTAAAAAGTGCTGGTCAAATTTTGATGGGAAACATCCTTATCCCAACTGCTCAGATGGGTTTATCAGTGCCAAGCAGCCTTAATGCTTAAAAAAAAAACCCCAACAAAACCCACCAAAACAAAAATCCCCAGAGGAATATTGTTTTTCTTCTGTCAGAGATCCAGCTTCCTTTAATATATTCCATACTTGAGTATGACTTTTTTGGCTCTCCTCCAGTGCCTCCAGTTTCTTCTTTGAAGCTCAATATTTTTTTTTTTTTTAAAGAATAGTCAAAGCCACAGTCTTATGAGCTTCACTCTCTGTACAGTGTGTTTCTAAATGAGATCTTGCAGCCTATTTTTCCTATAAGGAGACCTAAATGCTGCATCAGTTTTCAGAATTTTCACTGCAAACCTTGTACCTTCAAAACCTGGTTATTGCAGATGAAGGAGCCTGTAAAATTTGAATTTGTTTCCAGCTTTAGGGTGCTAATTGCTGTGACATCTTAAAATAGGTGCCTTGTCTTCCTCTGAGCTCTGTGCGTCACCAGTGGCGCTGACAAAATCTTGCATCCCTTGGGAATCTGCAGTTCCCCAAGCAGATTTCAAAAGCCTCAGTGCTGATTTGTAACCCCCATATCACATCCCAGACATTTCTGCTGCCTTAAAGGACCTTTCAGAGGGCAGGAAAGGGGAGTTTGGACCCCAAACCAGCACATGATTGTTGGGTGTTGTTTTTCTCTGAGTTTTCTTATGGCTGTTTCTTGATCTTAAAAGTCCCAAGCCCGAGCCAAGAGATTGGACACTCCTGCGGATTCGTGTTCAGGTTGTTTATTGTTTCTTATCTCTCAGTGTCTGGAGCAGGCACAGCAGGACCTGCTCTGCCAAAATCACAGCAGAAGTAACCCCTAAGAAGGCTGTCTTTACCTTTTTATCTCTTTCAGGAAAACCAACCAAGTTCTACAACGTATTATTGTTTATCAATTCTTCCCAATTAATTTCTACCTTTTCTTACCATGGCAGTGCTGCCTCCACCAATGCCCATCCCCATCGTCACAGCAGGAGATGGAGGAGAGAGAAGAAAGAGGAAGGGGAAGGGGCACCGCCCTTTGCCCTCCATGTTTGCTTTTTTCTCTCCTACCTCCATAAATCTAAACCCTACATTCACCCAGTGACAAGATAAGCTAATTACACATTTTCTTTCTATTTTGTATTTCATCTCTCAATGTGGGCAGGGTTCTCCGATGACACGGCTCAAACACAGAGTTCTGTGCTTTAGTCTCGAGTTCCCAAACTGCCTGGCAGGGCTCCAGACCCCCCTGTACGGTCTGAGGAGTATTCTGGGCTGCCACAGTTGGGCACTCGCTGAGACACAAACTGCTGTACCTGTGCCTCCCTTTGGGACTGCTGATAGAACCAAGGAAAAAACAGAATTAGAGCTGGGAATGTTTTGGAATCCTATAAATCTGCTAATGAGCCCCGGAGTTGCCTTTTGGCAGCGTTTTGCAGTGGTGGTTCTGGTGAGCAGCACTGGAGCTCAGCTGCAGGTAACCAAGCTCTGAGTGCTGAACTGGGGCCAGGGCAAGCTCTGATCCCTCTGAAATTTTACTCTTCTGGCATAGATGGTCTGAGTAACCTTGCAGGATCATTTCTTCTTGAACATATTAATGAAAGAAATATGAAGAAACCAATAAAAAACTGTTCCCCTGCTCTGAAAAACAGTGATAAAAAAATCTGTCATGTAAATTTAATAATATGGCAGCAGTGTTCAACAGAACCCTCAACCCTTACATCCAGTGAGAGAGAGTGCTGTAAGCATCTGTTAGGAACAAGTGTAAGTATTATCCTGGCTTTTGAAGTCGAGATAAAAAATAATCCACGAGGTTTTTTCAATCTGCATTTTCTCCTGTTTTATTAGAGATATTTACTTGCTACCCAGTTCAGAAGGACACATTTCCTCGTTTAATCTATCTGTGTGTACCAAAACAAGCTTGCAGACACAAATAAAATAAATTTATCATGGCTTTACTGAAGTAGGCAGCTAAGATATAACTGGTTACTAAATTTGGAGTAGTGGCTTTTTGCCAAATATCTGCATACACATATATATACATTGATTATTTTTTTCTCCCTCCCCTAAATATTTTTAATAGGGTGAAGTCTGCTGGTCTCAGCTGCCTTTACAGTTGACTTCATTGTCAGTTCTCAGATGGCCAATAGGGGTAATTTTGCATGGGTGACTGATTTTTTTTCCTTCCATAATATGCCCAGTTTTCCCAGGCTGTGCTCTCTGCACATTGCCATATTTCATTGGTTTGTGTCTAAACCAGCCATGTTTGGACTATGCATGATTTGCCACGTATTTTCTTCTTTAGTTTTCCTTAATAGTTAGAGCTTTAAATAACATTTTACTGTAACAGCAGAAAAGTCCAACGAATATGTCTCCGTGGATGTTATTTTGTGTGTTTCCAAGTAAAAAATTGCCATTCAAGTAACATGGCAGAAACATGTGCCTGGAATTTAACTTTCCTCTGGTCGATGTCTGCTTTATCCAGATTTGATAAAATGAAATACTTCAGAAAAATCATTTTACGGATGTTTTTTTACAGGTGCAACTCATATTAAACAATAAATGCATATCAGAATAGATATCACTGTTTCATGTGTGGGCTTTTAAGATCATGCATAGTCAAGGACTAAAAAAGCAGAATGTAGTAAGTGTACATTGCACTGTCAGTTTGCACTTGGAGCTGTCTTCTGCCACAAAGGACAGACTCCTCCTGCCCTCCTTCACTGCTCAGGCCTGATTGCCTCTGCTCAGATTCTATTTTTATTTGACCTGCAGCCAGTTGTGTATATTCTCCATTTATTCCCTCAGACCAAGCTGGGCCTGGCATGACTTCTGGTCTTTAAAGCTGTGCCATTGAAAGGATTGATGTGTGCCAGTCTGAGATACTGAAAATTAAATCCTGTTCTTTCTTGGTTTTTTACATTGGTTTCTCAGTTTTACTGTTGGATTATAAGCTAGACACTTTTATAATTTGGAAATGCTAGAGTTGACCTTGCAGGCTGGGAGAAATCTCAAGTTGTTCTTTGGAGATGTTCTTAGAGAAAGTTCAGTGTCTTTGATAGAACTGCTGTAAAGTATGTAGGTCTTCCTGAGATTTTCCATAAGTTTTGGTTTTCAAAAAGATCTAAAATAGAACAGGGGATGAAAGCCTATCAGGGAAACCAGCACAGTCCAACTTCAGATTTTTAAGTCTGATTATAAGAAGCTGATAGCTCAGGAAGCCTTGCTTGTCCAGCACTTATGATTTCCCCTGAGCATGAGAAATGCTAATTAATGCTCCCAGAGCTAAGACTCTTCAGCCCAATGGAGAAACTGCTTTTTATTTTTGCCTTACTTCGACTTTTCCAAACAGACCAAGGTTTTACTTGACATGAAAACAAATGTAGGCCAAAACCCAGCTGCCACCATGATGAGAGCAGTTTAGCTGAGCACACAGACTCAAAGGGTGCAGTCAGTGTGGCATGAGATAAGAGTGAGGTTGTGCTCTGAGCTGAAAGGCTCCTGCAGTGAGGACAAACCCTCAGAGAAAGACATCAGAGAGCACAGGAAGCTTACTAGGGCAGAGACTAATAGGAGTGAAATTAAGTGAAAGGAAAATGTAAGCTGGGCTGGGCTATGCCATAAATAAATTTCCAAAAGCTATTGCAGCGTTTTAGGCAGGAAATGTAGGACTGCAGAGATAAATAGCTGGGTATTGATGGGCTTTGCAGTGGACGTGTCTGTATCATATAAATCTTGTAGATCATGTCCCTGCATGTGCCTGGAGGTGGATGCTGCATCCAAATCCAGAATTTTGTGTCCTTCCAAGGCAAGGCTGTGTTCAGCCTGTTCCCCATGCAGGGAGGGTGGCTCTTGGCAGCCGTTCCAAAGCTGTGCCAAGGCTTCTCCTCATTGCTGGTACTTCCAGGAGCTGCAGTGTTATTACCCTAGAGTTCATCAGCTTTAAATTGCATTTCTTCTTAAAGACAGCATAGAGACGTATTTTGTTTTGTCTTTTCCAGTGGGTGACTTTTGATCATTGTGTCTGAGAAATAAATCAACATCCATAGAAAATGGCTTTTGGGAAGCAAGATTTGATATAGTCGTTTGGGATTTTATTAGGAATGGCTGAATTTAATTACTAGCTTGTTCCCATTAAAATTGGGAGCAACAGAATCACCAAATGTGCTTTCAAACTACCATTTCTTTTGGCTGAAAATGGTTGAGTTCACAAATGTATTACATTCTTTTATTGCCAAAAGAAAGTGTATATGCTATCAAAAATAAAATTGCAGCATTTTAAGAACTTGGTTAGACATTTCTAAACGTGGATTCATGCTATGCAGATATGCTAATCCTTATTTTTCAGCACGTTTAAATTAAAGTGACATCACAATGTAAATGAACGTACTAAGGTATGTTTATATTCTGTGTATTTCATGTCATAAACATTTACATGGGGAGTCTGTTCATTGCTGCACACACACTGAAACCTCTGCTTTACAAAGGGCAGATTCCTTCCCCTGCCCACCTCCCACTGCCACCTCAAACCTTCCCATCATTTCAGGGAATTTCAAGGGGCAATTTCAAATACGTGTAGAAGAATAAGAACAATGACGATTCTTGATGTGCCATTTGGATATTACTTTTTTAATAGAAATTACTGTCGTGTATATAACAATATATTTGTAAAGGAGATATTCTTTGTGCATTTTATTTTCAGAGCAATGAGAAATTGTGTCTTTCAGGCTCCTGAACAACATTTCTCGTTTCAATAAAATATACTGGAAGGGAAGAAAGGGTTTGACATTTACAGGCTGTCTGTTAAAAAAAAAAATCTTTTTTTAAGTCCTAGACCACCAATTCCTCTATCTCTGCTTATATCAGAAGAAGAAGCAAGCATACTAATTCAGTCCTTCTGGAGAGGTTATCGGGTAAGAGTAATCTGTAATTATTTTGCTTGATGTTGAGAACTGTAGGACTGTGAAGGCCCCAGGGAAAATCCTTACATAAATTTGAAGTAGGGGATACTATAAATAGCTGCTGAGACCCCTATGGTTCATTGGCTTTGGATGTTGCTCTGCCTTATGCCTAGTGACTACAAATTTTTTCACAGGCATTTATGCTGATGTAATCTCACTGTTTTCCTCAACACCAAAAAAAATCCACAGAAATTCGATTTTCCAAAGTACAGCTAACACTGAACAATTTTCTTTCTCTAATGGAAAGTTTCTCTGGGTAGTTCTAAAGGATGGAGTTTTATTTTGCTTCATGCAGGGGTACGTGAGTGAGTGTGGGGATGCACAAGGAGGATTGGGGAGGTCTGCTGAGAAATAAAAGCCTACAGAAAGAAGGGGCAGGGAATTGAGACCAAGAAGGAGACAGGAGATTTATGAGAGGCACAAAGGCTGCTGTTCAAGGAGAGGGGAAACAAACTGGCCTGCAGATGTTGTAAGTTTTGAACGTAACTCAGCACTAGGGCCATTCCCAGCTTAGGGGGTAAAGCAAGGTGCATAAAAGAAATACAAAGAAAATTGTCCAATCCTGTTATTTTGGAGGCTAACAGCCATTCTAACCCCATGATACTGAATAAATTCTTCTGAAAATCCCAAACAAATTCTGTCAAATTTTTTTTTAAAGCTCCGATACCTTCACACCTCAGAAAGAAATGGATTTGAAATTCAGGTGACTTCGGTGATGAAGAAATGTCTTTGACTTCCTTTATCAAAACTTAAGCTTCTAAATAGCCCCCAGATATAGCAGCAGTTTCGTTGTGGTGGCCAGTGAGACATCTCTGGCTGTCAGGTGTTCTTTAAATAACAATCAGTGGAAAACTCTTCCTGTTGAATTCTCCATTTTGAACAAGCAGGAATATAGAAGTGACTCCTGCAATGTGCTGTGCACCCAAAGACAATGAAATCCCTTGAAATGTTCTTCTTGACTGATGGGTTTTTGCAACTCTGCTGGCTCGTTTTGCTTTATTTTCCTTTTTTGAAAGAGAGACAGCACTGACACTAACATTAATTAGCACTGACAGTCTCCTGCAGGCAGGGGAGGCAGCATTATCCAATAACAGCTCTGGGTGCTGAGCACTGCAAGGTTGCTCAGATCTCTTCTGCTTCTCTGAAAGCTTGTGAAGGGCACAATCCTTCCTCGCAGAGATGAATTCCAGGTTTTTCACACTGGTATTTATAATTCCAAACCAATTCCCAGAAATGAGAGAGATAGCTATAAAAGGTAGGAGACATAAAAAATAATTCAGGTTGTAAAATCAGCTATTAATGTTTTACCTTATTCGAGGTGAAAGAACGTGGGGTTTGAAAAATTAAAAATATAAACTAAAATTAAAAATTAAAAAGATAAAACTAAAATCAGAATATAAAATAAAAATCCCTGGTAACAAATGACTACCTAGGGCAGCGTGTCATCCTTGGGCTTGCAGATTAAGAGAACACTAAGCTTAAATGGGATTTCATCACTTTAATGGTAAGTATGTTATGAAAAATTACCACAGAATTCAGATTATTTGCTTTTAAAATAAATAGCTCAGTCAACTAGCACTGATTTAGTGTTAATAACTGATAATAACTGAACACTTACAAATGCATTCTAAGGATGTTATGGTGGCAAAATTTTCAACTCTTCTCTGAAGCTTTTCATTAACCCTTGTTTTATAATTCAGAGGATTTGGAACTTTTAAATACTGCCTTCTAAATAAAAAAAATAAAAATTAAGTGTGATAATACTGGACAATTCAACATGAGCACACAGATCCATGACACTGTGATGGAGAGCCAGGGTAATTCAGCACTGATCTTCTAAGACACACCTTCCATGCACTCAGACCATTTTTGGAGGTATTTTGGTGACCATATTCATTTAGGCAGTAGAGTTTATCCAGTTTTATAACTGACTGAGCATCGTGTCTTCTCTTGCTCCTTCCCTTGTTCCTGCTCCCTCCAGCTGTCTGAGCATGCCAGGAGCAAAACCAGATGGCAAAAAGTGCACAAATGGATCAGGCAGGAAAGGTTTTTCTGTGTAAAGAGGGGAAAAAAAGCTACAGGTACAGAATATTGAGAACTCTGATGATAAAGCATGATCAGAACAGCACATTTCAGAAAAACACTTGTTTAATTGTTGTAGTGATAATTAATGGCTGCCATCAACCCAGTCCTTGCTAGGATCTTTCATACAAAGACCTTGAGGGGCACTCTGACAATTATTCCAAGTTTCATCAAGAACTGAATTCCAGAACAAACAGCAGTGGAAAATACAACTGCTGAGTTCTCTGGGGAGATCCCAGAAAGGAAGATTTCATCTTGAGAGAGCTCTTTGAGGGCCAGGAGGGGCACTCAAATAAGGCTTGAGACAGCTCTGTCATCAGAATTATTCCTTTTCACTTCCCACCATCCTTTTTTATGATCCTGTGTTTGGATTATATTTTATTTTTGCAAATAGTATTTGATGGATTTAATAGAAAATGATCTTTTTTTTGAATAGCTGAAGATATCACCATCTGTAGCTTACTTAATTTTTAAAATTTCATAGCAACCTTGTAAGAAATCCTTTACAGAAGATATTCCAGAACTGTATCAGTGTAATGGGATGATATTGGAGGTCTAAGAGGTGTCTGATCTCAAGTCACTGAGTAAAAGTCTTGGCTGTTTTTATTGATTGAGTAACCCCGTGTTGTATTTCTGCTCTGCCAGTGCCCTGCATGAAACACAGCAAGTTCTCTTCCCCTGAGAGGATTGCAGAGTGCTCTGGGAGTTCAGCTACTGCTGATTGCATTCTTAGCTGCACCACAGAGGGGAAATTCTGGGTGGAAAGAATACTTTTGATAAATAATTTATACTGTTTTCTTTCTTTCTTGGGTTTTTTTTATAACGAGTGGAAAACGAAGTCGTGCTCTTTTGCTCTGTGTGTATCTTAGCAAAGTGGGAGGAAAGCAGAGTGTAATGGAGAAGAGCAAATAACAGAGTTCAAATCACAGAGCAAACTCCTCACCACGTCCTGTAGGAATTCAATAAATACAATTTTATTTAGGAATTTTCTAGGGAACTAAGGAGTTCTCTTCCTGCAAGCAACTACACCAGTACAAAAACAATACTAGAAAAATTCAACTTACATCTAAATGGAATCGAGGCCTTTGACTATTGTGATTTTTTGTGGAAGCAGAATTATGCCTTTCACGGGGTGATTGACTGACAAAGAATAGATATCATGTAATGCAGTCCAATTACTCTAAATAACAGATTAATGGCTCTCCTGTTGGTGAAAATCGTGTGGGTGGGATTGCCAGGCAGCCTCTTTGCAGCTGCTGGCAGGTGTGAATCAGGTTAATGGAATAAATTTTCCTCTCTGTGACCCTTCATTCTCCTTTTCTGCTCTATTATTTTGGTCAGTGGGTTGGATTTATAGTGCTGTGCTTTTCTAAAGGCACGAATACCCTTCAGCATAAGGCTTTAAATTTTAATTAACTCAAAGAATTAGCATCTCACTGCAATCTCATTCTCAGGAGGCCTTGGTAATCAAAGTGATCCCCTAATAGACATATTTATGTTTTCAATTGGATTTGTCAATTATGTGGATTTTATTTCTGTGTGAGCTGAGCACTGTAAACCTCTGGGACTGTGTTTTTACCTCAGGCCCAGCAGAAAGGATGCCTGGCACATATTTGCCCAGCCACAGCTCTCGTGAAAAAAAATTGTATCCTCCTCCTGGGTAACACAAAGATATTTAATTTTAGCTTTCTTTTCTGCTTCCCCTTTCCCAGGTGCGTTGTGATGGGGAAATACAGGAGCTACGTCAGTGGCAAAAGAAGTTGAGAGAGGAGAGGCACATTAATAAGGTGGTGAAGGAATTCTGGACTAAGCAGGAAGCCAAAGGTGAGTGAAATAAATTGCAGGGTTTTTTGGTTGGTTGGGGTTTTGGTTTGTTTATTTGTTTTTACGTTGTGTTGAATTTTTGTACTTGGAGTTGTGCTGAAAAATAGGCCACACAGTAGGGCACTGATCCCGAGAGGGAAGGTAATGTCTGCTGGAAATGCTTGGCTGTTTCTTTACAGTCACTTCTTATTCTGCTTTAGTTGCCTGTGCAGCTGAAAGTGGCAGTGAAAAATACAATCTAGGGCCAAAATTCAATAATTTCAGAAGATTATGACAATTTTTGGCACAGTATTTCCTAGGGCAGGATTAGACATCTACCAGCTACTCATCATGTAAATGCTGATTTTTACCAGATGGGTTGTAGTGCAGTTTTTCTGAACTTGTGGGATTTCTATCTGGTAAATATTCTGTTGGCATTTTCCTGAAGTTGTTTACAGCAGAACTTGGCTTGTACAGTTCTAAAATAAAAAAAGAAAACAAACCCAAACAACCTAAAAAATTGCCAAGGGTAATAAGGCCAGATTGCTTCAACAACTGGCACTTCTAAGAAATAAACCTCTACATTCACACCCATGTGAAAAAGGATGCAGATGATATTAGATTATTAGTCAGAGTTTGCAGTCTTCATGCATGTAAAATCTTAAAGGTGGAAATTGCAAGTTCATTTTCAGAGGACATGGTGAACCCATTCCCAAAATGCTGCAAGTAAGAAAAATAGGGGCTAAGGGTAGGCTGTGTCATTTGACAGCTGAATTGATTTAAAAAATCCCGTGTCTGAAGAAATTTAATCTTTCTATAAACTATACTTAAGTTGTTTTGGAGACTTATTATAGTGATAAGACTTCCTTTGCCAATTGTTTCCAAAGGAAAAACAAATTTCCTTTTAATCACTCTCACAGAGCTTTCCTGTCATCAAATAATTTATTTCAGGACTCTAGGACACACAGCTGTTCCACCACTTCAAAGAAAAGTTGCAAAATTGCTCCTTTTTGGTTTTTTTTCTTAACCCACTCTAACTTTACATTGCTTGTATCACATCAGCTTTCAGTATTATCACACTGTTTCTGTAATTCCTTAACTGGGCTCTGCTAAATTAATTTAAGAGTATCCACACATCAAACAGCCTTGGGGCCCAGACAGATGTTTGGGAACAGCTGGACTAGTTTGAGGAGTTACTGTCCAGGGGTTTCATTATCAGTCTCAGCTGTGAGGCCATAATTCATTTTGTTGGTGCTCCAGCTGCTCTAATTTCTGCTCTTTTTCTCCTGCTGATTTATTAGTGCTGGTAAACCCAATTTCATTGGAAAGTCAGCAAAGTTTAACTGCTTTTACCAGTGGTTCCATCCAACCCAGCTGGCTTCATGCTGAAGTGGATTGGGAACACTCACACGATCATCAGTAGCATAACACAACTACTTTTTAACCTTGTCTTTCTAAGCATTTGGTTTAACTGAATTCTTTAATTCGGTTAATTCAATTAATCCCCTTTAATTAAAGCACTGAACTCTTTGCATCAAGCAGACAAAGCATTTATTGTTACTAAAAACTCAGATACCACAAATAAAGCATTACGATTCATGGCCAAAGGAAAAAAATGTAACATTTTTTAGTAGATACAGTATTTTATTATGAAATTAACCAAATTAGGAAACAAATAAATTTGTCTATGACTAACTCTGTTTATTAGATGCTGTAAACAGCACTGAATCTAACTGTAGGGGATGAATGGTGAGCTGCCAAATAGCTTTTAGAAAATGATGACTCGGGCAGTAATGTGATTCTACTGACACTACTAGAAAGATCAGCATACCTTCCATGGAAATATCAGCCAAAGACTCAGTCAGTGTGAGCTAACAGGCAGAGCCTGCTTTGTTGGGACTTTCAGCACAACGCTGTGTGTGCCTTATTGCAAGGGCGTGTTCCAGGTAAAAACATCATTTTATGAGAGTGTGTTTGTCTGTGAGACTTAAAAAAAAGACAGCAGGGAGATAATAGATATATAAACTGATTGTAATTAACAAATCCAAAGGCATTCTTCATTTATTCTTCTGGTTTCAGAAAGTGTCTTAAAACATGCCCATTAATTTTGAGACAAGCAGTTGAGTTTTCATTACACCACCACCAGAATAAAATACTTCTGGAGAGTCTTTTCTTTTTCAAGTAGAGACCAAAACTCTCATTTTTATGGGGTGATCCAGCAACTTCCTCATTAAAGAGGCAGCCCTGTGCCCCCTTGGCCGAGGCTTCTGCCACCCTCCCCTTCCCGTGGCAGTGGCACTCGTGGCTCTCGGTGCCACTCGTGGCTCTGGCACAGAACAGCTCCTCTGCTCTGCTGCCTCTGATGCCTTAGGTTTTAATTTCTATATTTTTCAAATCCTGTACTGCCCAGTGTGTAACTCTGAAGTTCCTTGCAGCTCGTGAGCTGCTCTCTTAGGCCAGACAGACACAACAAAGCCTCTCTGAGCTGTTCAAGGACACTCGGGCTGGCCTAGGCCCAAAAGGTGTAAACTGGGACCATGAGAGAGGTGGAGAAATTGAAGGAGCTAAAGTTTTAATTGGTGAATTTATGCTGAGATGCAAATGGACCAAACCTATATCAGTGTCAAGAACTCGTGACTCTCTGTCCACCTTGGGGTGCATTTTATGGAAGCAGCCTCTGGCTCCCCCGGGTGTGCCTTGCAGGCCTTCAAATAAATCCCTGCCTTTATCCCCTTACTCCTGTC
>VYXC01002313.1:7786-18700 GCA_013397175.1 Platysteira castanea
CTTATCTCACAGAAGGAAAATAAGTAAGCAATGGATTTCAAACTAAACCACTACACCTGACCACAGGATCTAATCCTGACGAAGTAGCAGTAATGAGAAGTATTAAAATACAGTTTGAGAAAGGGGCACCTGATAAATTGAAACCCCTGATTGTATCAACAGTCGTGAATGATATTGGTAACATAAGTGCCTCAACAAATGCCTTGATGGATATTGGGGCTATGGTCTCAGAGCCAGCTGTGCAGGTAGTGAGAGAAAATAAGCCAGCAAATCTGAAGAGTCACGTCACGGGTGACGAGGAAACAAATGTGGAACAATCCTGTGCAAGCCGGTGTTCCACAGCCAGAAATAGATGGAATAACAACATCAGAAATGTTTCACCGTTGGCAAAAGTTAGCGCCTATGAAAAGAAATAATAGCACCATCACCCCTCCTGCCACGTCAAAGCACTGCAACTACTGACAAACGTCCCCCCACATTGCCCCTGCTGCAGCCTCTCACCAGGAGGAGGACTGATGCCCCTGTGTTCCTCTCACTATAAAGTGGCATCTGGAGGGACTTTGCATGTGTCTGGTGGATACAGGCACAGAAGTTACTGTATTACATGGCGATAGTGCTCCTAGTGAAGTTACTTTGCAGATCTGTGGCTTGGGAGACAGTTCCACCCCTGCCCAAGCTAAGGTTGATTTAACAATAGATGTCACCCCATTTGTCATGAAGATGTTATTTGCTCCAATTAAAGAATATATCTTGGGCATTGATGTGCTGACAGGCCACACTGTTGAAACACTGAATGATCACTTTTGTTTCGTGGCTCCACAAGCGGCATTTGCCACTGGATCTATAACTGTTTTGTGTGGGGTCCTGAAGTGGATTTCTGTTGCACTGCCAGTGCCTGCCAAGGTGGTAAATGTAAAACAGTATCGCATTCCAGGGGGAAAGAGGAAATTACTCAAACGATTCAGGCCCTCCAATGAGTGGGAATCCTTAGAGAAACCATGACTGCTTTTTAACAACCCTATTTGGCCTGCTCAGAAATCAGATGGCACTTGGAGAGTGACTGTTGATTACAAAAAATTGAATAAAATCACCCCCCCACTTGCAGTTATGGTATCAGACATAGGAAAAAATCAGGAAAAATCTACAGCCCTGGAAGGTGGTAATGGATCTTGCTTTCTTTTCAATAGCCATTGCTTCAGAGACTCAGGATCAGTTGGTCTTTACCTGGCAACAAAAGCAATATACTTTTCAGGTATTCCCTCAGGGATGTACAGTCCCTCCATTTGCCACCAGATGGTGGCAGCTGATGTAGCACTATGGTCAGGTGCTATCACTGTTCACAATTATATTGGTGATCTGTTGATTATGGTGGAGTCACGACAAGAAATTGAGGCAGCTGCTGAATTGCCGAAAGCCTGCTTACAGGACTGAGGCTGGGCAATTAATGCACAGAAAATACAGGGCCCTAGTATGACTGTGCAGTTTTTGGGGATAGTTTGGCATGGGCAGCTTAGAGAAATACTAAACACAGTCCAGTTAACAGTCCTGCAATTTCCTGTACCGACCACGGTGAAACAACTGCAAACTTTCCTGGGACTTTTAGGGTACTGAAGAACATTTATTCCACACCTAGCGGTACTGATGCGCTCTCTGCAGAAATGGACTGGGAAGAAAGATGTCTGGCAATGGACCAAGCAACAACAAGAAGCCTTTGATGCCTGCAAGAATGCTTTGATTGAGCATGCCCAATTGTACACTCCTAGGCAAGGAAATCCTTTTGAACTAGAAGTAACAATTCTAGATGACATAGTCTTGTGGGGATTGTGGCAGACAGCTGGGCCGAAAAATCAGAAAGAACCCATAGGATTTTGGTCTAAAGCATTACAAGGCTCTGCTACACATTATGCCCCGATAGAAAAATAAATTCTAGCTGTAGTTTGGGCATTGCAAGAAACTGAAAGAATCACAGGGCAAGATAATGTGACTGTACACACACCCATTCCCATTCATGGGTGGGTAACTGGTAATTCTGTCGGGGCTCATGCAGGGGTGGCCCAGGCAGCCACACATCGGAAGTGGAAACATTATTTACAGCAACGATTTTTACCGTGAAAACTCCATGTAACCACTCCACATGCCACCTTTCTGGGAACTGTGCTCGCCCTAGGGGAACCTTCCCCCCCATCCCCCGGGTATCTCCCTGCATGGAGATCTCTCCGCATCTCCTGTGGAGGAAGCGCCCCCTTAGGAGAAGTTAACAGATGAGCACAGGAAAGGTGCCTGGTTTACTAATGGAAGAGCAATATACACAGCCACTGGACAGAGACGATGGAGAGCAGTTGTACGTGGTCCAGTTCCAGGACTCATACTATGGCAAACAGATGTACAGGCATCTAGTCAGTGGGCTGAGCTGGTCGCAGGGTCCCTTGCCATCTGGAAAGGGCAAGCACATTACTTATACACTGACAGTTGGGTTGCATACAAAAGCCTCATGATGTTGTTACTCCACTGGGCCTGGGAAGATTGCCATGTAGAGAAATATCCTGTAATGGGGGCAGATATATGGCAACAAATTTGACAACATGTACAAGAACATCCCTTAAAAGTAAGACATGTCTCAGCCCATTAGAAGGATGACTCACTTGAGTCACAAAATAATAGGGAAGTAGATGATACGAGCTCTGCTGAGGTACACGCACAAGCTATGGATGCTTGTGGACATCAACCAGCTCATACTGCATGTGCCTGGGATATTGCTCACAACCAAACCCCTTTGCCATTACATGTATATTAGACATTTGCACATAACTGCACTTACTATTTGTACACAGCTGCATTTAAGGGCATTATATAGGCCCTGGGGGAAAATAAAGCGGGGACAGTGGGCTCTGACTAGCTGGCAGGTTGCTTGCCTCCATTAAGGGGGTGGCAATATGTATTCATTGCTGCAGATACAGTGTCAGGATTGCTCTTGGCTAAACCCACCAAATATACCAACCAACACAGCACAACTGAAGCATTAGGACAACTCCATCATCAATGCAGACCTCCTCATCAAATACAGTGACCAAGGAACACACTGTTGTTGGGGCCCTAGCTGTGTTACATGAATACGAGAGACTGTAAGGGTTAAGCAGCCGGCCTTGTACGGGAGTCTGTGAGCTCTAAGCAGTCGGCCTTGAACNCTATTCCACATTGCCTACCATCCCCAAGCTAATGGACTGATTGAAAGAACGAATGGGATGTTGGAAGGAACAACTGAAAAAGTTAACCAGCACTAAAACTTTACAACAGTGGAGTTCACACCTTACTAAAGCAGTTTTTTTGTTAAACAACCAGAATATTCATAACCAAACGCCCTATAACTACATCACGTCATCTCCAGTACCAAACATAGTGAGGACTGAGGTTCTTCCAGATGGTGTCTCTCCCAAAATATCAACTACAGGGGAAATGGAATTCTTTGCACCAATGGATTGTGTAATGGGACCACAGCCTGTTAGTCTAGATATAAAAATTCATGTAATAACTGTCACAAACGAGTGTTTGAGATCACTTAAACCCCTGACAATGCAGTATGGTTCTGTACTCCAACTTCTCCCCTTATGCTACATCCTCTGATAATATCAGATTCCGAAGTTTTGTATTTCAGGTATCTTCAACAAATACCAGGGCTTTATTGGGGGGGACAGCATTGGAATTCTGTTACTGATGCTGTGAACCCACCATCAAATTGAAGTTCGGTCTGAGAAAGTGTAAACCAAACTTCTTCAACCTGTGTGGGCGATCACCCCATCTCAAGCTACCAGGCCTGGAGTAATTTTAGCTGAAGGAGCTGGGGCAACAGCATATGTATTACTGGAAGGAGATGACACTCCTATTTTCCTTCCTTAACACAGGTTGGCTCGTCATGCTTTGTAGACTTGTATGACATGCGCATACTCTGGATAGATTTCTGCAGGTTTCCTATGTGAATAATTGTGTGTGGTAACTTTTTTCCTTTTTCTTCCTCAAGTACCAAATATAGAGCACCTGGGGTGTGCCTTCACCTAAGGTTTAAATTGGACATCAAAGGCAATTGTTGCCCTGAATGTGGAAGTAATTGCACTACAGCTGGTAAGCTCACCAGATCAGTTGTTGATGACCTACCTCTTGTCTCAACACCACATACACTGTTCTGAGTTTGATAGCATGTGCTGCTTCAACATGACTGCTGAATCAGCTGCATTGAGAGGAACATTTGACATCGACAGGACTTCATACATCGACTAAGGCAACCTATGGGTGGTGCCGTGCTAGCCGAGTGGTTTCATTTTCCAGCAGGACTGGGACATTTACCTTAGACCATTATATGTTTATTCCTTTTTTCCTATATGCTCCATTAAGTGCCTCTGCAAATTACCCTCTTCTACACTTCCAGCCCCAGCAGCAGTGGTCTCTTGAGAGAGGGCGTGAGATGTTGGGAGAAAACAGTTAAAAGCAGAAGAATGGTGAGAAGGATGGTAGATTCGCTCAAGGAACCTTGCAGCTGGGAATGCCAAGGCCTGGAGAATAACAGTGTGGGAAATTCCATGTATTATGCCTACTGCTGTTTATCCTCTGTCTGTTTTGAGAAGTAGAATCTCTGTGTAGAGATAGCATAGGTGTTTGGAGAGACCTGGAGACCATCTCACAGACATGCTTGAGTTCCCTGTCTTGGGAGAGGGAAAATCAAAGCTCAGAGATCATAAAAAGCACAGAGGAGATCACAGCATGGTGGTAAACTACACAATGTGCGGGCCCTTGATAAATGGGTGCAAACAGCAGCCCTGCCACCCACTAGGAAGGAGTGAGTCTGACGGTGGTGTCTTCCTGCTTGTGTGTCTCCACCCAGGTGTTGCTTTGGGATCCTCCACTTAGTGAGGTAATGAAATAAATTTATTCCTTGCATTTCAGCCATTGTTTTGTGGTTGTTCTGGCCACCTGCCTGTGTCAACTCAAACAGATGGTCTCCAACTGCAATGGGCATTCTGGACTTAATGTTACATCCTGTTATTGTAATATTGTTATTAATTGGAATCTGTTTTTTATTAGTAAACATTGTATATATGTGTGGTACCTAATCCAACAAATAAGGATACTAACCCTTCCAGAAGTATATAAATTGAAATAATAAGTGGGGTTTTTGCCAGAATTGATAGCTAACTGTATTATGGTCCATTTAATATTGCTGGCTAAATTCTAACTGATTTGGATAATAACTTTGTGTGTAAATATATAATGTATAATTATAAAATAGCTAATACTATCAAACCACATGAGTTAAGATAAATTACTAAACCTTAGGAGACTGATGTACCTCAACATATTTAATGATAATGTACACATACGCAGTGGATGCTTTTATAGCATGAAGGCAAGAGGTACCTGCATTACCATTTCATGAGATAATGACTGACTGAAGTCATATGGTAGAGTGTAGCAGGATGCTCTGCCTGGAATGGGGAAAACAACTCGGACAATGTCCTATTTGCAAAGCTATCAGAGATGAATAAGGGGGAGTCCTGCTGCTTTTGGTGTTGAACAATGCTGAAACCAGTGTGACTCATCAATCCCAAAGTTAAATACCCTGATAGTGAGATGAAGATGTGGTAGACCTGGTAAAATACCCGAATAAAGGAACAAATTATACTACTGATAACTTATCTAAAGTTACTGAGATGACAGCTGGTCTGGAGACATANGCTGGTCTAGAGACATATGACTGACAGTCAACCACTTTATACTATAAAAGCCCAGTAACAAATTTTAATGGCAGGATCTTTTAACATACACCTTGGAGTGTATCTGTGGAGATTCCTCCCTTAAATGGGGGACACCTCTCAAGGTTACTCCTCGAGGCCGAGCCAAAGAGATTTGCCCACGATCATCTCTACTTAATTGTTTTTGCTAGCTTTAATATTGCTTCAAAATAGTGCACTATACTATACTAGTAGTTATAGCTCCTATACTGTGCAGTAAATAATTCTGATTAAGATATTTTTGTCTAATCATTATCATAATAAGTCATATATATTTATATAAATACATCTGGTTTGTCATCCATAATCATGCAGGACGAAGTTGTATAAAGGTTCAATTACATCTATAAAATCCTTTAGACGTAAACCATTAACGAAGTCTGGGGCTAAGATTGGATCCAGCNGTATTCTGACTTTAGTCAGTATCCTTGTACTACTGCATTTATTTATTTCTTTTAATTTTCTCCTATTAAAATTATAATTCTGACTTGCGATCTCCCACTGGTTTGATTTCAAACTAGTACAGCTTCTCTAATAAAATTTGTCTGAAGCTGTCCCACTTTGCCACAACACAGCCACTCTGCCCCAAGCCTGTAGCACTGCATGGAGTTGCAGGACCTGGCACTTGGAGTGAATGAACTCAGACTTTATAGTCCATAGACTAAGGGAGTATATCTGTGTGTACATCTATCAAAAGACAGGAAAGGTGATGGGGTATTGGGAACTGTGTGACCTGGCATGATGTAAATGGTATAGAATAAGGAAGGGGTGGAAAATGTGCTGGTTTCCACTGGGAGAGTTCATTTTCTCCTCAGTAGCTGGTACAGTGCTGTATTTTGGATTCAGTATGAGAATAATGCTGCTAACACGCTGGTGGTTTTGGTTCTTGCTGAGCAGTGCTTACCCTGAGTCAAGGGCTTTTCAGTGTCTCATGCTCTGCCAGTGAAGAGCTGCACAAGAAGCTGGGAGGGGGCACAGCTGGGACAGCTGACCCGAACTGGCCAAAGGGATATTCCACACCATAGAACATCATGTTTGGTATATAAACTGGGGGGAGTTGGCTATGAGGGGCCAATTGCTGCTCAGGAATGTGCTGGGCATCAGTCAGGGGGTGGTGAGCAACTGTATTGCGCATCACTTGTTTCTCTTGGCTTCTGTTATTCTAGCTCCTTCTCATGACAATTTTAGTAGTATTATCTGTATATTTTTGTTATTATAATTATTATTTTGTTTCAGTTATTAAATTATTCTTATCTCAACCTGATTCTCCTCCCCACTGAGGGGACAGATGGGGGAGTGAGCAGGCATCTGTGTGGTACTTAGTTACTTAGGGGTGAAACCATGACATTATTTTATAACAGAAATCAGCTGATACAAGCTGAATGCCTTTCTGAACTTGCACCCAATCCCTGTTTTTTTCTACTGTACTTAAATACACATTTATTTTACTTTTTTCTAGTTTTTGGAGTGGACAAGGAAAATTACAATTGTAGTAATTGGGGGGAATCATTCTCAAAGAGCAGACAGAAAAGCAACATTACCTAGAAATAAGTAAAAATAACAAATATTCATGTTATGGAAGAGGTGTACTAAACCGTAGTATTTAGGAAATAAAAACATGCAACAAAACACTTGTAGCTGATGTTCTGATTACCACACTTTGCTGTTTTCTGACAAAAGCTATTTAAAAACATAAACTGATTAGGGTAATGTATGTAACATCTGGTGTAATGATTCCCTGAAGAGATGTGCATATGGGGAAGCAAAGAGGAAATCAGCTAACAGAAGTGTTTTACTGATGCAAGTGGAGTGCTGAAATAGTTCTGAAGTCAGAACCTTTACCTTACTCCTGGTTTTAGGTATAAAAATTGGCAGCAAGCTGAATTTTAGTAGATTCAAGTAAACTTCAGTCACATTTCAAGAGATATGAGCTGAATTGCTAATTCAGTTTTAAGAGAATAGGAATGAAAAATATACTCATATATTCACACTGAAGATTAATATTAGAATCAAATCATGGTGTAGTTGTGACAATTATCAGAAGCAAACAGTTTTAGGAGTTTAATAACTCTCACTAGCACAGCCCTCACTTATATGAGTAACATTTTCAGTGTGCAAAATACAGTAATAAGAGTAAACTTACCTACAGTAGCTCTAATTAAGGGGGAGGAATCACCAATATTGTTCAAACATTCACTTTTAATGAAGTCAGTTACCCCATTTGGAAAGTTGTGAAAATGTGCTTTTACATTATTCTTCAAGATAAGACCACTCAAGGAACGTGTTGGCTCATCTGCAACAGAAAATAATTCCATTTATAACTTCCATCAGTTCATAGGATAAAGTAAGATTTGCAGAACAATGCAACAAGATCAAAGCTTACAGTGATAAATATTAATCTTTATTTCCTGATCCCTCCTTCCAAATACAACCATCAATTTACACAGCAAATTTTTTTAGTTTCAGAGTTCACTTGTGAGCAGATTCATGTTTAGTTCTTCAACCAAGGACATGAGTAACTTGGTATTACTTCTGAAGCACGCTGAAAGTGAGATGTGGATGTTCTACATAGAAAGGATAAGTTTATAGTATAAGAAAATTTAAAGTTTACAGCAATCCTAATCAGCCGATAAAGCTAATTTTAATCAGCATTTTAGCCTTTGGTCAGTTGTGCACCCCCAGCCTACCCACTGGTGCGGTGGTGTGAGAAGCAGAAAAGGCCTTGGCTCTGTGTAAGCCCTGCTCAGTAGTAACGAAAACATCCCTGTGTTATCATCGTTTCCAGCAGAAATCCAAAACAGTCCCATACCAGCCACTGCGAAGAAAATTAACTCTACCTCAGCCCCAACCAGAACAGAAGCCCTGATTTTGGCAAGAAGTAAGGATATTCGAAGTTCATTTGCACCAAGAGTTACAGTTTACACACAGATCTATTCTAGGCCTTCAAAACCATTAACATCCCCAAAGAAATATAAGAAAAATAAGAGATATAACTTTCAAATATAAAAAAATTTAAAACTAAAAGTTAGTGCATCATAACACAAGGACTCGTCATACCCATGATGATTGACTGAGGGCCATTAAAAACTTTCTAGTGCAATCGGTGCTAGTTGAACAAAAATGGCACTTAAAAAAAGAGGGGCTACTGCTAAAATTAATTTTAATCAACTGATTATGAGTTACAAAACCAGAATGCTGTATTTGAGTATTAAAACAAGATTTAAAAGTATATTTCAGTGTTCCTAAAGAAGCACTAATTTTCATTCTCTGTAACTATAAATGTATTGATTTACAAACATTGCTCTTACACAGAATTCAGTAACTTCCTAAACCAGGAATCCACCCTATGCATATATATTTAAAAGAATCCTATAACTTTGCCTATACTACAGGTTTTAAATACCTACCAACTTTAAACAATGTAAAAATAAAAGTTCTTCCACTTGCATGGCACTGCATTTCAAGGGCCAAAAACTTCCGTGAGAACAGATTTACAATTTTAAATAAAAATACCAAAAACTAGATGAGTGGACATACCTCTGTCAACTACAGAATGTGGTTATGAGATGTAACAAGTATTATTATTATTACTTGGCAAGTCAAATGAAGTAATTTTATCATTTTGCATAAAATTTTGAAGATGTCAATAACAAAGGTCAGGTGGAGAACATCCTAAAGGAGGACATTCTTACTTGAACTCTTGATCAGTCTCAGGTTTACCTGAAATGCTCTCTGAATTCAAGGTAAAATCTCTCCATTAATTATTACACTAATTTAATATGTCAAATTATTATTTGTTTGCATATCTATAATCCACTGATAGGTATGCACATATCCAAGAAATCCAGTCCTCCATAAACAGTTATTAAGATTTAATGTTGTGTCTGGCCAAGAAGGAAGCCAAAGGAGTTTTCCTTTCATTTACACACAATTTACAGCCCTTGCAAGCCACAATGAAAGCATTATTTTTAGCAGCCACAGTTAGACACAGAATCATTTAGGATGGAAAGGACCTTTAAAATCATCAAGTCTAACCATTAACCCAGTACTGCCAAGTCCACCACCAAACCATGTTTTCAAGTGCCACATCTACACAGCTTTCAAATCCTCCAAGGATGGTGACTCCATCACTGTCTTGGGAAGACTATGCCAGGGCTTGACAACCCTTTCATTGCAGAATTTTTCCCAAATACCCAACCTAAACCTCCCCTGGTGCAACTTGAAGCCATTTCCTCTCGTCCAGTCACTTGTTAACTGGGAGAAGAGGCCAACCCCTGTTGCTGCCTGCTACAACCTCCCTTCAGGTAGTTGTAAATAATGATAAGGTCTCTGCTGACCCTTCTTTTCCCCAGGCTGAGCCCCCTGAGCTCCCTCACCTGCTCCTCTCATCAGACATGTGCTCCAGACCCTTCCCTAACTCCATTGCCCTTCTCTGAACATGCTCCAGCATGTCAATGTCTTTCTTGTAATGAGTGGCCCAAAACTGAAAACAGTACTTGAGGTGCAGCCTCACCAGTGCCAAGTACAGTAGAACAATCACTGCCCTGGTCCTGCTGGCCGCATTATTTCTGATACAAGCCAGGATTCCGTTGGCCTTCTTGGCCACCTGGGCACACTGCTGGTTCATGTTCAGCCACTGTCAACCAGCACCTCCAGGTCCTTTTCCACTGGGCCACTTTCCAGGCACTCTTCCCCAAGCCTGTAGCGCTGCAGAGGGTTGTTGTGACCCAAGTGCAGGACCCACAGTGCAGCCAGGATGAAACACTTATGACTAAAGCCCACTCTCTTGCAACCCTGTAAACAGCAGTCCAAACTGAGACCTTTTGAGCTCTCCTGGCCCACAGCAGCTGCAACCAGCAACCTCCCTGAGCGAGACCTCTGAGAGGCAGCGAACTCTTAAGTTTGCTATACTCGGAGGACCACCAAACAGCAGTGCATCCTGGGCTGATATCTCCCTCCTCAAGGCTTGACCCTTCACCTGTTGAGAAGATGCAAAGGCATCCGAAGTGAGTGTTTCACTACCTTTGAGAGGTATTTATCAGAGGTACCTTGTACAGACTCTTTATATCTGTGTGCATGCAAGTATGCATATGCTATAGCAAATNGGAGAAACGCTGCTCTCCTAGATTCTTAA